>OY754987.1:17312289-17772818 GCA_963576475.1 Molanna angustata
GTAAGTAGTTATTTGATTGAAACCCTTCATCACAATAAAATTATATATTATCAATTATTTAATTAACTAACAAGCAATATCATACTTGGAGGTAGGTATACTAAATGAATTAAATAGTATCCCTTTGAACACGCACTTTTGCAATTCAATCCTTTTTCATTAATTAAATTTAAAAAATAAATATATACCCCCAAACATTAATCATAAAATAAGTAAAAAAAAACTCTATTTTAAGTCATTTAATATAATTGACAATGGAATTCCACCAAGAATTAACAGTCAGAAAATTTTAAATAGTTGAATAATAAGTACTTAAGATATATATTTTTTACTATTCTGGTTTGGTTCTTCTCTTTCCTTAGGTATCAATGTGTTTGAACATTTTCTTTCCTTTAAGAGATTATTCTAATATCTCCTTCTACCTTTTATATTGCTGGCTATCCTTTTAACAGATTACATCCACTTATAGTTTTATTTTATTTTTCTAATGGTAACAAAACAAAACAATTTTAAATATTGCGCGCATCAAATAGAGTTCGCGTGGGTTGTGGCTAACTATATAATCTAATAAAAATTTATGTTTATATTATGCCGATATTTTCTGCTTATATATCTATTTATACACTTGATCGATCTTTCGTTGACGTCATTTTATTCATTTCTATGGTTTAATCTGTTCAAAAAGATCTTGTTTTGTTGCATATTATTTTTTATTGTATTTCACCATCGCGGCAAAACCCACAATGTGAGGTTACAAGCGACAGTTGTGCGGGTGAGCATAACCTTGTAATAGGAAGCACGACACATGCGTGTATACCCACACACACCATTAACATCATCATTAACGGGTGTCCTGTAAGAGCCGGATAATCGAAAATACAATTGGCAATAATTGAAAACAATGTAGTGACTTTTTAGGTGAGACGAAACTGGTAATAGACATTCTTACAGGGCTTACGACCTGTTATCGGCTGGCTTTAGTTGTGACTCATTATTTGTATTATTCTGCCATAGATCATCTTCTTTGTAGATCGCATGTTATATACACCTCATTTTATGTATTATTGTCATAGACCACATAGAAATGTAGATCGTATTTTACATAGACCTCATTTTATTTTTATTTTATTTCATTAATAATGCATATAAAAATGAACATTTTTTTAATGTATTTTGCATTATTTTTTCGTTCTCTAGATGCTTAATAAAATGTCAATAGATTTTTTCACATCTATTGAAGGATTATACAACTTAAAGACGAAATACGTCCCTTTTT
Organism: Molanna angustata; assembly: GCA_963576475.1. Classification (NCBI taxonomy): domain Eukaryota; kingdom Metazoa; phylum Arthropoda; class Insecta; order Trichoptera; family Molannidae; genus Molanna; species Molanna angustata. Next base: position 17,313,566 of record OY754987.1, read on the forward strand.
CAGTTAAAAAAAATCTTGAAAGGGGGTGTAAAATCTAAAAAAACAATAAAATAAATCGTTTAAAAAATAAAAATATATTTTTTACATCTCAATAGAAACTTCACCTATCGACCAAAACGATTCTATCAATCCGGAACCAATCATACAAATTAAGAAAATTTCGTTGAAATCTGTTGGGAGCATGTAAGAACATAGTGACATGAGAACTATATATGTATTTTTTTTATGTATTTAATACAAATGCGACTGGTATAGTTAATATTTGTAATTATTGTAGTTGTCGTGTGGATACAGATGACTTAATAATGAACATGTTAAGTATTCTTGTAAAATTATACCAAAGCCTCATTTCTAAAACAACATAATTATAATTTGAAGGAATCTGCATGATTTTATTTATTACAAACCAGGGCTCCACTGTATTCAAGTGTTTAATTTAATGAAAACCTCTTATAATTTCAATTCTAATCATTAGATGATGTTGATGTCTCAAACAGTGTGTGCTAGTAATAATTACAATATAAATTTGAATAGAATAAGAAATAAATGGTTACTTCTTATTCAAATTGCAATATATTTTTTATAAACAAGACAATCTTTGGCTTTCGTGCAGGGGCTAAAGTTAAAAAATGTACTTAAAATAAGCATAGATAAATATTTAATAATAATTTTGACTATACACATTTCAAACATAGATTTTCATGTAATATACTAGATGTCGTAGTCAGCAAATTTTGTATGAATCAAAGTGAGGCTTTTTTCCGCGGGATTTTTGACAACTTGCTTGGCAGACACATCGTTTTTCTATAGAGAATAATGATTAATGTTAATTGTTTTAGTATTTATTTGTTGAAAAAAAAACTTTGTTTACTAAGATTTAGAGAACAGATATCTAGGAAGTGTTGAAATGTAAGGAAAACTGCAATATGTTGCCAAACAATCTATGATTATCATTATAATATCCTAGATGGAGTTAGTGAATTAAAAGAACTTAGAAACAAGAGACTGTGAAAACTGGTAAAACGCAAACACAATTTAAAAGTAAATAATGTAATTGTTTTAACAAGAGTTGAATTGAAATTAAACTTGATATTATGATAATACACTATCTAATTAAGTTTAAAATAATCCTGATGCTAGTGATTTTTTTTAAATGAACATAATGTTGCGTAGAACAAATAATTAATAATATATTGTTAATATTGAATTTGTTGTAATATTTGTTTTTATGAAGGTATATTGCTTCTGATTTTATTTGTAACATTTTTTTTCTCTCTCCAGCTATTTCTTAATATTTTACCTTATTAATTGTACCTACTATAAAGAGCCTTAAAAGGGTTTGTTACATGATATGTACTATACATTTGTTAATAGTACCTATTATAAACTGTTGATACGATACAGGTATTAATAAAATGAAATAAAATATATATTAAGATATATTAATTTTTTATTTATTGTATCCATTTTGTATATTTCTGTATAAAACCAATGTAAATTGTATAATCAACAAAAGCAATCTCATACGACCAACCAATGTACCTCTTATTTATTTATTAAGCTTCATGTACAATACTGTGTACAATCACGGGTTTATTGCCATAAGGCAATTTCTTCCAGCCAACCAAAGTAACGTGAGGTCATAGATAGTATAGTGGTAGGTACATTACATTTATAACAAACGGAAAGAAACACGTAATATTATTAAGAGTAAATTGACAGCAACAAAGGAAGGAAGGAAATAGAGGTAGAGGGAGGGGAGGTAGGATAGATATGGGAATTATTAGACAGGTAAAACAGCTTTAGTTTCTTTTTAAAAAGTTGAATCGATTGATTATTTTTGAAACAAACGCACCCTTCTTTATCGAAGTACCCAAAACTAGGTTATAATATAGGTACCTATCTATCTACATATCTATAGCAGGCACCATGACCTATTGCAACATGCATTTGATTGTACTGTTGGTTCAATCCTCTCCCCTCTCAATTTTCTGAATAATTCAACGCCTCGTTTTCCTCTTACGTATGTAATTCTGAAAGTACTTACATCATGTCAATCAATAATAAAATTGACGGCATATTTCATAATTTAGATATATTTATTTAATCGAAAATATAAGAGGTAAAATAACATCTCACATATTTCAACAAATAAAAAAAAAAAAAAAAAATGAGGTTCACCTCCATACACCAATAATCTATAGACATAACATTAAGGAAAATTTCTTGATAGGTACCTACTGGTACCTACACTCTGCCACCAAAATTCAACGTATGCATTTGAATATTTTCGGAATGAAAATTGAAACTGTACTCATCAAGAATCACAAAAGGAATTACTTTCGAAAATTGAAATGGTACTGAACACTACTGGTACTCAACATTAATATCAAAAATTACATTTTGTTAACAAAGGGAATTAATTTCACAATAGTCGACTATTGTAAAGGTTTTTAAAATAAAAAAAAATTAAATAAATTTCACAATAGTCGTTGCAAGGTACACGTGTACTGCATCAACAGTAAATATATGTAGGTAGGTATATAAATAAATTTCACAATAGTCGTTGCAAGGCACACGTGTACTGCATCAACAGTAAATATATGTAGGTAGGTATATAAATAAATTTCACAATAGTCGTTGCAAGGTACACGTGTACTGCATCAACAGTAATTATATGTAGGTAGGTATATAAATAAATTTCACAATAGTCGTTGCAAGGTACACGTGTACTGCATCAACAGTAAATATATGTAGGTAGGTATATAAATAAATTTCACAATAGTCGTTGCAAGGTACACGTGTACTGCATCAACAGTAAATATATGTAGGTAGGTATATAAATAAATTTCACAATAGTCGTTGCAAGGTACACGTGTACTGCATCAACAGTAAATATATGTAGGTAGGTATATAAATAAATTTCACAATAGTCGTTGCAAGGTACACGTCTACATCAACAGTAAATATATGTAGGTAGGTATATAAATAAATTTCACAATAGTCGTTGCAAGGTACACGTCTGCATCAACAGTAAAAATATGTAGGTAGGTATATAAATAAATTTCACAATAGTCGTTGCAAGGTACACGTCTGCATCAACAGTAAATATATGTAGGTAGGTATATAAATAAATTTCACAATAGTCGTTGCAAGCTACACGTGTACTGCATCAACAGTAAATATATGTAGGTAGGTATATAAATAAATTTCGCAATAGTCGTTGCAAGGTACACGTGTACTGCATCAACAGTAAATATATGTAGGTAGGTATATAAATAAATTTCACAATAGTCGTTGCAAGGTACACGTCTGCATCAACAGTAAATATATGTAGGTAGGTATATAAATAAATTCCACAATAGTCGTTGCAAGTTACACGTGTACTGCATCAACAGTAAATATATGTAGGTAGGTATATAAATAAATTTCGCAATAGTCGTTGCAAGGTACACGTGTACTGCATCAACAGTAAATATATGTAGGTAGGTATATAAATAAATTTCACAATAGTCGTTGCAAGGTACACGTGTACTGCATCAACAGTAAATATATGTAGGTAGGTATATAAATAAATTTCACAATAGTCGTTGCAAGGTACACGTGTACTGCATCAACAGTAAATATATGTAGGTAGGTATATAAATAAATTTCACAATAGTCGTTGCAAGGTACACGTGTACTGCATCAACAGTAAATATATGTAGGTAGGTATATAAATAAATTTCACAATAGTCGTTGCAAGGTACACGTGTACTGCATCAACAGTAAATATATGTAGGTAGGTATATAAATAAATTTCACAATAGTCGTTGCAAGGTACACGTGTACTGCATCAACAGTAAATATATGTAGGTAGGTATATAAATAAATTTCACAATAGTCGTTGCAAGGTACACGTGTACTGCATCAACAGTAAATATATGTAGGTAGGTATATAAATAAATTTCACAATAGTCGTTGCAAGGTACACGTGTACTGCATCAACAGTAAATATATGTAGGTAGGTATATAAATAAATTTCACAATAGTCGTTGCAAGGTACACGTGTACTGCATCAACAGTAAATATATGTAGGTAGACTAGGTAGGTATATAAATAAATTTCACAATAGTCGTTGCAAGGTACACGTGTACTGCATCAACAATAAATATATGTAGGTAGGTATATAAATAAATTTCACAATAGTCGTTGCAAGGTAAACGTGTACTGCATCAACAGTAAATAAATATATCTTATAATATGGACTTTCACAATACACTTTCTATTGGCACTCTTTGACGCTTCGCTGTCAAGGCGAACACGCCATGTCCCTCATGGGGTAGGCAGAACGAATAGAACTCCAGATTTTTCTATCTTGACATATTCATATTGAAGTCGGGTTTTTTATATGAAAGATCATTACTTATGTCTGAATTTTTCAGACGACGGCGTCAATATGTGTGGCAACTTGTTATTGAGCGCTCTTCGTATTGATATTACGAGTATTTTTGCTTTTACCGAAAATAAATAGACAACAATTTCACCTCGGTTTTTTATTATTTGAAATATTTTGCAATTTCAAAATCGAGTAAAATAATAAATCTATTTTTCTGGAGGAAATTGTATTAATCGATTGGTCCGTTGAAGAACTTTTGGACCAGTCAATATATCCTGATTAGATTTATATTTTTTTTATAAAATGAATTCGTGCGAGGTAGGTGATACCTTTGGGGTCTGCCTATTTCGGAGAAATTGAAGGAAACCTGACTTCGATGGTATTGGCCATATTTATAGATTGGACGATGGTCACGTAGTCAAACTGACCTTTAATATTCGAATACAATTAAGACCCAGAGAACGTCCACATAAAGCTAAAAAAACTTTTTTACTTCTCAATAACATAAAAAGATTCGAATAGGTACTTGCTTATTAATTTTTTTTTTTTTTTCCATTCTATCTTAATTTTTACTTCTGCACTTTAAACTGATATGTCGGAAACCTCTGTCGAGATCAGGAAAATCCTGAACATCACCGTAAAACCGTACGGTCGGTGCTCAGATCACGAGTGTTAGAAATAATACGACGGCCTTCGTGGATCAGTTGGTTAGGTATCTGACTGCTGATCCAAAGGTCCCGGGATCGTTTCCCGGTCGAGATACAGTTTTTAATTGTGTTTTCAGTCTGGATCTGTGAGACTATTGATATCTTAAGTCCTCAGAATGTGGCAACTTGTTATTGGGTACGTGTTAAATTAATATTTGACATAGTCTGTTAGTTGCCCGAGAAGCAATATTAAATAAATAATTCAATGTATGGAAGTGACAGTTGTCACGTGACTGGCAACTGTCACTTCCATATATCGAGTTATCTTTATTAGTAATACTATTCCTGCTGATTCATTAAAGCTTTTGAACGCTTCAGGTCTGCTGGACTCTTGGAAGACCCGATGGAACTCGTGCCCCGTGGATCGAAGAACATTCTTTTTCTTTTTTTCAGTTTTTCCCTGATGTGAGGACTAGACTTCCTCAATCTTGGGCCGTCCCTGATTTCTGGCCATCTCAGTTCATCAAAGGACACGGTAGCTTTGATAGCTACCTTCATAGATTCCGCCTTGTCAACTCGTCCTCATGTCAGTTATGCTATCACCCCGACCAAACTTCTGAGCACATCTGGGAATATACTCACCCAAATATATTCTACAACAGAACGGAGTTCCTCGCTGCTGCCCTTGGGCCTCTTCAAGGTCCCATTGGGCATGAGGATTTAGTGGTCTCGAAGAAGAACTTTACAGCCTTAAAATTGTTTTGCCATAGTTATAGCTTCTATCTGACATTACTGCTGAATAAGAAATTAGAAATTCCAGAGTGTCCCTGGTCAACTCTCTGGTGCCCAGTTTTACACAGTCACATCAGGCTTGAAGATATCTCGCGACAATCCATCTCTGTGACTATTTTTTTCTCCGACATTGATTGCCATTTTTTGCACTATTGTGCCGAGAACACGAGTCTAGAGGAGCTTCTAGAGCTACTCTTTGTGCCATGCATTCTTTGTTTTTCTTACTAGCGTTCTGCGAAGGGGCTTTAAGCTTTGCTAATTGAAAAACTAATATCAGAAGACACAGCTGACTACAGAGATGATTCAAGACTGAAAGAAGCGAAGACTACGTAAGGACCGATCTCAGATGAACGGGGAAGAGGCAAAGAAGTAAAAGAAGAATATTTTTTAATTTTTCATACGAGATAGCTCCACCCGCTACATTGGGGTTTATCGGTATCTATAACTATGTACATATTTTTACATTTTTTTAGATAATGAATGAATATTTTCTTGTACATATACATCCTCATACATTCCCTAAATTAAGCATAAATGCTTGTGCTATAGGTGAACGAGATGACCACTGGATTACTAACCCGGTGAACTTACCGCTTTTCCACCACATTCCCGGTGGAGATACAGTTTTTAATTAATTATAATAATATGCATATACAATATACATGCATGCACAACGTCACAGGGATTCCATATCTGAGGAAGATTCCAAATTAGAAGGAAACTGAATCCCACCTTATCCTACCTTGAAGAATAATAAAATTTATAAAACGCAGTTGAGTGATACAAGATCATCCCATAACTTAATTTTTGGCTCTACTAAACAAAATAATCTTAAGAAATTTACTGAAAGTGTCAATGCTCTGAACTCCACGTGTGTCAGAGGGGGATTTATTTTCACATTGAATATGTCAGAGCCAAGGTGCGTCTGTTTAAAATTCTACGTAGCTTCATGAACATTTCTCTATTAAAGCAGGTATAATACTACGCACTTTGCAAGAATATCATCAGTTATGCAATTAGATCCTGGGGTGGTGCAGCACGTACTTTATTGGATCCACCAGTTAAATTCCAAAAATGTGTCATAATTCATAATATAAGGATTATCAGTAGTAAAATGCCTTTTAGGTTCCAGTAGGTATTAGATGAAAGACAGTCTTTATGCTCGAATTATAAATTCGTTCTCAAGCTTGAAACTGGTCTCGAGCACACGTTCTCAATCAAAATATTAGTGTCAAAATGTACAAAGCAGGTAAAATACGGTAAAAAAGGATTAAACAATTATATATAACAGACAACATAAGAAAATATATAAGTAAATATAGAAATAAAATATTAAATACAAAAACGATACGATCCTAGAGAATGGGTTTCAAATATGGAATCCTTAGGTACTTTATCAAGGATATTAGGTACGCTGTTTGAGAAAGTGCAAAGACGAGCAACCAAACTGCCAATTGGAATGGGTGGTCTGGAATACTCAGAAAGGCTGCAAATTTTAAAAATCCCAACTCTGCAGGAACGCTGGAACCGTGGGGATATTATCGAGACATACAAAATCTTATATGGCTATTATCAATGTAGTATTATTGTTATTTTTTTACAATGAATCACAACCCACATCTGAGGGGCTGTTAGGGCATCTTCTTGTTAAGTTTAACTATAGTCTTCACTTACTAACATTGTTTAATACTCTGTTTGCAGATACTGACCAATAAACTGTAAACTCAACCCTCCACCTATATAACCAAACATCAACCCCACGCCGTCATAGGTCCGAATGCAGAGTCCGATCTAAATTCTAAATTCTAAGTACCAACCATGTTTTCATTGCACAGTTAACTAACTTAAGTAAGGAGATCACGTGACTTCCTAACTGGAAGAAGCTACGAAGTATTTGTATGAGAATTGCATTGCAGAGACATATCGACGGCTTAATCCGCAAACAAGATAACTCCAGTAAACCAAACTGTGCAGGAGCAACATAAAACTTTATTATATTCCCATTAATAATCCTACATGGATTTTTTTGGTGTTTTTTGTATTTCTATATTCAAAATCATTAATAATAACATTTTTAAGCATCAATATAGGTATTTTAAATTTGATTTTTTCATAAAAAGGAGTTAGCGTTTTTGCAAACTATATTTTCATACACTTTCAATGGAGTTAGCGTTATTTCAGTTTCAAGGGTGCATGTTTGGAAAAGCAAATAAACAATATTTTTTTTTAAATGGTCAAATTTGTATTTTGTTGAAATATATAATAACATGGTAGGTACCTACAATTAAACTGTTGTACCTATTTTTTTACAAAACATAAGGCAAATTATCATAATATGAATGGTAATTAGAAGGGGTAGTCATTTTCAAATCCTGTAGATCGTGATATTTTCTTTTTGTAAGGGGTATGGTCTATGAATAGAGATTGGGAAGCTGCTGAAAATATTTTGATGAAATTGATTCCGGTCGCTGTAGGAGCAATTTCCATTCGTCAAAAAACTTCAATTTGTAAAATATTTCACCATGAGGAGTATACTTAAGTGCTCTTACTTCGTTCACCAGAAAAAAAACTTATATTTATTTTACTTGGTACAATATTCGACGACAATTTGTAAATACCTGCAAATGCAATATTTTGTTTTTGTATAGAATCAGAAGCTTTAATTTTATTTTAGTTGCGAAATATTTATGCTCACTTTGGGGTCTCCTTTCATTTTTCCAGGTCGGATCGATTTGTAGAACTTAACGTCTTCAAAGCACTTGAGTGAGTTCAGTATTGCACATTATAAGGTTTTGGATTTTTTCTAGCGCTTCGGCAAATAACAATATACTCAGCCGGAACATTAATAGTTTTTTTTTACGGAGATTTCTGTCGATTGTGGCATGCATGGAGTCAACTTCCATTTGCGTATGTTCGACTTCAAAGTATCTTTGGATGATTGTTATAATTTTCATTCTTTGCCAGGATTGTAAGAGCGTTTGGTATGGTAACGTTCCTGTTTTGTGCTGCACATCCATCTTTGCTATCAGATGTAAAAATTTTACTTGTAATTAGCTGAATTACAACAGATGAGTATTCTTAGGCAGTTACTCCTCCTTCCGTTTCATTCCATAAGTAACAGTACCTAACCCTCTTTTGTTTTTAAATCAAATGCACAAAAATTGTGAACGTTTATTTTGGATTTGTAATTAAGCGATGATACATTTGATTTAGGAGCAGACAATAGCGCTTAGACATTAAATTTCTTCATTAATCTTGTAATTTTCCTTCATAGATCTTGCTTCTTCTTTTCTAATGGTATGATTTAAATATTCGTCTTAAGTTATGTGTCCTAATTTGTGTGCCATACACTTTTCACACTGGTCTTTTTTCAGGCGAAATAATGATTATGTTTTCTATATCTAAAGTATTGTTAAATTTGGCTATCGACACAGGTTTTATGTTACGTGATGAACACCAATCAGTAACATAATAATCATAAAAAAGCCTTTTTCGGTGTCCATTCAGGTAATAGGTACATCTTTTTTGTTTCTTTGGGGCAATAATGGCACTCCATTTTGGGAATTGTTGCAAGAAATTTTGAGAGTGAATCATTAAAATTTTGAAACGGATTGATTCCCAACGGGAACCCAACGGAGTTAGCGTTATTACCAAATTGTCAGTTGTATATTATGGAGTTATCTTATTTTTGTGTAGCGTTTTTTAGAAGTTTTTAAGAATATTTGGGAGTTATCGTTTTGTGTAACGATGTGTTAGAATTAGTAAAAACTGTTCGCGCAATAAAGTCAATTTGACAAAAAATTGGAGTTATCGTGTTTGCGGATTAAAACCCTTAAATGCATGGTGTCATGAATTTAATACATTTACAATTTGGCGAGATATCTTATGTCTATGACAAAATTTCGCTATATATTCAATGGTTTGCTAAAAATATAGGAATTGCCTTCACAATGGGACTAGTAGTACGCTCTTACGCAACTTTTGTAAAAATATATGATATGTCAAAAATTATTGGCAGTGATTTTTTATAAATCATGATATCTATCAGATTCAAAATCGTTTATTTGGTGTAGAATAGTGTTCTGTAGTCTGAAAAAAATATATTTCCGCAGCGAGTAAGGTTCTTTTATGTTTGGTATAAAAAATATTACAATTTATTTTATACATTTTCGATTACGTTCAGTTTTTTGTTTGTCATTTATAAATGACATTATGCATTTAGCCATACAAAATGTTTGGATTGTCCTATACATAGCAACTAACAAAATAATTTATTTCTTCAGTTATTATCATGGCTCAATCTAATTTCTTGTCTGATAGAGAGTTGGAGGAGTATTTAGACTATATGATTGTGAAGATGGAACGGATGATAGCGACTATGACAGATTTTCCCAGAATTATGATCCAGAATATATGTACTGTATGGCAGCGAAACGTGGACTATCAGCCGGAAAGAGTCCGGATGTCTGACTACCTTCAAAATGTGGTGCTACAGGCACATGGCTAGGATCCATTGGTCAGACCACATTCCAAACGACGTGATACTGAGCAGAGTCGGAGAAATGAGACAACTTCTAAAGAGGGTAGCCCAACAACAATCCAAATGGTTAGGCCATAACATCAGGCATTGGGTCTGTTTGCTACTAACGCCGAAGGAATGAAGGAAGGCAAAATCCATAGTGACCACCCTAAGGACAGTTAGATATATTTATCAGGTGTTCAATGATGTGTGATGTAGCTGCTACCAAGGGATGAAGAGGCTGGTGGACAACAGATATGTGGAGATATGGAGAACTTGGTGCAAACCAATCCTAGGATTGTGACCACGAAGAAGAAGAACCATAATATCTCGATGAGGAAAATGTTTAAAGACAATAAATTGATTCACCTGAACTTATCATATGTTGGCACCCTTCATGATGGAACGATAATATGGTTTGATAAAAAAAAATGTTACGATACCTGACCACAGATATTCAAGAACTGTATTTCCCACATGGGCGGGGTAGAAATGATGGATGCTCATATCGGGAGATATCGAATCTGGATGAAGAATAGGAAGTGGTATCTTAGGCTAATATACTATATTGTTGGCATCGTGATTGATTCCTGGATTCTGTAATAGAGAGTTTACCAGGAACAACAATGTTGTGCATCTATAAAATTATCCAAGTTTTGAACCAACTTAGCTTCATGTCTGTACAAACTGATGACGAGTGGATGAAATAAACAGGCCAGACTCTCTTCAAACAACCTGGAATTTGTCATTCAACAGATTTCAAAGGGCATTCAACTTATTCGACCAGTAAAAGACATAAGACGATACAATATATCTCACTGGACCACTGGGAACTTTTCTTTTCTTTCTTTTTTTTTCTTTTAAAAAAAAAATGAATATGTCCTTGTTAAACAAGTACATATACATCTTCCTACGTTCCCTAAAATAAGCAAATAAATGCTTGTGCTATAGGTGAACGAAATCGGTCGAGGCAGGATTCGAACTCGCGACCTCTGGATTACTAACCCAGCGCGCTAACCGCTCTGCCACCGACCCATCTACTTCTCTCAGAATTGATGTAAAATGCCAGGATGCCAAAATAAATAGAACAGTCTAGATTTATGTGGAAAATTTGTACTGTGACACTTTGCTTCAAATAAATCACAATTGTTTCATAAAAAAAAAAATTTGCTATATTATATATGTATTGTCTTAATGGGCTTAATGTATAATGTCGTAAATATACGACAAAGTGTTTTTTATTGAATTTATATATGAAAAATTTACAAATAATTTTTTTTTTATTTTTCCCTATATCAGAGCCCTAAAAGTAATATGAATATATTTTTTTCGATAAAATACAAAAAATCATGCATTTAAGGGTTAAGCCGTCGATATCTAAATACGGCGTAAACTAACATTTGCAAACTGTCAAAAAGTAAGGTTAAAAAAAGTAAGAGTAGTTTAATACTAAAATACGAGATGTTTTTGTTTGACAGGGCCACAAATGTAGGTAAATATTATTTTGGCATGTGATTTTAAAATATTTACATGGCCACTCAAATGAACAACGATGCTCAAAAAAGATTAAATATTCGACATCACCCAATTTATTTCAGGGCTTGCCTAGTCCAAAGGTTCTAGGCACGCCACTGCGAGTAGGACTGTGCATTCGGGTCATAGTCTTGAAGATGCCTTAACAAGGCGAAATAGCTATCGACCAATAAACAATATACGTAGAATCTAAAACATACCGTTTTATTTTTTAATTTAAATTCTAATTATATACAATAATAATGTATAAAGCGCCGTTTACTGATACAAGATCACTCAAAGGTTGCTAGGTATAGCTTATTTGTTGGCCTCCAATGTAATTGGAAGTTTTTTAACCTCGATAAATTTATTTTATCGACGCAATATAGCTGGAGTTGATGATATGAATGATAAAAGTATAATATTAAAATAAAGAAGAAGGATGAATTTACGTTATATAAAGTGAAAACCCCATAATTAAACGAGAACTCAGTTAATGCATAATATAACTTGAAAAAATGTACTGAAATTTATTGGTAATTAATAGAAAATAAATTTTATATCTTCTTTGGCAATTCATTCGCCACTTTTATTAATGGGTATTCACTTACTACTAATATATTATAAGAAGGTATTTGATTGTTTTATACAGTGGTGAAACAAAATACCAAATGTTCTCCGGTCTGTGATTTACATACATTGATTTGTTTGTATTCATATTATTTATATTAACAGCAGTTGTATTTCTGAATTTATACAAAAATTATTTCATATTACATTTTTTTAACCGACTTCATAAAACGTGGTAAGTTATCAATTCGACGTGAACTATTTTTTGTTTTTTTTTTCATGTATGTTCAGCGATTTCTTTTTAACACATTGACCGATTTCGATTATTCTTTTTTCATTAGAAAGGAAGTATCTTCCGATTGGTCCCATTTCAATTTGGTCAAGATACTATCATGGAATCCATGAGAAATTCATGAAACTCTTCAATTTGCACTTCAGCTAGCTACATAGCTAGCTAGACAGAAAAACAGTGATGTTCTTTTTTCTTCCTTCAGCCATCTCTCCGCTGCAGGATGTAGGCATCTTCTAGATATTCTTTTATATTTTGTCGTACCGACTCTAATGTATGCTAGTGAGCCTTGGACATGGCAGAAGATGCACGAAAGTAGAATTAACGCAGTTGAAATGAGGTCACTAAGATGAATATGTGGTAAAACGGTGTATAATAGAATAAGAAATGAGGATATTAGACGAGAATGTATGATTAAAACAGATATCGTAAGTAAGATGAAAATAAATGTCCTAAGGTGGTTTGGCCACAAAGACAGAATGAGTGATTATCGTCTGACAAAAAAGTATATAAGGCTGATAAAAGAGGAACTATCAGTAGAGGTCGGCCAAGGAAAATTTGTAAGATGGAGACGTTGGAAGTAAGAATAATAGAAGAGCGTGTATGAGAAGATGCATGGACATGAACGAAGCGAGAAATGTATGAAACTAACACTGTCAGTTCGATAACACGATTCTTCTGAAATTCCAGCGAATTTTCGGCATCTCGTATACCTAGATCGCTGAAAAAAAGTACCAAGTACATATTCAAAGAAGTCGAATAAATCATCATCCATCGAAAATATCTCGTATTTTAGTATTAAACCACTCGAAAGGTTCTTCGCGAACAACCTTACATTTTCACAGTACACAAATGTTAGTTTACGCCAACGCGCATGCGCTAAGTATTTAGATATGTCTCTGCAATGCAATCCTCATAGAAAAACGTCGTAGCATCCTCCAGTTCGGAAGCCACGTGACCTCCTAATTTAAGTGAGCGACTGTGCAATGAAAACATGGTTAGTATTTAGAATTTAGTATTTATGTAGATAGGACTCTGTATTCGGACCTTAGACCCGAATATTTATTTTCCGTATTAAACCACTCGTAAGGTTCCTCGCTATTAACCTTACTTTTTGTCAGTTCGCAAATGTTAGTTTACGCCGGTGCGCATATTACGCATGCGTTAAGTATTTAGATATGTCTCTGCAATGCAATTCTCATACAAAAACTTCGTATCATCCTCCAGTTAGGAAGCCACGTGATCTCCTAACTATGAAAGCATGGTTAGTGTTTAGAATTTAGTATTTAGGTTGGACTCTGCATTCGGACCTAAGGCTTGAATTGGTTTTCAACAGTTTGGATCATCCTTTTCTTTACTCTAGAGATTTTACAAATCTCGACTTTGGTCATGATGAAGTCTAAGAATATTTTTGCTCACCTCTACTATAAAAGAAGCCAAGTTTATAGGTGCGCGAGAGATTTAACAACACTTCCTGTTAAAATACTCAACCAATAAATATATATGTTTATTTCTCTCAACCCCAAACAAATTAAGAGGATAGTAAAACAAAAGGAAATTAAAATACGCCGACTAATTAATTATTTTCTGCTAACTGGTAACCCGTCACACGAAGGATTTGTATGAAATTATTAGAGAATATTATTAAGGGGCGCCTGCTGCCAACGTACGTATTTTTCAATTTGATATTGCATCATTACTACAAAACGAATAATTTAAAAAATAAAAACAAATTAGATACCTAGTTTGGATATTTATAAAGAAAAATATTCTTTAACATTTCACGCTGTCCACCAACAGTGGAGTTGGGAAGTTCCTGTCTTAGACTCCAGATGGACTAAAAGAGTGCTGGAATGACGACCTAAAACTAGCAGAAGTAGCATTGGAAGACCTCAAACAAGGTGGCCTGACGATATAAGACGGGTGGCTGGAGGTGGATGGACGCGGTCTGCATAAAATAAAGAGCTGTGAAGATCTCGGGGGAGGCCTATTTCTATTGCTGGACGAGGGAGAGCTGACAAATAAGAAGGAATAGACAAAATTTAAAACTTAAAACTGCAACGCCTTGAAATTTGCAAGCTGTATAACCCATAATAATATTTTGTCATGCATTTTGTCGGTATTTAGATAATGATCCGAGAGATAATACATAATGTTTTCGAGAATTCATTTTTAATGGGTGTTTTTTAATATACATATTCTTTCTTATTGAATATAGGTATGAAAAAGGTAAGTCTAGCACTTGGGAGTGGTTGCCTTTACCAGTGCGCATATTCTTTATAGGTGTGCATTGCAGATATTAACATTATTTCAATGTAATTTGTACTTGTATGTTATTTGTACCTATGCTGTCCGCCCTGTTAATGAAATTTGTAAATAAAATATATATAAAAAAGAAGATTTTTTTCAGATATCTTCCGGTGTGCGATATTAATCGTCTCACAGATCCAGACTGAAAACACAATTAAAAACTGTGTCTCCATCGGGAATCGAACCCGGGACCTTTGGATCAGTAGTCAGATACCTAACCAAACACAAACACGACCGTTAGATTATATTACTGTCAGATTAGATTAGATAGATTATGTTACGCCAAGATTTTGGAGGTAATATAAATATATTGATTTTTTTTATTCGAATCATACCGAATAGATTATTTATCTTTAAAATGACTGGAAATAAAAGGGAGAGTGATAATAATTGTTTCTAATTAAATTTTAAAAGTATTTAAAATATTATTAGTATTATGCATTTGCCGCGTAATTCAAAGCAGTTTAAAAATTCGACTATGTTGTAAAAAAGCAAGTAAAGATTATATTTTAAATAAACGTTTTGTAAAATATGTAAGAAATTTCATAAAATAATATATACATGTACAATTTGCAAGGAATTCATAAATATTATTCAAATATAAGAAAAATAACCTTTGCGAAAATATGAGTAATATTATATCGATTAATATATCACGACATCTATGATAAAAAACTAATGGATGAAAAATAAAATAATGGATGAAAAAATTTACTGCTAGTAAATTTGTTGTGATAATGGTTGGAAAGATACTTCATAGATGTCTCTGAATATTTTAACTAACATTCATGATATGTATTTACAGTTGGTTATAAAAAACTTTTAGTTATTAAAGGGCTGCATTTAAAATATTTATCAATAGAATTGAAATATTTATAATATTATGCGATTTTGATTATTTGCTCCTACCTTCACGCAATGCGTGTAATTGGTGCTATGTGCATAGTACAAAACAGGAGTTAAAGAAAAAAATATAAGGTGAAAAGATATTATGGAGGTTGACTAAACAGAGGATGTAGTTTTTTTTGGGCAGAACCAGCTGTAGGACACCTCGCATGCCACTGCCACGAAGTATATATCTAGATACGAATATATACAGATTAAAATTTATATTTAACTCGGACTGAGATGCTTGGAATTGACCAATATTTGTGTAATTAATATGGAGTAGAGTCAAGCGTTGGTCACGGTCCAGTTTTTTTTTTTTTAAATCATAGAACTTTTTTCAAAGTCTATTTGTGTCAGTGGAAAAAAGCGTAGGAATAATAATACCGTACAGCGATGAAAATGTTGAATGAGAAACTAACCCTCTTTTAAATGGAAGGGGTTTAGAATAGGATGGGGTGAAAATACATCCCCCACTCTTCTGTATCGGCAGATATATATAGAGGCAGTCACCACCGACTCTATCATATTATCTTTTGACACCAGTGAAGCAACAACTGACAGTTTCAATACTTTCATACTCAACTGTCAATTATTTTTTTGTTTAAAAAAAATAATCATTTTTTGTTAAGTTAAAAAGTTTATATTCGACTTTTTGGTGTTAAACAGGTGAGCGAAGAATTTATTTATTTTTTATTTTATTTATGTAAATATGTATTGTTATGGTATTTATATTCGTTTATCTTCTGTGTCGACGTGCTTTATATCACTTAGTTCTATTACGGGAGTTATTAAAGATTAATTTAAGAAATAGTTGAGGTCCCGTAAGCAGTATTCTCGCAGTACGGGACCTCACCTTTTTCTTTCATTTTCTCAAATAACTCTTGTAATACGACCCTAAGACTACAATATTCTTAAACTAGGAAACGTAAGATGATTTAGAGGACATATAAACCATAACATCGCATTTTCAAACAGTGTGTTTAAAAAAAATATGTACCTACCATAATTATGTATTTTCAACATTTATCTAGTGAAAGTTTGTTACATAATTTTAGAATTCAGCGTAAATCTGTATTTCATGAAAGGTTTGTTCTTAGGATGCAAAAAAAAATTGGGTTTCCGATATTTAAAATTTCGTATAAACCCTTTAAGACGCACGCGATAGTTACCCTAGCACGTAACTTCATAGTGATTATCATGATTTCAGTGACTATATTTAGCGTCACATGCCTATAAGTATAATAACCTTTACTAACGCGTAACATCATATTGTATTGGACGGTTTTAATATATATTATCATGTATTCAGTCACTATATTTAGCGTTATATGCCTATAAGTACAGTTACCCTTACACGTAACTACATAGTGTATATATCATGATTTGCAGTGACTAGATTTAGCGTCACATGCCTATAAGTATAGTTACCCTTACTAACACGTAACTTCATAGTGTATATTTTATGATTTCAGTCACTAGATTTAGCGTCACATGCCTATAAGTATAGCTACCCTTATACTTACACGTAACATCATAGTGTATTAGGCGGTTTTAATATATCATGTTTTTAATCACTATATTTAGCGTTATATGCCTATAAGTACAGTTACCCTTACTAACACGTAACTTCATAGTGTATATTTTATGATTTCAGTCACTAGATTTAGCGTCACATGCCTATAAGTATAGCTACCCTTATACTTACACGTAACATCATAGTGTATTAGGCGGTTTTAATATATCATGTTTTTAATCACTATATTTAGCGTTATATGCCTATAACTACAGTTACCCTTACTAACACGTAACATCATATTGTATGTATCAGGTTTTAATATATGTATCATGATTTCAGTCGCAAGATTTATCGTTATTTGTCCTCTTAAACACGAGCATGTCTATGAGCTGATGGGTCGGTGGCTGAGCGGATATCGCGCTGGGTTAGTTATCCAGTATGAGCTCGAATCCCATCCTGCCTCGACCTTTTTCGTTCACCTATAGTACAAGCATTAGTGCTCAATTTAGGGAATGTATAAGGATGTTTTTGATTAAAAAATATTTAAACTTTATTACGCCGATGGCTTTTTTGTCTTACTATTATCAAGGCGTAATTTAGTTTAAATATTGTATATGTATTTTTTATTTAAATGTAATTTACGACATTCGAATTGAATTCTAATTAAAAAATAACCACGTACTAATTGGCATACCTATTCATTCTTTTAAGATAAAATAATGTTAGTAAGCCAATCAATGTATGCAGAGAGAAAAGTGTGTGGCATTCGATATTTTCTGGCTACTTATGTATAATAACTGGGACATGGCATGATGTTATGAAAGTGGTGGTCTGAAAAGATATGAATTATCAAATATGTGTATGTGGCTTTCCGGAAGATTTCATACCTAATTTAATTTATTATTGATAAAGAAAATGGATTAATCTAGGAAATTTAATCTTGAATTCATACCTATTTCTAAAGTAAACTCAATATTTTCGTGTAGTTTATTTAAAAAATTAATAAATTTTAATTTTTAATGTGAATTACAAAAATAAGACTATCAGTAAATTGGTGAAATAACGTAACGCCACTGAATATTTTTATTTCAAAATAATGACAAAATTCTTGATCAAACAGAATTATTTATTGTACGTGATGATATCTATATCGTTACATTGGCGTGAAATATTCACCAAATGTATTCACATAAGCTACCAGAATCACAAGAAAATATCTATAACGATAAAATTAATAGCTTTTATTGAAATAAAGTAAAATAAAAAATATTTCGTGGTGAGATTACATATTGCTACGTTCCAAATAAACTAAAAAAGACCACTAGTGAGTAAATAATAGAAACTAGTTATACCATTTTGGCTTTATGGTAATTCATTTGACTGCTAGATCGGTGTCTTAATTTCGATTACCAGCAGTGGAAGAAAATATATAAGTTGATTTACCCAGTCACTCTTGCATTTCTTCGCTGGAAACACTATTCGGTTGGAAGAAATTGACATTCAGCAATATGTGCGGGGTGTAAGGAAGTGTTTATTATAATTATTTTGTGAATAATAAAAAAACGATGGAAAATCAAAATGACTACCGAATTCTTCAACGTATTTTTTAGACACTAATCTCCTCTTATATTTCTTAAAATACAGCTTCGCTTGTGTTATAGTTGTACGAAGTAGGTTGAGACAGGATTGGAACCCGGATTCACTCACTAGTGCATAGCTCTAACCGTTTTGCTACCGATTCTTATTATAATAATTTTCTGTAGGATTTATTCTACTTTCTACTTGTGTTAAAAATATTATAGCAATGACAGAAGCGTGTCGTGTTGATCACATTTCTCTAATTCCTTCATTTATTTGCGACAAAGGGTTATTTGATACTATGAAATATAACGAACAAACAGACAAGATTAAAAATAAACCGGAGAAAGTGAAAATAAAAGAAATATTTAATAGCTCTTTCTTTTCTTTTAGTTACCCTCCTTTGATGATAATTTTAATAAAATTTATTGTATCACATTGACAACCCTTGACATAAATAACTTTTATCCGAATTGCTAAGCTCTTGAGTAGCTAAACCAATTAAATTATTGTCGATTTTACAAAATTAAAATAAATTCTTTAAATCGTGTTATATGATACAACACAAAAAATTCAATATTACTTTGATAGATATTTTTGTTTGATAGATCAACTCTCAATCAAGTTATGTTTGATGTTTTAATATATGCCAGTGAGAGATGGACCAGGAGATAAAGGATCTTTGGCGAATTTGCGATAAAACAATATAATATGACAGTATTAGAAATTGAGATATATTTAAACTAATGTGAAAAATTATAGAAATTAGTTTGGAAATATAGAAAAATTATAGTAATTAGTTTGGAAACATAGAAAAACGACTGACTAACGTTTAACGACGATTATAATATACAATTATGCGAATTATGTAGGTAAATTCTGAAAAGATAAACTGCTACCCCTAGAACTGTTATACCTGTGCTTTCGATTAATACAAAATAAAAAAAATTACCCATAGTAAATATAAATATAGATATCTAATAATAAAAAAATGAAAATTTTTCATTATTTTCAATAGTTTAAACAAAACATGTTCAAAGTAAATTCCTGGGTTTTTTAAGAAAAAATTTACTTGATTTAATCGTCCGGGGGTGGCGGGGTTTTGATTGTCGGCCTTCGTGGCTCAGTTGGTTAGATATCTGACTGCTGAGCCAAAGGTCCCGGGTTCGATTCCCGGTGGAGACACAGTTTTTAATTGTGTTTTCAGTCTGGATCTGTGAGACGATTAATATCGTGTCTCCAGAATGTGGCAACCTGTTATTGGGTGCGTGTTAAATTAATATTTGACATAGTACCTACCTGTTATTTGCCCGAGAAGCTATATTAATAAATAAATAACATAAATTCCAACTGCTGGAATAGTTCATGAATGAATAACATCAGTAGCTGTAATTAGGCAACGAATTTGTGTATTTATGGGTAGTTGGGCAGCAGTTATCTATTTTTAATCTTTTCAAATATTTTTTTAATCTATTTTAAATGGTGTGATTAAAAATAAAATTATTAAAAATAAAACGAGAATTAAAATTAATAAAACAACAAATGTAACGGTGCATGAATGAAAACGAAGCAAGAACTATAAAAATCATAAAGCAGGTAATAGAGTTGTTATAATTCAAATGTGTTAACTCGATTTGTTCGAGGGAATTTATTTCTCTTTACAGATCAGAACAGATAAAGGTGTGCGGGTGTGCATTATCTTATAAAATGAAGCACGATACGTGCGTGTATACCCATATATCAGTCTCGTCTTAACTAAAAAGGCAACATTCAAAGCGGGTTATAAACTATGTAAAATATTCGGGACTTCTGAAAATGATAAGAGAAAACATTTCATCAAAATCAGTCCAGTTGTTTAGAAGTACAGTGACATACACACGAAAATATGAATGATATAAAGATATTAGTGACTATATTATTTCGTATTTTATTGTACATAATATATCTCAAAAGTTATTATGATTGCATAATTCCAGGCGTAAATTTATTTGCATGTTTTATTTCCACTGTTACAATTTTTGATTCTTATTTTGAATCCGAACTATTCAGGAACCCACTCAAACCCACAAAAATATTAAAATCTGTCCAACCGTTTAGAAGGAGTTCAGTGACATGCACACGTGCAGAAGAATTATATATTAATAATATGTTTTGAAGTTAACTTGATCAGTTTTTATCCGTTCTGACAAAGAAGCATACACTTCGAAACTGATCGTAAAAAAATAATTTTCAGTTAATCTCCAAAAACTGTACATTGTACATGATAATAAAAGAGAGATGCTTACCTAGAAATACTTATTCAAAAGAATGCATTTTTTATAGTGAGTTAGCAACCCTCTTAATAATTGGGTCAGACATTACTGTAGGTACTATGGCGTCTATAATACATATTAAAACGACTAATATTATAACGCATAATGGTAAATTTGGCCATTACAATGAATAACTCGTAAGAAAGAATTCATTTAATTAAAAAACGAAAAGCTTTATCTGAATTTTTCATGATATAAACACAAAAATATTTAATTAATTCGAATTCTTCTAGAACAATAATTCTCATTTTGAATTTCGAAGATACTTCTCAGATGTTCTCAAATTTTCCAGCATAACATGCCACAGTTTTGAGATATTTTATAATAGATAAAACAGCTACGGAGATTAATTAAATAGACAATTGATTTCTCGTAAGCAGTCTATAGCATGCAACATCTTGTGATTGGATATATCTAGTATCTACCTGTACAAAAAATCAAATAAAAATTATAAATTGCTTAAAATAACTAATCTATCAAAGAAAACCTATCATTATTTAAACATAAGTAATTTTTCGTTTCAATCGGTTCCTATTTTATATTCCTTTCGCATTATTTTTCATTTATATGATTTTTCTATTGATTATCTAAAACAAAATACTCTAATTGTATGAAAATAATACTTTTAGATAACTTTATTCTAACCACGATTGAGTATTTTGATAAGATCAGTATCAAATAACTCACTGGTGGATAAAACAAAGTGATTTGTAGTTAAAAAACGAGTAATATTCAAATAATTTATTAGCGTAGTATCTTATCAATTCGATAAGCTTATCTTATATATCTACGTTGACAATGATCTTCACAGATGGACAGAGTCTTAATTAATTAAAGATCTTGTTATTTAAGAAATATAATTCAGTTAATGCGGTTCATAGATCTAACGAACTCGTAATCTGTATAGTGGATAAAATATTTAACAAATAACCACGAGTTATAAAAAAAACCTAAAAACTTTAAAAAAAATGTGAAAATGGTCAAATATCAATGAAATAATATTTTTTTTTTTAACATGTCTACGTAGGGGACGCCAGCTATTAGGATTTGGGTCCATTTTATTCTTCCGAAGAAGCGCAC
Source organism: Molanna angustata (assembly GCA_963576475.1). Taxonomy (NCBI): domain Eukaryota; kingdom Metazoa; phylum Arthropoda; class Insecta; order Trichoptera; family Molannidae; genus Molanna; species Molanna angustata. Next base: position 17,335,957 of record OY754987.1, read on the forward strand.
TACGTAGCGTTGGGAGGGGTTTGCAATCTAGAAAAGAGTTTATTAATTCGGATTTTAAAAAGACCCGGGTTGTACGAAGGTGGAAACACCGAATTCGGAAGATCGTTCCACAGTCGGGCTGCTGTGTTAATAAAGGAGTTCGAGAAGCGACTTGTTCGTATATGTTGAAGGTCCACTGTGAATGGATGCTGCGATTGAGTGAAGCGAGTGACTCTGTTGCGAGTGGGTGGAGGAGGGACCAAAGATGCAAGTTCTTCTGAACAATTCCCGTGGTAGTATCTATAGAATAAACTTAAAATACCGACTCTGCGTCTGTGTTCTAGTGATTGCAATCCATCAGTCAGTGATGGATCATCAATCAGACGTATAGCACGCCTTTGGACAGCGTCGAGGGTATTCAGTAGGTATTGGGGGGCGCCACTCCAGAGGTGACTGCCATATTCAATAATTGGGCGTATTTGCGCTTTGTAGAGTATACAGATCTGGGTCTTAGTAAAATATCTGCGCGCTCTATATAGTACGCTCAATTTTTTGGAGGCGAGTTTCACCTTAGCTTCGATGGAGCCCTTGTAGTGTAATTGGTTCGTTATAGATACTCCAAGCAGGTCGATAGAGCTGCTGTTAGGTAGGGTGCTTCCGTTGAAAGACACTTGCAATTCATTGGGGTTTCTCTTCGCAGAAATTAGACAGGCTTGGGTTTTTGAGACGTTAAATGAAACAAGATTACTTTCACCCCAGGTATTGATTGAGTGGAGGTAGCTATTTATTTTTTGATGAAGGTCTTTCCGGGCTTCTGATATTTCACTCTGTTTAGGAGGTTTGTCAAAAGAGAAATTGTCATGGACTGTGCTGTCATCAGCGTAACAGTGGATGGGGGCGTGTAAGAGCAAGTCATTGATATGTAGGAGGAATAGGGTTGGAGATAGAATGGACCCTTGAGGGACTCCCGCATTAATGGAATGGGGAGAAGAAGAGCAACCGTCCACTACAGTTATGACTTCGCGATCTTTTAAAAAATTCGCAATCCAGGTACACAGAGACTGGGGTAGTCCATAAGAAGGGAGTTTCATTAAGAGACCTCGGTGCCAAACCCGGTCGAAAGCTTTAGAGATGTCAAGGGCGACAGTTTGAGCTTCTCCAAAGCGTTCCATAACTCGACCCCAAACGGATGTCACATACACGAGTAGATCGCCACAAGATCGATTTCCACGAAATCCATATTGGCGGTCGCTTAAAATTTTGTTTGCTTCGAGGTATGTGATCAACTTGGTGTTTAGTACCCTTTCCATTATTTTGGAGAGTACAGAAGTAATAGCGATGGGTCGGTAGTTAGATGGGTTGGAGCGATCACCTTTTTTGGGAATTGGGTGGATGACCGCTTTTTTCCAGTCACATGGGACAATACCAGTTTTAAACGAGAGTTTGAAGAGTTTAGTGAGAACTGGGGCTAGTTCGGCGGAGCATTTTTTTAACACAAGAACGGGAATTCCATCTGGTCCATTAGCTTTGTTAACATCCAACCCTCGGATGGCGAGTAAAACCTCAGAGAAGTTAATCCTTACTTCGTTCATTTTAAAACCACAATGTGGAACTGGTTGAGGAGTTTTTCCTCCGTCGTCAAGGGTTGAGTTATCTGCAAATAATTTACCGAGAAGATTAGCTTTGTCGGTGGCAGAGTTAGCAATGGATCCGTCATGGTTCGTTAAAGGTGGAAATGAAGATGTGCAAAAGTTCTGACCTATGGAGGTTGACAATGACCAGAATCTTCGGCTACCGTTAGGGCATGAGGAGAGTTTTTGACTTATATGTTGGTCATGGAGTTTTTTAGCCTGATTAATGGTTTTTTTACAATCCTTTGTCATCTTGTTGTATGCTTTCTTGTTTGACGGGGATTGAAGTTTTTGAAATGTTTTGAAAGCCAGATTTTTACGCGTGACTGCTTCTCGGCATTTGGAATCAAACCAAGGTTTTGTGCCTGGTCCGCAGGTTTTGAGGGAGGAGGGAATATAGCCATCCATAGCAGAAGTGATGACATCCCCTACCTCACGCGCACAGATAGAAGGGTCTTTGGTTCTAAAACAGACTTCATTCCAAGGAAAGTCGCGAAAGTGTATTCGCAGTACATTCCAATCTGCTGACTTGTATTGCCAAATTTTCCTTTTAGGTTTTTCGGGTGGAAGGTCCGGGATGAAGTGGATGGCCGTTTGCACAAGGCAATGGTCTGAAGAGCCCAGTGGGGCTGTGACTTTCAGTGTGTATCCCGTTGGCGAGGTAGTCATAAAAAGATCAAGCAGATTGGAACGATGCCCAGAGACATCAGGGATGCGAGTTGGCTCTTGAACAAGTTGCTCCAGGTTATGACACAAAGCAAAGGATTCCGTCATGCGGCCAGCCGAATCGGTAGTTCCCGATTTCAGCCAATCGGAGTGATGGACATTGAAATCGCCGAGAACCGCAAATTCTGCCGACGGGTAGCGAGACAGAAGACTGTCAATGGTTTCTCCTAAGTATTTGAAAAGCTCGGAAGAATCATAATCACTCATATTTGGAGATCGGTAGATACAAGCATAAATTTTTATGAATTTGTTAGATTTTAAACGGACCCACATAACATTGAAGGCGGGGTTCTTGAACTCCTTCAATCTGACACAGTTGATGTCTTCGCGGCTGTAGAGGCACAAGCCTCCTTTGGGCACAAACAAGCTTTCGAGTATGTATACCCTGGGCAGTTGAGGTAACTTGTGTCGGGTGGATCTTGAATTTGTGTTTCCGTGAGAAAGAGCAGGTGTGGTTTTTGAGATTGCAAGTGATGGTGAACAGAATTTAAATTACTGTGGATACCTCTGATGTTAGCGAAGTCTACCAACAGTTCACAAATGGTGCGAGGGTATGCAGTCTTGGTTGTCGCTGTATAAACATTATTATTGGGTTTATCTGTCATGAAGGTTTTGTGGGGGGGGGGGTGGCATTGTGAAACGAGGAGATCAGAAGCCCTTTTCAAGGACATTTGTTTATTTTAGTAAAATTATTTTCTATAATATACATTTAAAAAGTTAAATATTTCGCCATTAAAGGTGAGACTTTTCTACTAATGAAACGTTCATTGTAAATTTTATATGTATACACTGAGAGAAAAATTAAAAAAAAGACTTTAACAACAGATATTTTTATTGACAAACATTTTTTCAACATCTCAATAGATACGAAAATGGGATATTGTAGAAGAACCAGGAACTCGAGGCACCTACAGGGCTTACGACCTGTCATCGGCTGGTTTACGTGATCACTTTAACCAGCCGATGACAGGTCGTAAGCCCTGTAGGTGCCTCGAGTTCCTGGTTCTTCTACAATAAATATCATTTGACTCCCGAAAGGGAAAAAAATCCAATGTTTGCGTATATGCAATTAAAAAAATATTCGATTTAAAAACAGGATTTCGTTTGAAAAATCAAGAATAAAGATTTTTTATACTGGTTTCTGGTTTTGAAATCAATTTAATTTTTTAAGCGAATTCATCGCCAGGTACAAAATACATATTATTAAAAAAATCTCACAAAATTTGGTATTTTTTCTCTGGGAGAAAAAAGCCAACTTGAAAAAAATGCCATTTGGCAATAAACTAGCCACTTTACACAGTCACAAGTAATTTAATAAACTCCTTCAGGAAATGTTTATGACATACCAGAGTTCCGTGTGGCATGACAATATATTATTTTAAAATAATGATTAAAAAGTTTTTGTGTTAACAAATATACCTACTAAAAGATTTTTCCACAAAATTCGATAACAATCACCGAGGTGTCTCGGTATTATTAAGATTTAAAATTGGTTGATTTTTTTTAAATTGGTTTTATTTTAAGACCTTGATAATACCGAGTCATCTCGGTGAAAACGTTCGGTTATTGTTATCGAATTATGTGGGAAAATACTTTGGTATATTTGCTAATTAATTTTATTTTAAAATAAATAAAAAATATAAAGAAATAACAGTTCTTTTCTTTTCCCTACAATGCACGATCGAAAATTCTTTTTAGGAGGTTAATATTGATATTTTATTTATTTTTTTATTTTATTTAATGTAGCTTCTCGGACAACTAACAGGTGCTATGTCAAATAATTATTTAACACGCAGCCACATTCTGGCAGCCACAAGTTGCCACATTCTGGAGACTAACGATATGTATCGTCTCACAGATCCAGACTGAAAACACAATTATATATTGTAAATTTTTATATATAGGTAATTACTTTATACAATTAATTAAATAAAAATAATTTCATAAAGGTATTCAAACAAGATTAATAATGCTACAAATTCTTATTTATTTCAATTTTGAAATGACAGCCGTTTTAACTTATACAATGTTTAGATGGGTCGATGGCAGAGCGGTTAGCGTGCTGGGAAAGTAACCCAGTGGTCGCGAGTTCGAATCCTGCCTCGACCGATTTCTTTCACCTATAGCACAAGCATTTATTTGCTTATTTTATGGAACATAGGAAGATGTATAAGTACTTGTTTAACAAGGACAAATTCATTTTTAATCCAAAAAAAAAAATGTAATTTACAAAAACCGGACGTTCTAAAACAGGTTCACCTAGTTGGACGTTCAATTAGGTATTATATACTCTTTGGTCCAATAAGACAATATGAAAATAATACAGAATTTTATGTTCTTATTTTAATTATGTATCCTCCTGGAGCATTTTTGCTTGTACCAGCTTACTTTAAACCTTTAATAGTAACCTAGCATTAAATTTAGGATATATTATCACTGTTATATTGAAATTATTTTGTTGTTATAGGTACTTAACGCTGTATTATTAAAAAAAAAGAAAATTCATCTCGAAATGTGACCACTAGGTCATCGTAATAAAAAAGTAATTAAAATTCGTAAAATTATTGATTATCTAGTTTGATTTTACATATATTATTATATGATAATGGAATTCTCAATCTAAACGCTTTTTCAGTCGCTAAAATAGGAACAAAAATGTATTAGGTATATCGTAAATATATATTTTTGTAAATATTCTCCTCACTCATGTCCCTAGAGTAGGTAGGTGAAAATATAATCCATTCGGTATTTTGATTAATTAATGGCTTCCATCTTATTGTTTACGTATTATCATTATTTACCTGCCTGTTTCTTCTTCATTATATTTCAACGTTAAGTGTGGAGGAAATGACTAAGATTAATTCAAACAGGAAAGCAACACAACGAAAAACATCCGGAATGTTATAATACTTTTTAGTCTTATAAATTACCATTACCTACTAACCTGTTAAAACAAAATAATATCCATTACCATTTTTAATGGCGTTTCATTAACGCCAATAATTGACATTGTCATTTTAGCATAACTCGAAGCATTGAAAATGAATATAATGTATTAGACGCCCTTTTTTAACTTCACCTCAATTTTGCAATCATGAAACTGTTAGAGTTTGTGAATTTCTTGTAATGGCAATGCATTTTAAAATAGTTTCCTGCTTGATTCATTTGATATTTAAAATTGTGACTGCTATACATGTTGCATAATATTCAGGCGTTATTTATATCGTTATTAGATCTATTTTGAAACATTATAAAGGCTGTCCTCAATTTTATTTTTATTTATTTGTTATTAAGTTCTCACGAATAGGATGGATTGTGGCGATATAGAAATAACTTGTTCATTATAATTGCAATACATTACTTCAAAAATATATAATCTAAGTTATTCAAGCTCACTACATAGACAGAATTCATCAATTTTCTTAATAAACATATATTTGTAACTAATCATAGCTCAAATCGCTTTGCCACGACTTTTTTATAGAAATTATTGTGGAAAATCAACCTATGATTTGTTAGAAACATTGAAAAAAATAAATTTTACGTAGGTACTATGTACAACCTTCACATTTATTTTAGAACAATCTATGAGTACAATTCAAAAATAAGCAGGTTAATTATTTATTGTATATTTTGGTTATCCGTAAGGTTATATTCTCTTTGATTTTGGTTGATTCATAAAATGATGAATTGTAATGAATTTTTGTTTAACAGTATACCCGCAAAATTCTCGTAAAAATGAATTCCTACGTAGCAAGCTTCTTCCTCCTGGCAGCTCTGATGATCAGCACTAGTTTCGTTAGCGCACAGACCTTCCAGTATTCCAGGGGATGGACCAACGGCAAAAGGAGTAGCATGGTTGGAAATGGAATGTACGAGATGAGCCTTGTGGACCGACTTCTAGCAAACCCTTGTCAGCTGGAAAAGCTTAGATATATTCTCCAAGGAAAACCGTTGAATGAAAAGGTATCAAATTTTAAAATAAATAATCTTATATCGATCTTTTAAAAATTTTCTTTGTATTGATTAAGCAATTCCAATTTTCGATCGATTTATAAAAATCGTATAATATCTTTGTTTAACTACATAATGTAGCATTTTCTAGATAAGCTAGCCTTTTGAATTGCATTCAGGTCTTCGGAAAAATGTGTTTATGCACATACTTATTTAAATATTTATTTTCATTGATATAAAGTAAATGTATCTACATACTTGCACCTCTACACATCAACCTAACACAAACTTAATAAAAATTACTTACACTATGACGAATAAAAATAATAGAACTGATTTATATAACGCTACTCTGGGACAGGCATAGCCTAGTAGAGTAGCCTAATCCACAAATTAAAATTATTATATATACACTGATGACATAAACTTTAACTTTAACTTAATTTTAGTACTATACATTTTATTTACTACTTTATTAAGTTATATTATACCATACCTATTATAAGATATTATTATAGGCTAGGGATATTTTTACGACTCAACCATAGATAAATTCTTATCATTCTTTCCATACCCATAGAAAACGCAGATAAACCAAGTTATAAAAATATTTACCTTTGTTTATACTTTGTTATAATAGTAGATCTCGATGAAAAAATGACAAAGGTAAATATTTTTGTATTTTGATTTATCTGCGCTTTCTATGGTTATAAATGACCTAAAAACATAGACGACGTCAGAAAATTTGTCGTGTAAATAGACACTTTTTGGCGGGAAAATGCTTTTCCCGCCAATTCCGGTCGTAAAAATAGTGGCACCGATTATTATATTATTTGTAAAAAAGGATTTTTAATACATAAATAAATAAATAAATATTATAAATTCATGCAATAAGTTCAAAAAATTTTGAATTGGCTATTTTAAATTAGAAAAATATGGTCTTGATGAACCAAGAGGTTCAGAAAAGATATTTTATAACTAATAAGCCTAAAAATATGCTTTTATAGCATTATTTAACGCTGTTACCGATTTTTTTCTTTAATTTAACGATCGAAGTTTTTTGTAAAATTAAATATAGGTAAATAAATACCTATATGTTTTTGAATTAATAATACTTAAAAATTCCACGATAAAAATTAAATGAATTATGATTACATGAAAAAGATGATAAAATATTATTAAAATATTATAGAGATAATTTGTTTTGTGGCTATATTTAATATTTCTACATCTTTTCTTTTCAAGTTGATGGTGCCCTGCGATTTATTGAGCATGGGACCCGCTGAAAACGAACAAGATTCCAATGGACTACGCCTCAGACGCTCAATATCCGACTACGAACAGAGAAATCAAGATAACCGCCCCGAGTTGCTGTGATTTCACAACATAGAATAATTAATAATTGATAATCTTTATTTTGATTTTGTCGTAATGCATTAATCAATAAATAACAGATATCCTTTAAGTCAACCAAATTATAAAACAAAAACTTCTCCAATTTGAACAATGAAGAATTTTATAGTTTCAAAAATATTTATATATTAAAAATATTATATATACCTGTTTAAATTTTGTTATGGAAATCGTATTCGTGTACAATATATGGAAAGAAAACGTGAGTTATAGAAAGAAGAAATAATTAACGTACAAAATCAAACATGAAAAAGAACAGATTTTTTAAATTGGCAATACAAACATTGAAAAATAACCACTTTTTTATTTTAAAATTGGCAATCTTAAACGAAAAGTAAATTCTGTATGTATGTAACAATAATTTATTTTGAAAATCTATTTTCAATTAATTGGTATTGTATATTTGACTCATTATTTCCATAAAAAAAGTTTTGTTGATAAATAAAAGATATTTGAATTCTCGATGAATAATCGATGGCTGGGATTTCAATAATCTTAAATATTCTAGATTGATTGAATTTTACTGTAGATTTTTATATTACGACAATATTCGGATTATTTATATGAATAAGTATAATAGGTATTTTCTTATAAAGCTGTAACTAGTCATAGATTTAATATGATTTATCAATTCACTAATGACAAATTCACACACACACATCACAATGTCACTAATTCTTATATCGAATAATATCACAATTCAATGTAAATCTAAGTGATAATTATTATGTAATGTATTATGTGAATGAATAATAAAAATCAACGAACATTAAAAAATATGTTGTTTTTATTTTTTACTAGTAAAATAATTATTCTGAGTAAAAAATGCTATATTAAAAAGAAAAACAATCTTAATTTAGTATACATTATAATATAGTAATATGAGCAGTGGCGTAGGTATTAAGCACTGGTGAGGCTCTAGGTCAAAGAGCATTTTGGAGGACCCAGGTATACATAGCGAAGAAATTAATAAGAACGAGTGAATTTTCTGGTGTATACATTAATTTATCACGTTAATGAAATATTACAAAAACTCGTGTGAATAAACTTCCAACATGACTCAAATTTAGTTGTGCACAGACTTTCTTCTAGATTTAGTTGTGTCTCTATAGACTTAATACTATCTTTGCACTTATTGACATCTTATTTTAGGAGCTTTTTGACTGAAAGTATGAAAAAATGGAATATGGCAAATTATAAAATTTTAAACGACTATTAATTTCAAAAAATATTTGAGTAGGTATGTGGTACTGGTTGTATACGTAATCTATTATTGGTTATAAATATCTTTTTTTATCTTGGTAGTGGCTACATTGCAAAATTTCAATCATTTATTCATTTTCATTTCAGTCAGTTCCGCTCACAGAATAGTTTCGCCAGTGGGTCCCAACTTTCATACAAAAAAATGTTCTATAGGAGTTATCATCATCATGTAACCAACATAGAAAAACTAAATTTAGCCAACATTACGAACCCAATTTGCAAAACTACACTAGCAAACTTCAAGTGATTTCAAACCATTTTCTGCCATTTTCTTTTAACCTTTCAATTTTGCTGTTGGTTATTGAGGTTATCTGAGACGCATTTTATTTTTTTTTATTCTGTTTGGGTGATAAATGATAATAACGCACGATTTTAAGACTTCTGAGGATAATATAACTAAATAAGGTAAGATTTATATTTATTTATTCAATATAATTCCATTTCATAGAAACATCTTCTATTTTGCGGACCACTGTGAACCACGCGTGAAGTTTATTTCAAAGAGAATATAACCTACGGATATATGGTTTATTTCTTTTTGCTATGAAAGCATTAGAGTATATATTTGTTTTGAATGTTGTTATTGTTTAGGACCACATGTTAAATGAATTCTTTTGCTATCAAAGCATGGAAACATCAGTGTAGATATTCATTCAAGTTTAAAATCTAGGTTATTGATCTTATTAAATTAAAAAATAAACATAAAAACGATGTATACAATAGTATACCTATTATATTTAAACTCTAGTAGCGGTGTTAAATACTTTAGATTGCAGTAATCAAGTCTTGAAATAACATAAGCGTTGATGAGAGATTTAGTAGCGTCTATTGGAAGATTTCTGCGAATTGACTTGATTCTACGAAGATGATAAAATGCTGCTCTAGTTGTGCAATTTATTTGTTTTTTTGAGAGTCAGGCTATAGTCTAGGTGGACTCCAAGGAGTAATGTTGTTATTGTTTAGAACCATATGACAATTATAATTTATTATGCTATAGGAGTTTGAAAATAATTATATTAGTGTATATATTCAAGTTACATACATACCATCACGCCATGTCCCTTGCGGGGTAGGCAGAGAGAACCGAACGCCACATTTTTCTATCCTGGCACGCATCTCTCGCCTCGTCCACATTCATGCATCGTCTCATACATGTTCGTCTATTGCTCACACTTCTAACATTTCGTTTCTTTTTTGTCTTCTTTAATTTAAAAAAAAATATGTTGAACTACGCCTTATATTTTATTAAAAATATAAGGCGTAAAACGTTGAAAATCGGGGTATGCCATTATTTTTCTACAAGAATTTATACAGAACATTATCAAAAAGTAAAGATACATTTTTCTTTATAAATACCCAAACTATCTAAATTATTTTTTTCAAAACGATTTGATAAGAAATTATGATGGTATATCAAATTGAAAAATAGGTACGTTGGCAGCAGTCCCCCCCTTAATGCGAAATTTATTTTATAATAATTTTATTTAAGTGTAAAAAATAAGTACATTTCCTCACACCTATTATAAACCAAATATTTTTTTACATAGTATGACTTATTCTGAAAGATGGAAATGTTAGAAGCGTGAACAACAGACGAACGTGTATAAGACGATGTATGAATGTTGATGAGGCAATGAATGTGTGTCAAGATAGAAAAATGTGGCGTTCGGTTCTCTCTGCCTACCCCGTGAGGGACATGGCGTGATGGTATGTATGTATGTATGTATGACTTACAATTACAAACAAGAAAATATTCCAATATCCATGTTCACAAAACAAAGGATGCACATAATATTTTAAAATAATTTTTTTATGTATTCAATAATCAATAGGTACATAATGCATTTATCATTTTGATTTCAGATGCAAAGAATGGGCGAAAGCTGTAGGCAATCCAGAATTGGTATTTGTGCCAATAGAAAGATTGTGCCAAATTCGATATGTGTGTGGTGACCACTTCGATAAAAGAAGTTTCAATCGTAAAGTGAATCGACTTAAAAAAATACTGCCATCCCCACTTTAAAATTATCTTCATTGCCACTTACTGATGAGCAACTTAAGGAATTTCCTTTTCATGTGGCGAGTTATACACCAGGTTTGTATTTTGACTTTATTATGTTCTGTTAAGTATAAGTGCACTATTTGTTTTGTTTCTGGGTAACCGTTCACTAGTACTGTCTTTGGCCGTGTATATTACGGGAAAAATAAAGCTTTTGACGGTATTAATATTGTAAGCCTCCAGAATGTGGCATTTGTGATTGGGTGTGTGTTAAATTCATATTTGACGTAGTACCTGTTAGTTGCCCTAGAAGTAATGTAAAATAAAATTAAAATATGAATAAATATTTTGATTCTAGTTCATTCATGAATATGTAAATTGTCTATAGTGATATGCACAATTTAATATCAAACTTTTTGAGAACTATCATAAAAATGTGTTTTCTGTATATCTGTCTTCCTTTTTCAGATGGCACTCTCAGGAAAGAAGTGAGCACTCCATTGTGTAGAGTTGAAAACCTTCTGGAAAAAAGACAGACACAATACCACTTGCTCGGTTTCTATACTAGAATGGAAAAAATACTTCTTAAAAAGACCTATTTGGGAATGTATCCCCATCTGCTACCCCAGGAGGAGATCAAAATCAAACAAATAGCAAGACAGCTGGCAATCCACGTCCCAGGGAGGAAGTTGATGCAGGATTAAAAAGAGATGAAGAGAAGAATATTTAGAATTTATAAATTTCACCATCTATCACCTATTTCTAGTTTTATTTGATTTAATGTTCTTTGAAGTACAAAATTATTTTAAAATTTTACTTCAATCCAGTAATCAATTTGTTTATTAATTTATTATTTTCCAAAAATCTATGTTGATTTATTGAAATTGTATAATTTTTGTAGCAGACAACTCATTTATATTATAAAAAATATATGCTGTATGTTTTTTTTCCTGTTTTTGAGTTAATAAATAAACATCATATTCAATGTATTATGTTTTTCGCTGTTTATAAAATGATAAATAAACAATATGTAAACTATGCTGTGTATTTTTTACTCCTCTCTGATTATAAAATAAACATCATTTAATGCCTTTGATATAAGCAACATTTTTTTTGTAAATTATTCTTGATGTTGCCCATCACTAGTGTTGGCAGCATTTATAAAGCTCTTTCCCATCCCTATGTTTTATTCAGTTGTCAAAAATGCAGGGAGGCAACATGACAATTTTATTTTTCTCAATATTGGTACTACATGGATGATATTTTCATACATTTTGCTGATTCAATTTTTTTGTATGGAGCTATGTCTCTTATCCGTAAGGTTATATTCTCTTTGAGTTTCGCTATATTTGACTGTTGACGTAAAACATAACCTCGTCTTTCAGTTTTTCTGCGTTGATTTTATCGTCTTAAAATATCTTATTTATTTTAAATAATCATGTCATTTGTTTTACGGAATGTGCTAAAAAGCGTAAGCATTTTTCTCGTATATGCTGTGCAATTATTTATGCTCAAATTTACTACTGACAAAAAAATATGCTAACCTACCCACATCCAAATTAATATTATTTTTAATTTTAGGTCGTTTCGCCGGTCGCTCAACATTATGCCAATAATTCCTTTATTCATACATGTGAGTAATAAAATTTGCAAGTAATTTTGAAAGTATCTTCAATATTTAGAATTATTGTTTAATGTCATTCAATTGAACTTTGTCTAAGAAGGTTATTTCTAAATGATTATTCATATTATAACGTCGATACTGGTCGACCTTAAATATAAAGCAATTATATATTATATCGTCAGAAAATATTTGTTAATAATGTATTTGTAAAATTGAAAATATTTAATTGGCAAACATAAATTTGAATAAACCTACATCTCCTTAGATTCTTATTAGAATCCTATTTTCATCAGACAACAATAAACCAATGACATTTTTTTATATTTCATTGCAATAACCTATTTTTTGTGTTGTTCAACATTTACAAATAGCCACGAATATAATTTTAGGATTTTTAAAAATCATTTATCACTAATAGCCCGTTTAGATACTCACAGAACACAGGCGAATACGAGTATGTAAATGGCTTATTCGTGTGTATTCGCTATTCGCCACAAATATTCATACGTTCTCCGTTCGGTGACGGTTTTTTGACACGAATCAAAGGATTATTCGTCTGTATTCGTGCGGGGTGTTTACATACTCGCCATTGTTCAGTTAAATCTTGAACTCTAACGTGAGCGGTCATTCAAATTGTTTATTTTTTTAAGATGGAGTGGACAAACGAAAACACTTTAAAATTTATAGAAGTGTACCAGGGAGAACCCGTGATATGGGATCCAAAACATCGTTTACATAAGGGTAAAAGGGCTAAAAAATGCGGCGTAAAAAATATTATGTAACAATAAACAAGTCATTGTTACGACACGAACATTTACAAAAACCAATAGCTACATCAACAGCTGTTGGTTTTTTGAATACTCTAAACACTGATGAAAGGATAACAAATACATTTTCGACCACAACCCGGGCAATTTACGTTTAATTGAGTTAGGGTCTTGATTTCCTGGATACGGTTTCATTAAATTATTGCTTAATGCAAAGGCTCCATCGCCGTATTTTCTTCTCTTTTTCTTTTATGATTCGATACACATTAAATAGACATAAAGCTGTAGCAGTGAGTCCCACGTCATTCATGTTTGAAAGATTGATGTACACTTAATATCAACGAGTATGTAAACGGGTATATTCGTGGTCATATTCGGGCGCGAATTATTCGGCGAGTATCTAAACGAGGCATTAAAAACTGTCTTAGTTCCAAAATAATAACATAAAATCAACCACCGTGGCATAAGTGGTTAACTTCTGTGCTAGCGACCTGGGTTTGATTTCCAGCAGAGGAAAAATGTAATTTATTATTTCAATTGAATATTTTTATGCAAACATTTGATTTTTTTCCCTGTCGGAAGTGAATGATATTTTGGGACTAATTTTTAACATCTCAATAAATAGTCGCAGTACCTAATGAAGAAAGAATGGAAGGTAATGGAGGTTTTTTCCTAAATATTTGTATAGATCGAGATGACATGAAGTCATTACTTAATTTATTCTGATATATTGGTGATGGAACTTAAAAGGAAAACTAAAGAATTCAGTAAAGGAATGGGAACTACGAATTTTATTTTTTACAATTATCATTCAATAACAATATTTTTCTCTTTGATATGTTAATTTTAAATTCTCTTCTGGTTTTGTGTGGTTCGCTAGAGAAAATTTCAATTTTTTAGAGGTTTTTTTTCTTTAAGCACATTATGTAGTCCAACTGTCTATTCATTCAAGAGAATTTATTTCTCTTAATGAATCAAGAGTATTAATTTTAGTCTTGTGTGAGAGAATTGTATGCAGTAGTAGAGTTGTTGCACGGTTTTAGAGGTTCTTTCTGTAAGAACATTATGTAGTCCAACTGTCAATTCGTTCAAGAGAATTTATTTCTCTTAATGAATCAAGAGTATTAATTTTAGTCTTGTGTGAGAGAATTGTATGCAGTAGTAGAGTTGTTGCACGGTTTTAGAGGTTCTTTCTGTAAGAACATTATGTAGTCCAACTGTCAATTCGTTCAAGAGAATTTATTTCTCTTAATGAATCAAGAGTATTAATTTTAGTCTTGTGTGAGAGAATTGTATGCAGTAGTAGAGTTGTTGCACGGTTTTAGAGGTTCTTTCTGTAAGAACATTATGTAGTCCAACTGTCAATTCGTTCAAGAGAATTTATTTCTCTTAATGAATCAAGAGTATTAATTTTAGTCTTGTGTGAGAGAATTGTATGCAGTAGTAGAGTTGTTGCACGGTTTTTCCAATTTTGAAGTAAAAAAACACCAACTTAGAGACTTCGCAGCATATATGTTCCAGACATGGATTTACTCGGAATTCGGAGTAGATCATAAGTGTGTCTGTGCAACTGTGTGTCCTCCCTCCCCCATTTTATAACTTTTGATCCGCTCAATGCGCAGAGCCCAAAATTTCAGAATATATAGATAATACTAGACCTACAAAACTTTTAAACTCAGTATTATATATCTCAAAAACCATAAGAGCGCTGGAACGTTGAAAATTGGTATAAATATAGGAAAATGCAAAATCTCAATTTTTATTTTTTTTAAAAAGTTCCAGAGTTTCTCTAACATTTTTTATTGAGAAAAACTCACAGGCCCGAATGACGATTATCTGTAACACATTATTATAATAGATCAGAAAAAGTAATTAACTCTGCCACTCAACAACAAGCATATCAAAGTATGGTGTGGAAGACAGGGGAGCCTATAGAATTGTATAGTTTCATGCATCAGTATTAAAGAATGACGTAATTTGTCATCAGCAAGCTACACAGAAATTATAATAGTGTGAAATGAAAGAAAGTAGCTCGCTCGTGCAAGTAAGGTTATCAAAAATAGTTTAGATAACTAATTGTTAAAGCTGAAGAACTTGTATGCTTCAATATAAAGTAAAAATATATTTAAGTACATTACTCTAGTGTGCAAAGTGATCATTATTCAATTAAAGAAACTATAAAAGTTATCCAGTAAACCATTACTCTCATAAAACTAGAATAATGTCGATGAAAGTTATTCAAACATGCAAAGTGATCAATTAAATTTTAAAGAAATATGTTCGGTAAGAGAGTTATAATCTTGATAAAAGAGGAAATTTAAGTGTATAATTGTCTATATTTCCAAAGTTTTTAAAAGTATCAAAAACACCCCATCTAGAAAATTAATTTTCTATATAAAAAATTCTACACTCAAACTTTTTTGTAGTACACTTAATGAAAATGACTAGTTTTGTAAGTTTTCATCAATGTTTTTCAGGTCCTCGATTGTTAGCACCCAGAGTACAATTTCCAGCGCCCGACTTCAAAGGAACCGCTGTCATAAACGGAGAATTTAAAGATATTCAGTTGGCAGATTATAAAGGAAAATATGTTGTTCTTGTGTTCTACCCTTTAGATTTGTGAGTTTTTATAAAATTAATCTTAAGTTTAAAAAAGTACTATTAAAAGAGTAAATATTTATTTTAAATTTACAAATAATAAATTGAAACAATTTCGAAAGCAGTTTCTTGTGCACCTTAAATCATATTAATACCTTCATGACCTTAAACATGTTATAAACAAACAAAAAATAAAGATATATGTGGAATGTATCAAATAAATAGAAAAAAAAACAAAAAAGTTTAATATACTAAGAAATTGATTTACATGTTTTTGTAATTTTGGTGATGTTTTTAATTTTGTAATTTTTGTAATTTACATGTTTTTGTAATTTTTTTAATTCTGGGTCCACTGGTCTATAAACGCAGTGGACCCAGGTTCAATGCTTGCCTCGACTAATAACATTCATCTATACAAGTATTTGCTTATATTAGGGAATATAAAGTATGTACATACGTGTTTCAAAATCTGTTTTTAAATAATTTGTTGCCAGTTTTCTATATCAATTTGTCATAATAATGTTTTCTTCTTTCAGCACATTTGTTTGTCCAACGGAGCTCATATCCTTCAGTGAAAGGGTAAAAGAATTCACAGATATTGGTTGTGAAGTTATTGGAGTATCAACAGATTCTAAATTCAGTCATCTTGCATGGACCCAGTTGCCCAGAAAAGTTAGTAAACTTGTATAATAAATATGTAATAAATAAAGTAATAATAGATATGTATAATCGGTATAATTATAATCGGTAGTCCTCGTCTGCTGTCATCTATAAGGAATTTACAACTCCCACTACTGTATATCAATAATCAATGCATTCCTTATACCAGGGTTGTAAAAGATCTTGGAATCTTCATCGATGATGACCTTTCGTGGCATGAACAGGTATCGCATGTTAGTAAATCTATTTTCTTTGCCCTACATTCACTTAATAAACTTAAAAATTTCCTTCCATTCCGTTGTAAAATAACTCTTGCTCAATCACTTCTTCTTCCATTGCTTGATTATGCTGATGTATGCTATTTGGATGCAAATGAAGTGCATCTCAATAAACTTGAACGTCTTCAGAATATATGTATCAGATTCATCTTTGGGTTGAAAAAATTTGATCGCATATCACCTTACCGCAATCTTCTTTGTTGGCCCAGGATACGCCAGCGGCGCAATATACACATTTTGTCACTATTGTACAATATTCTCTCGAACCCAAACCTACCACAGTACCTAAAAAGCAAATTCACTTATTTATCCAATCATGGACTTCCACTCCGATCTGCTGAACGTACAACACTATCCATACCTATCCATAATACAGAATTTCTCAGCTCTTCGTTCGAAGTACAATCAGCAAGATTATGGAATAGCCTTAGTCTGGATATTGCGTCGTCTAACTCACTTAGTATTTTCAAGAAAAAACTAAAGAAGGAATATTTATCCTTGAACACCTGATCCCGTTTTCCTCTCCTGTCCTTACCATATCCTTTTTATTGCTATGAATTATAATTTTTTTTTTGTTTAATAGTATTTAAGTGTTATACGTATTTTATTTGATTTCTTTTACTCTTTTTTATTTGCTGTTGTACATACACAATGTTGTCATACTTTGTAATCTGGTTGGTTGGAAGAAATTGCCTAATGGCAATAAGCCCGCCAGTGTACAATTATATTTGTTTATATTATGTACAAGAAGATGTATAAATAAATAAATAAATATAAGTTTAATTAAACAGTTGAGAAAAATATGAATATATATATATTCATCAAAATGGTTATGATAATCATTACAAACTTAAAAAAACATTCATGTAACAAATTCAAAATGGCCGCTTCCTATCACAATATGATTTCATAAAACTGTTCAAAATTGAGTCGTTTGTCGGCATTAAAATTTAATGAAACAACCAAAAATATTTAAAAATTTTATGAAATTAAAGTATTTTAACTATACTTTTACTTATCTTTGTTCAAGAAATACAGCCTTAGTATTAATAAAAAAAAATATTAAAAATAAATTGTATTTTCAGGATGGGGGAGTTGGAAACTTGAAAATTCCACTTCTTGCAGATTTCACAAAGGAAACGGCTCGTGCTTATGATATCCTCATGGAAAAAGAAGGAATCGCGCTGAGGGGTATATTGTTTGTAATGTATTCTGTCTATAAAAAAAACAATATTTTTTCATATCAGATTTGTCAAATATTATTTTCTTTATTCAATGAATATAATTTTAGATAAAAGAATCTCACTTAAGGGGGGGACTGCTGCCAACGTACCTATTTTTTCAATTTGAATTTGCGTCATTACTACAAAACGAATCATTTTGAAAAAAATAACCTAGTTAGTTTGGATATTAATATATAAAAATATACCTTAATTTTTTAATTATGTTCTGTATATATTCTTGTAGGAAAATAATAAGCATACCCCAATTTTTGACATTTATCTTAAATTTCTAAAAAAACTATAAGGTATAGAGCATTATATTTTTTTATAAATTAAAGATGATCAAAATACATGGAAAAATACGATGTAACGTTGCATTAATGCATCAGGTTAAGTAAATAAACAAAAAAAACTTTTATTACGCAATGGCGCTGAATGGAAAATAAATGTTTTTTAGGTTTATTTACTAAACCTGAAGCATTACTACAACGTCACATCATATTTTTCTAGATATTTTTGTCTTCTTTAATTTAAAAAAAGATATATTACTCTACGCCTTAAATCGATAAAATATCTGGAAAAATACGATGTAACGTTGCATTAATGCATCAGGTTAAGTTAATAAACCAAAAAAACTTATATTTCGCGCTGAATGGAAAATAAATGTTTTTTAGGTTTATTTTCTAAACCTTGAAGCATTAATGCAACGTCACATATTTTTCTAGATATTTTTGTCTTCTTTAATTTAAAAACAAATATGTTGAACTACGCCTTATTTTTCATTAAAAATATAAGATAAACGTTGAAAATCGGGGTATGCCATTATTTTTCTACAAGAATTTATAGAGAACATTATCAAAAAGTAAATATATTTTTCTTTATGAATACCCAAACTATCTAAATTATTTTTTTCAAAACGATTTGATAAGAAATAATGATGGTATATCAAATTGAAAAATAGGTACGTTGGCAGCAGTCCCCCCCTTAACTGTAACAACAGTTTATCAGTGTTAGTACCAATGTCGGTGCATCAATGTCCTATGTGCTGCACCAGTTTTGCAGCATAAAATATAATTATTTACTACCTACTAGTGCAATGCTGCACGGATGTACAAGTAGTGTAATTTGATTGCAGGCTTATTCATCATTGATCCTCAAGGTGTCTTGAAGCAGATGACAGTCAACGATTTACCAGTTGGAAGGTCCGTAGAGGAAACACTCCGACTAGTCAAGGCCTTCCAGTTTGTGGAAAAGCACGGAGAAGGTACAACTAATTTATCACATTGTTATAGGTAGCCATATGTTATTTGGTACCAGTTAATATATTGATTTCTTAAAAACAGGGATATATTTTAGTAATGAGATACATATCGTTTGAGAATAAGACATTTTTACTAACTCCATCTACAAGAAACCTTTTTTGTAACGCCATCTATCGAGAAGTTGGTTTTTATGTAAACAATGAAAGCAACAATCCTTATACATAATTTTTGATATTTATTTCTTTAAAAAATTTTAAGATATAATATGCAAAAAATGTTCTGGTAGATATTTCGTACATTTATACATCTCTTTTTGTTTTATTTTATAATATTATTGTATGTATGTATTAAACGTGTTTGTACTACTTTATTTTGTATGTACTTGTAAAAGGCTATTTAGCCGTTGATGGAAATAATAATAAATAAATAAATAAGGTGACAGTGTTTTTCATGCAGATGTCACCCCTGAACTGCGCCAGAAATATTATTTCATTTTTGGCTTGTTTACCTACTTGTACCAATGTGTATGTAAATTGAATATTTTTTTAAAAGTTGCATATAAACAAACATTGGATTTTTCCCTGTTGGAGGTCAATGATATTTTTGGTAATTTATAACATCTCAATAGAGAAGCACCAGAACCTACAGGTCTTACGACCTGTCATCGGCTGGTATACGTGATCTCATTCACTAAATATACAATTAAATCTGTCTACACCAGATGTGCTATAAGTTACATAACTCTGAAAATATCAATATCATTTGTTTTTTAGTTTGTCCTGCCAACTGGGATCCAGAGAAGAATTCGGCGACCATAAAACCCGACCCCCAAGGCAGCAAGGAATACTTCAAAAAGAGCAACAAATCCTAAACTATTTAATAAGATCTTATGTTTGTCCCAAAGACACGTTTGTTTGTTTGTATTATAGAAGGCTCTCGAGAGCATAAGTGAACAAAATGATCATAGCTTTAACAGAGTATTTTGAGAGCAATTAGATTCTTTAGTAATTTTTTGAATCTTTTAAAATAAAAAAAACTTTTCTGTAAATTAGGAAATTTTATTTACTGTTTATTCTATTATTATTATTATTGATAAATGATACTCGATCAAAAATGCATTTTCAGTATTTTAAAGTAATATTTATTTAATGCCTTATACATATTTAAATCAACGATGAGTCTCATCTCGTGTTTCATGACATATTTTACGATATATAATGTTGCTGGTGCATAAAGACAATATTATTGAACCAAAAATGTTTATTAATAGATTGTTTTAATTATAAAGATAGTGATTAGTGCCTATTAATGTATTTATTTTGATTAATTAGTTCAAATTAGAAGCCAAATATAATTTTTTGAAAATATACATTCATATTTCATGTGTTTTGATTTTTTTCTTTACCCATTTGAACCCACTGTGACTGAAGAATATAATGTATAAGACAGAATAAACCCTATTATACCCCCATGGAATAAACAGTTACAATTATGGTAATAAAAATCCCCTGTAAACCCATTTTTTATTTCAGATTTGTCTATTTCAACAGCATTCATTCTAGTATCATACCTTCATGATTTATACTGTTTTTATGAATCGGCCCCCCTAGACAATGTGTCATTTACCTCAAGAAAAGATAACTCAATGTATGGAAGTGGCAGTTGTCACGTGACTGGCAACTGTCACTTCCATACATTGAGTTATATTTTCTTGTTTCTTTTAAGGGCTAAATGACACATTGTCTAGGGTGGCTGATTTAAAAAGAGGTCATTGGCAAAGTGGCTGGGGTGCCGAATTAATTGTTCAAGGGATGCAAGTTTGAATATCATTTTGACCGATTTCGTTCAACTATAGCACAAGCATTCATGCTTAATTTAGGGAACGTATGAGGAAGTATATGTACTTGTTCATTCTTAAAAAATTATATACCTACGGAATTATTGTTAAACCATACCAAATAATAATACAATAATTAATTAGTTACTGATAATAATTTTGATTGAACGATACTAAACATATTTAACATAATCATTCTTTAATATAAATGCTACGGCGTATACGCCATACACACAAACACATCACGACGAAACTCATAGTGTGCATTCTCTACATGATACCCATTGAGAAATTGATGTAACAAAATACACTTAAATTTTGCGAAATCATGACTCTCCCCTATTCCATAGTGTGGAGAGTAAAAAACATGCATACCTACATAAATATAAAAATGAGAATTATGATTGTTACAAATAAAATAACACATTTTTTTGCTATAAATGATTTATTTTCCTTAATTTCAATCAAGTAATGCTATATTCTAAACTAAAAAAAAAATTAAAAACATAGTTATGTACATATACATACATAGCGAATAAATGGAAAAATTCAATTATAATATTTACACAATGATGAAATTGAAAATCAGCATAAATTTAATATAAATAATTGGTTTCAATTTTCATTTATGGATCGGGGGCCGGATGTCAAATTCACAACAATTTCTTCCCTAATTTGCATTTGTATCATTATAATCTATTTATGTTTTAAAGAGGGTATATAATGCTAAATCTAGTGAGAAAAACATGATATATTATAACCGCCTAATACAGTTGGTAAGAGTAAGTTAAAAAGGGTTTATACATAATATAAACTATCAGAAACCCAAAATTTGTTGATTTTTTACATTTTAAGAACAAATCTGACTTGAAATGAAAGAATTTTATCGGTCATTCACTTTGATTTTATACACTCTTTAAGCTAATAAAAGATTTATTTCAATAAATAATTTATTTCTTACTGACTAAGGAGTAATTTTAAAATTTTGTGACGAATTTTGTGTTTTGAGAATTTTTGAAAATAGGTATTTTTATTTTAGAAATATACTGTTGAAGATATTTGAGAAATTCAATTTCAAATTATCTTAATTCATATCTAATTATCTTAATTTAATACAAATTGACGATATGGTATGAATAAAAACTGGCTAGAGCTATTTACATAACTCAACCATAGAAATTTCTTCGGTTATTTTTTTCCCGCGCAAAAAAATAACCATAGATAGCGCAGATAAATCAAGTTAAATGATATTTAACATTGTCATTTCTTTCAATAGCTATAAAAGCAACATGGAAACAAACTTTTTGAAAAAAAAAATAAGTATAGCGATCTTATTACATTTAAAGATTATTTATCAAAATCGTTTTTCTTCGGGATCTACTTTTATAACAGAATTAAATAGAATCGAATGGACAGTGATTTATCTATTTTTATGATTTTCTTGAAAAGTGTCAGTTCAATAAAATTGATGCATTGTTTTACTTTATTCACTTAACCTAACCTTATTTAAAAAAAATCTAGCTAAAGCACTTGATGGAACTTCTCGCCTTTCACGAGGCTATATCACATATAGAGAATGATAAATTCAACGAGAAATGTCTTCAACCTATTATCCACATAGAATAAAATTATCGATCGTTAAGTTGGTTTTCATACTTCTATATAAATCACAGAAAAAACGCCTTTTAATCTTTGTATATACCTTCAAACACATTGGCGCCAAATGTATAAAACATAGGCGACGCCCAATAATCTTTCGTAAAAATAGACATTTTTTGGCGAGAAAACGCATTTCCTGCCAATTCTGTTCGTAGAAATAGTGGCACCGAAAAAAATATGGCAGACAGAAATATTGTTTTTTTTACACTATATAATTTAATATTCGTACAATACACCTTGTCTATTATCTAGAAAGAAACAAGCGCTATGTATATCTGTCTTAGCAAAAAAAACTTTCACTTTCGTGTACTGTGCACCTATATATGTATTTCCTGCCATAACACTTTTTTCAATCTTTGAAAAATGACAGTAGATCACAAGATATTTCACTAGTGTGCAACAGATTAAGTATATGCAATTTAACAACGTAACGAATATCTATGGTCGTGAAAAATTACTAGAGTGCGTTTCATTTAAATGTGCACTTCATCTTAAAGTTGGTATGATTGCATTTGGTGTTGTTATATATAAAAAACAACATTATTTTATATGTTAAAAACAGCATAATATTATCTTGTATGTAAAAGTTATTTTTCAAATAATGATAGAAGACATATACATATCGTTCTACCATATTAGAATCTGATTGTTTTGTTTTAAAATTTATCATTATTATTTTTTAAATAATATGATATCAATGGAACTTGATTTGGAGATATGGCAACATTATTCACTTTATTTGACTGTCTACTAACATTGAAACATACAATATTCAACATTGAAAATTTGCTGAACCTAACACAAATGATTGAACTATACATTGATTTAGCACTACACAGTCAACGTCCCAGGTTCAATTCCCAGCAACGAGAAATTTATTTGAAATTATTTTTATACAAATCATGGTTTTCTAGACTGGAAACACTGGTTTGTTGGAAGAAATTGCCATTTGGCAAGATATTCGCTGCAGGAACTTAATTTTAATTAGTTCATGGTTGGATTTGAATAAAGTCCTACTAGATTCTGATTTATCGCACATAGCGCACGTTTAATACAATTAATATTTAGACGATGAGTAAAAATTTTTTAGTAATGTTAAAGATTCAACTTTATAAGATCCCCTTAGAAAATATAATAAATTCATATTTTACAGAGAATTATAGTTTTATATTTATTATTAAATGATTGTCTTTTATGACAATGCTGCGGCGCATTTTAGTTGGATATGTTTGAGTGAAATGTGCCCATGAGGTTGGCTATAACTTCTGGAATCTTCCGCATCTCTTCTAATTTCTTGTCCTTCTCAGACAACATTGTCTGCAAAGCTTTGATTTCCTGAAAAAAATATATAATATTAATGAAGTATGAGGATTTTGGTAATAAATAAACAAACAAAAGGTTTTTTAGCTGGTAGTAATTATTGAATTTCGTCCTTCCGGTATCTTCTATCATAAAAAAAATGACCTTGATCTGATGTATGGTTGAAAAACAAGTATCTGGGTGTCATGGCCTGTTTGAAATGACAGAATTATTACTCAAAAATAAGAATCAAACAATAATTCATTTAGTAATTTTCTGCTCTCAGTCCCGAGTACAAACACTTATCATATTCATTTTTATTTTGTTTTACAGAGTACAAACACTCAAACAGTAATGAAACTGAAATAAAAAAAATCCAAATGATACAAAACTGAGCTATGAGGATTGTTTAAAATTATAATAGAAGAACAAAGATACATAGGGCCGGTATTACAGTCGGCCCTCAACTCATTGAGTTTGTTAAACTCAAGATTAATGTTAAGGGGAGATTGAATCCATTTCTGTATTACAGTGCAATATGACATGTCAGTTACTAAATCTTCAATTATAGACATATTTTACTTTTTCTGTGATTATTATCTGTCAAATTTTAAATAAACTCATTACAAACTCATTATCACTCAAATACGAACTACAAAACGGGACGCTACGACTTGAAATACTATTGTTTTATTATCCAACATGGTAAATTTAATTTTTTTCACCAAAATTTAAATGCCCATGTTCGTTTCAATATGGCTGTCAGTTTGTTTTGTTGTGTGGCGCCACCGTTGATACAACTAACGCCTCTAGTGATAGAACACTGAAACTACACTCGATGCCCTAGCAACGAGTCGAGAAATGACAGTTGACTCACCGTTAAGTACTTAATCCGCCAGAAACGTTGAGTTAAATATTTGTCGTTTTAGTGACTTATTTGAGGGAGGATTAGGCCTAAACGGACACTGTAATAGGCTATATTTTTGTAACACTTGAGTTTAGCTCTTAAACTGAGACTGTAATACCGGCCCATAAAATGTTAAATGATCTAAATCTATTGTCTGTCAAACAAAAAATATGCTTTCATGTTTTAATTTTTATACATAAAATGCTTCATGGCATCATACAAAAAAAATCTCAAAACCAAAATTAGATTATCAAGATATTTATTTTATATTGTATATTATATTTTATATTTCTTCTCTGATAACTATAACATGTACTATGTCAAATATTCATTTAACACACACCCAATAACAAGTTGTCACATTCTGGAGACTTACGATATTAATATTAGATTAGACAAACGAAATAAAGTCTCAATGCAGAATTCTCTAATGTATAATGGACTTAAATTATATGACATAAAAGAGGAAAAAAAAGTTTGGTCATCTTAAGAAAAAATGTGTTAACTATAATATGAAAAGAGGAACAATTGTTTATATGTTACTATAGATTAGGCTATGTATATATATCTCATCTCATCTGTGGCTCCACAACCCAGGTCGAGTCTTAGCCTCCTGCAGAGCCCACCTCCATGACTGTCGACCCTGCGACGCATTACGCCAGTTATGGAAGCCGATGCTGTTCGCATCCTTCACCACTCCGTCCAGTCATCGAAGCTTCGGCCTTCCAGCTTTTCTTCGTCCCCCCGGTGCACCATTCATGATTCGTCTTGGGACATCCTCCTCGCTCATTCTTTGGACGTGTCCAGCCCATCTAAGTCTTCCTATTCTAATTTCTGTCAGTATGGTAGGCTCCTTGTACAGATCATATAATTCTTGATTGTGCCTGATATGCCACTCTCCATTGTCACAAGTCGGGCCGTAGATCCTTCTCAGCACCTTCCTCTCAAAAATTTCCAGGGCTCTTTCATCAGATTTAGCGATTGCCCAACATTCTGATCCATATGAGAGCACTGGCCGAATAAGAGTCTTATAGATGAGGACTTAAGTTTTTCTGGTGGGGTGACGAGACTCTGCAACCCATAGTAGCACCGATTTGCGGACACTATTCGTCGTTTAATTTCGGTTGAGATATTGTTGTCACTTGTCACCATAGTACCGAGGTACACAAACTCGCTAACAGTTATTAGCGAGTTATTACAGTTGTAATATATAGATCTATTTAAATAAATAAATAAATATCCATAATACATAAAAACATAAAATGAGTTACCAGCATATGGACCTGTGAAGAGTCTCGATATTTTGTAATGAAAATAAGTTACCTGGTGCGCCTGACTTAGGTCATTTTTAATGTTGACATTCAGTGTGTTCACTTCCTCCAGTCGCTTGTCCCTCTGTTTAATTCTTTCTTCAAACTTCATCAAAATGCCGGTCAGTTCACCGTTCTTGTTTGTCTGAAAAAACAAATGTGAAAGATTTTAAGGAATGTGTACCTACATGTTAAAAGGACGATTATTGACCAAACTCCATTACTAAAGTCAAATTATAAAAGGGTAAGGTAATGTTTATTCTAGGTTTACAACTGTGTAATCTGACTAAACTCATAAATGAGGGAATTTGATTGCATTTTTACTCTAAAGATTATAAGGTATGGGCGGCCCCTTGTGTGTAATAGTACATAGAGTTTCGTCTTTATGATTCAGTTTATATTTACTTTCATTCAGACCCAAATAAGATTAGATAGTAAAGTAGTATCATACCTTCATGTAGTAAGTTTTAAGTAGACTGTAATGTGAAAAGACTGGTTTTAAGTAGACTGTAATGTGAATAAACTGGTTTTTAAATAGATTGTAATTTGGAAAAACTGGTTTTAAGTAGACTGTAATGTGAAAAAACTGGTTTTAAGTAGACTGTAATGTGAATGAACTGGTTCAAACGTAAAATATTTATTGTTTATTTTATTTATTTAATATTGTTTCTGACTTCATTGTGTAGCATTAAATCCTCATTAAGTATAACATACATGTCATCATGCTGGGTCTCCTTAGTGGATAGATAAAAACAAATAACACTCATTCCGATTCTGAGAGATCAATCGATTGTGATTTCTACATTCATACATAATTTTGTAATTGTGGTTTCTAACATAACCTCGTTTTAATATTAATATCATGAAGCTATAATACTAATTAATATAATAAAATCTTACCTGCTCTGCGAGTTTCTTTTCTAACACATTATTGTCATTATCCATCGCTGTAAGTCTCGCTTCCATATCCTTCAACTGTGAATCCTTCATAGTATTTTCACTTTCTAATTCCTGTAAAACAAAAACATTTTTTACTGTGATTGAAATAAATACATTTTCGGAAAAATTCTTCTGCAGGTTTCTTTAAGACTTTCCTTTCGTTTTCAAAGCCTGTTTCTGGAACATAGATGTCTTCCCAAAGGCACATTTTTGTCATACAGTTCTTGTACGTGGAGCCGAGTGATTCAAAGTCTTAAAAGCTTACACAAAATATCTACCTTGATTTTTTTGTCATAGATATGTTTTGTATTTGCCGTCTGCTGTTCTCTGTCCAATCTCTCAGCCGCCAACTTCCCCTGAAACTTCTTTATGGTCAGTTCTGCATTGTCCAGTTGCTTCGACAACTGGGTGGTATTTTCTTTTAATCTGGAAAAATAATATATTACATAATAAGTGGCAAAGTGGTAAGTCGATTAACTTATTTGCTGGTGTCTTAAATTAAATTACTATATATATCGAGGATTTTGTCATTTTTAACTAATTTTTAAGTTTTTTATTACTATTATTTTATTTATGAATAAAATAATATATGGCCCCTGAGTCAAATTAAAAATGCTGCTCGTTTTCGCCAGGCGCTAATTTTTTTGTATGGGATTTGACGTTTGTTGTCCGTCGTTGTAGAAACAATTTCTACAATGCCATACAAAAAAAAATAGTGCACGCAGCGATAACGAACAGCATTTTCAATTTGACTCAGTGGCATTATGTACAAAAGTTTGTTGTTACATTTATACTGTATTTCTTATTGTTGTTTTTTAACTTTAGGTTATAATATAATAAATTGAGTAACATTTCTTAGGAAGAATCTTTTCAATTAAACACAAAATTAAACCTCCAAGACAGTGTGTTTTATTCTGACATACGACAACATAAAAAACCATAGAGATATATTTAAAACATATAACGCCATCAAGCGGTAAGAATATAAACTAGGTTTTACCGTGAGAATTTCTGTGAAAAGGCCCTTCACTGGTTTGTTGATTAATAACATAAATAATAAAACTATTACATAGACAAAAAATATGCCTTACGTAAGTAATTAAACACTTAAAAATTAGTTTATGTTAACTAATGAAATTGTTTAAAGATTGAAAAAATATAATACCTTTCGTTGTGCGTTTGTGTTCTGTACATTATCTCTTGTTGTTGCCTATTGGTGGTTTCTAATAATTCCATGGAATGGTTCATTGACGTAAAGTTGTGGGTAGCAGTCTGAAAATATTATTATAATATAGAATAGTTAAGTTCCTTCTGTAGACGGGAAGATTTGAACAGTTTTACTAATAAAAATCTGCACACCCACTGATCAGTGTTTTAGGTACACACCATGTAAAGCCCGTGCAGGGATTAATAAAACCTTACTAATAAACACTGTATAACAACTGGGTAGTTGCAACAGGCTAACAACAAAAATGAATTCGACAACATTGTAATTTCGGACCCGAGCAAGCGCAGAGCCACCATTTTAATTTTGACGTTTGTCGTAGTTAATATTTTCATGTTTTTCACATTTTTAAATAAGAATATAGAAAATATAGCAAATGTTCTTAAAACACTGCTAAATTACATAGGACAGGCGTACAAGCATTGTATAAAATTTGTATGAGAGATACACAGTAGTTAACCAACTGATCTGCTACACAGCGTTTATTAGCAACGTTTTTGCTTACACGGGAGTTAACGATTGTGTAACTTTTACAACACGTTTATTAGTAAGACAGTTAGTGTATTTTTTTAAATTAAAAAGACTTTAAATTATATGATATCAAGATGAAGTCCATTGAATTTAAAAATTCACTGTAGGCCATACACCATACATACAAAACTTCTGAGTCTACTAATTCCCGATGAGAGATTTATGTAAAAAAATGAAGTATGTTATAAATTGTAATATCACTACATATTACAACTATAACAAATTAGAGTCGAAATAAATGTACCACAATATAATATACCTGTAAAGATTGAGTAGTGGCATGTAACCTCTGTTCTAAACATGTCATCTTGTAGCTGTACAATTCCATTACACTTGAAGTTGTCACATCTTCTACCTGAAAATATATAGCAAAAATTAGAAAGTCAATATAAATATTTTTTTCAATACAAAACCTTAAAACCACACTGTCAATTTACCAATGTGAGTGTCAGTACGTACTGTATCCTCCATCGTGGTAGATTTCATTGTATAAAGGTGTGTTGTTTTTAAGTATTTAAATTCAGTAAATACAGTTAGATCATCATCACATCAGCTGTGGCGCTAAAACCCAGTATGAGCCTTGGCCTCTTCAAGCCATCGTCGCCACTCCACTCTATCAGTTGCTCTGCAACGCCAATGGGTCACCAGCAGACATAGCCGGTCCTTCTCCACATAGTTATGCCATCTTAATGTTGGTGTCCCAATGCTCTTTCTCCCATGATTTTTCATCCATCATCGCTTCGGAGGATAATATGTCAAAAATTACATGAATAGTGTCAACATATAAATTCATTCACATCACGACATATCAGCAGCAGAGACTCTATATAGGGTGAGTTGGATCAATTGCACTACCAATTTTCAATTGGTATATTCCAAAAATGAATATTAAAATATGTTTTAAAAATAGGATTATGCTTTAATTTATTTCTGTTATTTTTTCTAAACAAATTATTATATACTTTATACCCTCGCCATTAACATAATATTATGTAATATACCATAGTACAAATACTATTATTATTATTATGTATGGCGTGCGATATTGGAAATGCACCAAGATAAATATTTTTTTTAGTAAAGTGTATGTATGAACAGACAAAGGCAGTACCGTAGCAGGTGAGATATATATATTTGTACTGAATTTATTACACAGACTAGTGCGCTGCACCGAGTTTACCATATCATAGATGTACTTAGAACTCTCTAATATATTAGCCATCGGTATTGAAAGAGATGAGCGTCACATATACATGACACCCAATTCCGTGCCTAAAAGACGAGTGTCACCTATAGACACACAACTTTAGACCTTCATATCTTGGTAGATTTATACTTGATTGACGAAAATTGTATGAATAATACTCCCATACATTTCTCTTCACAACATCTGTCGATTTGACAGTTTGACAATATTGTAAAATAACATTATCACGTAAAAATGAAAACCACATTAATTTGAGAATAAGTAATTGGACCACGGCACTGATTCAAATGTGAATCTATCCTTGTTTGAACTTGATTTTTACCGATCGTCAATATCGGTTTTTGTTTTGAATTAAAAAATATTTGAAAACAAATATTGTGTCTTTTATATCTTTGATTAAATATCTTATATTGTTTAAATACCTATTAATTAATTATTCATTTAGGAAAAAATTGCACTACCAAACATGAACAAAAATTCAATCAACCAGTCGCCACTGGTGGGAAGCACGACCCACACACCACCTTTGTCTCATCTAAAAAGACTGATAGAAAATAGTGCAAGAAGTATTCGAAGGCGGTGCCTCACTGCTAAATAATATACATTGATCTCTCATTGAGAAACTGTTTAATTTTATGCATATTATATTAAATACAAATTTACCTGATTATTTTCGAGGGCCTGCCCTAACCTGTCAATAAGACTGTCTATCGAACTCTCTTGAGTTGGTGACAATACAGGACCATTCATACTTGCAGGGACGGAAAGACGAGGATATTCAGATGGAAAGGTGTTGGTTCTGCTGAGAGTCGAAACGCACTCCATCGAGGTATTCTGATCTGTGCTGCATTCTGTCGCACAAAACACCTGGAAAATTAAAACAGTATTACCAAACAAACGAGTTGGGGCCAATAAAATAGAATAAATATATGTACTGCAGAGGATTGGCCATATGGATAGAATGAATGAGGAATGACTGAAAAAGAAGATTTATACAGCTGAAAGAGAAGGAATGAGATGCAGATGTCGGCAATAAAAACAGTGATACAACTATGTGAACAATATTCTGTAGAAGGAAACGATAGATGTTTAAATAACATATGAGTATATATAAATTTGAGTGATACAAAGAATGTATGCAAAGACAAGTGTATGGCGCTTAGTTCTGTCTGCCTACCCCAACAACAGGGACATGGTGTGACAGTATGTATGTATGTATGTAATAAAAAAAATTATATTTTTAAAACATAATTTGATTAGCAAAACATTGTCGCCTATCCCTTAACCTTTTTAAGATGAGCGTCATGTATAGATGCCCACCGGCCGCGTTCCTAAGCGCCGAGCGACAGCTATACATGCCTTCATGGCTATACATAATTGTGAACCTTCATATCTCAGTAAATTCATAATTGATTGAGACGAAAATTGGATGAATAATACTCCCATATATTTTACTTCAAGACATCTATCGGTGAATCAACAAAACAATTGTTAAATTATTTAAAAAATTAAGAACTCTAAACATTGTAATTCTTCAATCATCTCCGGCCAAATTTATGCTCTCCCGCGCTTTGTAAGGATCTAATACGCATGCGCGTAGGAAAGAGGGATACTGCGCCAGTTCATTTTATTGTTTCACGCTGAACATTCTGCTTTGAATTAGATTCTTACCAATACACAATCGGCGCATATTCCTTATCTAAATCAAATGCTGGAAGGGTCACGTGACATATTGATGTCGCCATGTACTTTTTTTATATGGAGATAACTACAACAACATTATCCTTCATTTATCTTATGTTTATTTATTTATTTATTTATATAATTTATGTACATGTGTACAAAGGCAGGTTTATTGCCATAAGGCAATTTCTTCCAACCAACCCGAGCAACGTGAAGTCTCTTAGTTAAATTGGTACAGTACTAATTAAGTGAGAAATAAATTGATAAAAAATAACATAAAAGAGTAAGAAATATAAAAAAAAAAAAAAATTACAAAGAGAAAAAAATTAAAAGAGAGTTTAAAAATAAAAGAATAATAAAAATAACACCTCACATAGCAATGAGGAAAAGGAGGTTACGGAAGGATATAGAAGGAATTTAGGAACTATTTGACAAATAAAGTTTTTTTAATTTACCTTTAAATATTTGAATGGATTGAGATGACGTTACTTCATCACTTAGGCCATTCCATAGTCTATGTTATGAAGTGTTCAATTTCATTGAGTATATGTGATCTTTTGTTTATCTTTGATCTATTTATGATATATCTACATCATTAGATTTTTTTTTACCATTATTATATTCAATTAAAGCGAGATTAAAAGAAATCTGTGTGCGACAGAAATCCTGTCCGTTGGTGGGTAATGCAAGTACTTGTACCTACCCGTCTTGATTGGGTTAAGGTAGTTTTATGTAGCACATCTTCCTGATTGGCTGTCACATATATAATGAATAAAATTGTTGAATGAGAAAGCATTACGACAGATATGAAATAACAAAAGCCATCTTTACCTGATTCATTTTATCAGAAGGAAATTTTGGATGTTTAATGATAGTGAGGGCGTGTTTTCTTCTTTCTCCATTTACATCACTCAAGCACGAACTTAGAATCTTTTGAATCTATAAAAAAATAAAATTGTAATTACCGACTCATTATTTATTAAGTGGAATATGATTACAAATTAAAAGGAATTAAAACTTTTTTTGTATGATTCTATGTACATATTTATATCAATCTGTGTTATCAAGACTAAACTATACAATACATGTAGTCTTATAATTTCCTAATATTTAGTACAAAATAAATATGTAAAATCAGACAAATTATTAGTATTCCTTTCAATGACCATAGCCATTCAGATTAAATAAGAAAAAAGACAAACAAATAATCAAAAGCAAAAATAAATTAATATGTTATTTTTTATAATTTTTTAAAAAAGAAAAATGTTCATCACAGCAGTCTTTCTTTTTGACCAACTTTGTTGAATACTAATAAGGACCTTATTAAAACATGAATAATAATTCCTTAAAATGGAGAAATAAATATATAAATACATATAAAACTAAAACAATAAAGAAACGGATGAAACAGGAGAGGGGGGGGGGGACAAGGATACGATAAGGAGACAAATTTAGGTGTTATGTGTAAGGAAATGATTCCTCATATTTCTTTTGAAAGCGGAAAGTGTTAATGAAACTCGAAGTTGAGATGGGATGTGATTCCAAAGATGAGCTGCTTATACGGAGAAAGATGTGGTGTAAAAGGAAGTATTGTGTACTGAGATACTGAGCGTTCTTTCAGTATTTGAATTTGATGTTTGTAAAAACAAAATTAAAATAATATATTTTTGAGAAACAACAAAACATATAGAAGTATGAACTTATAGGTATTTTTGAAACATTTCAATAGAGATGAAAGAAGAGAGATTGTGGATGGAAGGAAATTACAAAGACATTCTAAAGTATCCAAACAATTTCCATCGCAGTATATTAATATATCGCATAGCATATTTTTTTTTATAATCAACTTTCCTGCATAGTTTTTATTTTTATTCTATTTTTATGTAGCTTCTCAGGCAACTAACAGGTAGCTTCTCAGGCAACTAACAGGTACTATGTCAAATATTAATCTAACACACACCCAATAACAAGTTGCCAAATTCTGGAGACTTAGGATATTAATCGTCTCACAGATCCAGACTGAAAACACAATTAAAAACTGTGTCTCCACAGGGAATCGAACCCGGGACCCTTGGATCAGCAGTCAGATACCCAACCAACTGAGCCACGAAGGCCGACAAAATGGTAATTCGTTCAATTCACTTTTCCTATAATGTTAATGTGATTTATATTGTAAAAATAAAAAAAAAAAAATAATTACTTACAGAAGCATTGCTAAGCATCTTCTGGAGGACAGAATCCCACGGTGAACTTATCTGCGCAAGATCCAAGCAAAGCATACAACCAATCACAACAGAATCTCTCGTGTGTGAAGTATCTAAGCTCCCTTTCTGAAAATATTCACAATGTGTCATCAAATACAATGCACAAAGAATTTCGCAGCCCAAACCCTTTCGCCTTTGGATGAATTGTGA
Organism: Molanna angustata; assembly: GCA_963576475.1. Taxonomy (NCBI): domain Eukaryota; kingdom Metazoa; phylum Arthropoda; class Insecta; order Trichoptera; family Molannidae; genus Molanna; species Molanna angustata. Next base: position 17,370,345 of record OY754987.1, read on the forward strand.
ACTTGAATGAATTGTGAATTTGAATGTATTGTGAATTTCCTGAACTCCTCCCCGAAGCACAAGGCTTCCTTATTTTCTAAAGAATATCAAAAATTTTTATTATTATTTATTACTGCCATGGCACAGTTGGCAAGCCATTCTGGATTTTATATCCAGCAGAGGAGAAATTTATTTAAATTCATTTCTCAAGCAAATATTGCTTCTCTGGGCTGGAAACACTGGTTAGTTGGAAGAAATTGCAATACAACAATAAACTCGCCACTTGCACAGGGCGCAAGGAAGTGTTTATTATTTATTTATTTACTTTCCATTAACTTCTTTTCAGTTTATGAATAATGCAGAGCGCCGTGGGTTCGATCCCCAGCAGAGGATTAACTTATTCAAATTCATTTTTCATGTGCAAATATTGCTTCTCTGGGCTGGAAACACTGGTTAGTAGGAAGAAATTGCCATACGGCAATAAACTCGCCATTTGCGCAGGGTACAAGGAAGTGTTCAGAATTATTATTATATGGCAATAAATTTAATGTGAGATTAAGAAGGATATTATAAGCAAAATGAAAGTGACTGCTTTGAAATAGTTAAAAAAGTCTTAGCATTTAAAATCCAGGATCACTTATTACACTTCATTAATGTATGTATGAGATGATGCATGAATGTTGACAAGGCGATGGATGTATGCTAGGAAATAAAAATATGGCATTTGGTTCTCTTTGCATACCCCGCAAGGGACATGGCGTGATGGTATGTATGTATGTACTAATGAATGCAATATACCTGAGTTGCATTTTGTAAAATCTGATAAAGAATTTCTTCAAACTGCTCAATTTGCACATGGATCAACACTGAATTTTGGGTTGCATTACATTCACATAATGCGGATAGGAGCTGCAACTGTAACAAATGAAATTTTATTTTAGTTAAATGGTATTTTTAATTAAGGACGAATGTTTTTAATAAAGGACAATATTAATAATTGAATAGATTATTAAACACTTACCCATTGGAGGCCACAAGTCCTGGAGTCAATGACAGACGGAGCTAACAAATAACTCATTTTTAAAGAAATAACAGACATCAATTCGTCAGGCAACATTCCATCTTCTGAAAAATTAATAAGGGCATTATTACAAAATTCATAATTCATACTTGTAGAATCACTAAAGATTCTTCAAACATAAATCAATTGGGTTGAACAAAATCCTTCTCTTGGTAAATGAATTATTCCCAATTGAAGATTGATCGATCGTTTTGTTGCACTTTATTTAGATCTTTCAAATAATGTATGCATTGATTTGATAATTGTTTTGAGGAAGTCGACAAACATTAATGAAAATACAATAAAATAATTATCAACTTGTCAAAATTATTCCTTCTTTGAATCTTTTATTTACTTAACACTACACTACTCTTAGAACTTAATTAATGTAATTCTTATTTTTTTCTGTGAAACCTTTAATTGAACAACTCACAAATAGATACTTATGACATTTACAATAATTATTTTATTTATTTAATCTTCTTGCACATATAATTAGTACACAGACGGGCTTATTGCCTAATGGCAATTTCTTCCAGAGCAAATGCTAAATATACAAAACAATGTGTACTATGGCAATAAGTTAATCACATTAATTAGGACATATTAATACAACATAACAGACCCCATATAATATTGCATAATGTGAATATTATACACAAGAAAATTAATTATCAGACAGATTAGTTTATTTTGTTAGAGTGTGAAAGATATATAGTTGATACTAACCATGAAACTGTGTTACAATGGCAGCCAGTAAACCAAATATTGATCCCAAACACGATGTCACATGCGATGTTTGAATGCACAATTTGACCATTGCACTGTATAGCGAACGAAGGGAATAAAGTTCTATAAAAAAACAAAATAAAAATAAGTAAATTGTTATCTTGACAATAATATATATAGATAATTGAAATGTGAATCAGATATAATTTTTTGGTTTGGCCGGTAACAGAAGACAAATATTAGTTATCGACGAAGTTTTAGCTTACGCTAGTTAATGCCTTAACAAGGCAAAATAGGCCTATCGAGCATAATAAAATTAATGTAGAATCAAAAAGTCTTTGCTTTTAATTATAGATATAACAAATATTAGTATAATGTACTCCATACACTCTCTTCTCCTTAGCTTTTATCCCACATGGTGGTGGGGTCAACTCCCTTTACTACGTTCCTCCACTTCGTCCTATCCTAAGCATCGTTCTCGGAGATATTACATGCACTTGCATATCCTCCGACACCAAGCACTTCCATCGTCTTTTGGGACGCCCTTTTGGTATTTTGCCAGACACTCTATAGTCCAGTGCAGTATTAGATATGTTTTCTTTGAATATGTCTGAACCACCTCAGCCTACTTTCTATCAGCTTATCGGCGACATTGCGTACGCCCTGGCTACCCCTCACATATTCATTACGATTTTATCTCTCCTTGTGATGTTACACATTAATTTAACTTACTAAATAAGATACAAAATATTATTATTATTATATTATTGAATAAAATTCCCACGACAAATTAAAATTTGAATCAAATAAAACTATGAAAAAATTATATTTAATTTTACGTTCTACTTAAATTTTTCGCAAACGCGACTCCCATTCACCAGTATCGCTCTATGATGAGCATCGTCAGAATGGACGATGATCAGAACATCATCAGAATGGACCATTCTGATGATGCTCATCATAGAGCGATACCGGTGAATGGGAGTCGCGTTTGCGAAAAATTTAAGTAGAACGTAAAATTAAATATAATTTTTTCATAGTTTTAATTGATTATGGAGTTCTACCATGAAGTGACAGTGTCTAATATTGAAAAAATTAAAATTTGAATCATTAAAGTCATTTAAAACAAAAATGTTATCACCAGAACATAGAATAATAATAGTATAGAATACTCTTTAGCCTGCAGTAAACGCGACTGCTTTATGTTGAATAATTTGGTCAACATTTTGCTACGAGCATTCAGTAATCATTTGGCCTTCTGCGTGATACGTTCTCCAAATAGGGAATTTTTTAACTGCTTGCAAAATTATTTATGCAGTCATAATGAGTAGTACTATACGAACAATGTCTATCAGCAGAGTCATACATACATATATTGACACGAGCTGGCCAATAAAACGGCTTTATCAGCGAGGTATTGTATGGGAATGAGTATTCTAGTTTTATTATTATTCTATGCACCAGAACTGTCACTTTAAAATATATTATTTTTATAATACACTAGTGATGTTCTTTGGTCATTTTAATTTCCTTTTCAATTCAATCTTCAGAATAGGAAAAAAAATACATGATAATGAATAAATTTGAAATTTCATTCAATTTTAGTGGTGTTTCATAATTGAACCCATTATATAGATAACATATTGAGATATTGACACACTGCCTTTAAAACTCACGAGTGAACATACCAGTTTTCACTAGGGTCAGAAGAAATTGCAAAGTGTTCTCCAAACACAGATTTCCTTCAGACTCTTTGTTGTCTCGGCTTGTTTTTGAAATCAGATGAGGAAACAGCTGCAGAATAAAAATAAAACAAAATTACTATTTACTATTGAAAAAAAAAACATTTTTTTTTTTAACTGGTTTATACACTTTTTATTTGGCTAATGATAATAACATTAAAATGAAAAGGATGACATACTTGGGACACATTTTATTTATTGAATAGCTGCTGCAACTGATCATGAAAGGAAAAATTGAGGGTAGAAGTGGTAGAATAGAGGTGTGGATAGAAAGCAGGAGTCTTGGCTGAGGAACATCAGGAAATGAACCAGAATTTATAGTGGTGGATCTTTTCTAGTGTGCGCTCACGACAGAGAAACCTATGCTAGTGTAATAACCGACATTGGGTGGACCTGATATGGCACAGAGAGAAGAAAAAGAAATGATAATAATAGTCTGCAAATTTACCTTGATAGCCTCTTGCAGAGGCTGGTCGAATCTTTCGTATGTCAATATGTGTGACTTGGTCTGAATATCGTTGCACAGATCGTGGAGGAAAGAACTGCTGTGGCGGAGTTGAGTCGAATCGCAGTCCCTGGAAATCAAAAGAACAAAATTCATTTATTGGGACATTTCATGAATATTAAGACTCGATTAGATTCATATTTAATTCTTCTTCTTCGTTTAGTAGACCTAGTTGGTCTGTTCTTCAGAAACTATGCCTCCTGGGATGACGAATTCCAGCTATCCTTCCATCTCTTGGGTGGTCTTCCGGGTAGGCGGCGGCCAGAAGGAATTTCATTCGCCACTATATATGCAAGTCTATCACTGTCCATCCTGGCTACGTGATCCCTCCAATGCCTTCTTCTGGATCTACTCCATCGAACACAATCTCGGAGAGTTTTACCAGTGATTGACCTTAGGACCATTGTCCTTAGGAGCCCCTTGGTTCGTACAGTGTCTGCTCGCATTTCCACAGCATACGTCATGATCGGTCGCAAGCATTTCTTATATATTCTGTCACGTATTAAAACACGTATAAACACGTATTGACCTTACTGTCAATACGTGTTTATTTTTCGAGATCATATTTTTCAAACATCCAGATACAACAGATGCTTTATTGACTTGTTCGCGGACCAATTTAATTATTTACAAAAATGTCATGTGAAGACATTTTCATTTTGGAATGAAACAATAATGATTTCATTAGACGTTTCAATAATGAGACGATTAATATCGTAAGTCTCCAGAATGTGTCAACTTTTTTTAACAGATTTTTAATTATCTCAATAGAGACGAAGTTGGAATATTTATTGTAGGAGAACTGGGAAATCAAGGCACCTACAGGGCTTACGACCTGTCATCGGCTGGTTTACGTGATCACTTTATGCGCTTGCGCAACGTTCACCAATTATGCCTTTTGATGAGATCCCTATCAATTCAATTTTGAAAGTTCTATATATTGTAATACTGAAATTCTTTTCGCTTGAAAATAAGGAATTTTTACTACAGCCATCTATGGGTGAAATTATGAACAACAATCATATTATTTTTATTTATTTTGTTGGAACGCCATCTATTGAGAGAATTGGTTTTTTGTAAATAATGAAAGCCACAATTCTTATATCTGAGGTGACAATGCATTTTTCGCATAGAAGTCACCCCTGAATTGCGCCAGACTTATAAGGTCATTTTTGTCTTATTTACCTACTTGTACCAATGTGTAAGTAATCGAATATTTTTATTATTGCATATGCGCAAACATTGGATTTTTTTCCCTGTCGGGAGTCAAAGATATTTTTTAACAGATTTTAATTAAAAATCTGTTAAAAAATATCTTTGACTCCCGACAGGGAAAAAAATCCAATGTTTGCGCATATGCAATAATAAAAATATTCGATGTGTCAACTTGTTATTGGGTGCGTGTTAAATTAATATTTGACATAGTACCTGTTAGTTTCCACAGAAGCAATATTAAATAAATTAAATAAAAAGCATAATATGTTGACTGAAAAGAAGAAAATTATGTATTTAGTCAAAACATCAAAATAATGCATGCATGCTCTCCTATTTGTATAATGCCAACTCTTTTTCGGCCGGCCCCTACATATTATTTCATTTTTTCCAGCCTTGTATACTTTCTTTGTCAGGCGTTCATCATTCATTCTATCTACATGTCAATGTAAATAAGGAATACATGCAAATAAGGAATATAGGCCGATTGTGTATTGGTAAGGATCAAATTCAAAACAGAATGATCGGCGCAATAATACAAAATTAATCGGCGCAGTATTCCTCTTTCCTATATGCATGTTATTAGATCCTTACAAAATGCGGGAGAGTGTAAATTTGACCGGTGATTTTCAATGAATTACAATGGTCTGAGTTCTTATTTTTTTAAATACACCGATAGATGCCTTGAAGTAAAATATATGGGAATAATATTCATACAATTTTTGTCTCTATCAAGTATGAATTTACCGAGATATAAAGGTTCAAAATAGTGTATAGCATGAGGGTATGTATAGATGACACTCGGTGTATAGGCAACCGACCGTCAGGCATCTATACATGACGCTCGTCTTAAAAAGGTTAATAAATTTCTAATTGTGTTTGTGGCGCGATTCCTAATTGCGCTACGCAGTTACGCCACGCGCGCAGACGCCATCTTGTCCTGCGCCGTGGGCTGCCCAGCACCTATATAAAGAAGGCCACAGAGCTCCAATTCATTCGCTTTTCATCTAGACCTCAGCTCGTCTTTATGCTGCCCGACCGCTCCGTCGTCGTTCAACAGTCCGCGATTTAAATTTATATTGAATTAATTAAGTACTGTTTATACCTACATACCAAATATCGATTACTAATCATCATTGTAAAACTAGAGTCAATAAATGAGTAAGTTAAATTTCCTGTTGCATCTTTTAATCTGTCATCTATTTTCTACCTGAGTTGCATTTAATATTTAATAATCTCTTGTATACGGTATCGCAGTTGCTTGGTCGATCAATCTGTAGCCCAGCTGTCGGGAGTCTCCGAACAGACGGTATCTAGGTTCGAACCAGGCAGGTGAGATATCGTTTGGTTGTATGTAGCCAAAGGCGGACAAACAGGTTATACCTACACGTCCAACAGACCGATCTTACCACCTCATATATAGGTTTGCATATCAGCTTCAGCTGGTGTGCTAACGCTTTCAACCCAAGTGGCCACTCTGGCAAACTGGTGAGCCTACATACCTCCAAATGTTCATTCAAAAATTTTAAGCTTAAAACATATATTATTTTGATAAATTACAATGGTTAGAGTTCTTAATTTTTAAATAATTTAACAATTGTTTTGCTGATACACCGACAGATGTCTTGAAGTAAAATATATGTGAGTAATATTCGTACAATTTTTGTCTCAATCAAGTATGAATTTACGGAGATGTGAATATTAACATTTGTGTATAGCATGAGGGCAAGTATAGATGACGCTCGACGTTTGGGCAAACGGTCGGTGGCCATCTATGTGTGACGCTCGTCTTAAAAAGGTTAAATTGACGGTGATATAGCAATTGTCATGGAACAATACAGATTGTTTGAAATTAAATATAGTGTGACTCACTTGACTCCGAGCAAGAAGGCCTGCAGCGTTACAGACAGGAAGTTGTGAACATTGTGACAGGACGGGGCTCCCTGAGCACCTTGTAAGGAAACCAACAGCCGACATACTTGAACACCTCCACTACCGTCATCCTATAACATTCAATCATAAATAAATGTAAACATTGACTGATCTGTTATAATATTCATTTAATTTTATATAGTAGATTTAAATTTTCGTTTTTATATGTCTCCTTTTCACGAGTGCTTACACTCTGATAATGATATTTTTTTGGTGTGTATTTTTTGGCGATGCGACAATTTTGGCATAATCATATTTTTTGTTGAAATCAGGAGAGAATGTTGAAATATGCAATTGTGTATAGAAAACGTTTTTCTACAAAATCATTCAAACAGCTAAAATGTCAATAGACAATACCGTGAATGTACATTCGCCTCCAACTCCATGCTAAAACGCCGTTTTTTTTTGACCTCCAGTTATATCTTGTTATTGCTACATTCGCAGTATTGAATGCCGAGCGACAATATGTTGAATATGTGTTAATTACTGTATTATGGATAAGTAAAATCTTCTTCTTTTGTGTCCAAAACCATCTGCTTATATTGTGTAAAATAAAAAAATATCACTCAAATAGGTACAATTCCTACAATTCATTGTTGCTGATTTTTTTCAACTCCTTAGTCAATGATTCTATGATGCTGCGGGACTGATCATAAAACGGACTGTGAATTTTGTTATGGACTCTGAACATTAACATAATGTTCCTTGTGATAAAATAATAAGTAGGAATATCAGAGATGCCACTAATTTGATAACATTCAAAAAGCGTCTGAAGTCACACTTTCTATCCAAGTAAACAGAAATTCACGTCTTTTTCCCTTTATCTCTCTTCCTTTCTCCTCTCATATCCTCCATCCAATAAACATAGTGTATCTATCTGATGTATTTTTTTTTATTCTTATTTTTGTTCTTATTTATACATATATTATTTTTTGTTTTTTATATTTATTTTGTATTTTAAATTTATGATTTTTTTTCTTTCTATTTTTCTATTTGTATTCTTATATTCTTGTAACTGATTGTATTTGCCATGGTGGTTGACTGATAGAGATTGCCTGCGGGCAAAAAGTCCACCACGTTGTTTAACTCAATAAAGGTCTTTTATTATTATTATTATATTTGTAAATTCAAAGTATATATTACATACTTTGAACATCAACATGAAGTTAGTTGTGATTAGGTAGGTATACAAATTTGAAAATGACTATACAATTTTAGTATATTTAAGATGTTTTATACAATACATTTGTTTAAATTTTCTGTGTCAATGGTTTTATAACTGTTAATAAAGAAGATATGATAAAATTGAGAAAAAATCTTTACTAAGAATGTAGTAGAGAGTTTACTGTTGGCCACAACCTTCGGCAGGTGATTGAGTGTATCCACCACCCTCAGTCATGAGGCCAAAGAGAAGAGAGAATCTAATGAGTATGTATTAATATATTAATAATAATTCTTCTGTATGAAGACGAACCTTCATGCTGAGAAGTCTCTTGATGAGCTCCCTGGCGTCCACGGTTCTCGTCAGAGTGTTGACAACTTGAAGGTTGCCGTAGCACAGATTGACGAGCACCGTCAGGGACGTCCTGCCCACCCTCGTCCAATGCTCGTTGCCTGGATATTCGCTCATGGCCCAACCGCAGAGGACCTTCATCAGACCCGCCAAGTATGACTCCTGCCAGTTGATTTTGATGCCATAGGACAATTCCTGGAAAGAAACAATACATTTACAATGTTTTTGAGCTCAATTAAAACTGTTTTTATTAAAATTTTATTTATGTATATTTAAAAGGGTCCTTAATATAATTAGATAATATCTATGGTGCTGTTTTTGAAGGAATTCAGCTCACGAAAAAAAATTGACAGTTAATCTTTATCTATATCTGTCAAAGGACCAATTTGGATATATTTTGTAATGTTCATAATAGTCTGAATAAAAATTAGGAGAAAGAAAAATTAGAAAAGTTACTTGGAAAAATTGGGAATAACAATAATTGGTTTTTGTATGGGATATTTCCTATTGTAACGCGACAAAAATAACTGAATCCTTTATGGCTCGAACACTTATCTCGTCTCTTTCACACATTGTCCGTAATGGAGGGGTCACCCGGCTGGCCTTTACCTTACAAAGTAGAAATTCGGAGCTTTTGCTCAGGTTAACATCTAAAGCTTTACACCCAGTGTGCTGGACTTAAGATTCTTAAGTCTTAAGATTCATACCTAAGCAGCTTAACCATCTCCGTTATTAAAACATACCTGATAAGACGATAAAAAATTGTGCGCATTACCATTATATCGAAATAATAAAGTATTACACTACTAAATAAGAAGGCAAGTGTACTTTGACACCTGATTTTCAAATCAAGCCAATCGTTTACATGGTGACGATAAACTGAAGGGACGAAAGGGGCTGAAGAGACCTTGCAACGCGTGTCTGGTATCAGCTAGTTTCAAGTATGTTTTGATCATGTAAAAATAAAGCAAAATACCTACCTAAAAAAATACAGAAAAGGATATATTCAGTTGAACGTGAGAGCAATGATTGGCTTGTGCCAATAGTGAAAGAAAAGGAGGAGATTGAGATGCGATTGCATATGTCATATTTAAAATTTATAGTTAATGAGAATTTCAATCCACTATAATATTTAAAAATAGAGTAATAAACTTACTTCCATTAATGACAGAAGCTTAATTTTCTTTTCAAAATTCAAATGGTCAGAAAGCAAGTTAGCCAAAGTGGGAAAGAATCTGAAACAAAGAACTGTAAATTAGTGAAAGTTTATTTGAAACAATTTGTTTTGTTCACACTACGATGTTCATGTTTGATACAACTTGTTTCAAAGTGACCCCTTCTTTCTCAGGACCGATGACGACTCTGGAGAAGTAATTGGATTATTTATTTTAAATAAACAAATTACTTCTCTGTAATCTGGTTGGTTAGAAGAAATTGCCTAATGGCAATAAGCCCGCCAGTGTGCATTATATTTATTTTATTTTATGTAGATTCTCGGGCAACTAACAGGTACTATGTCAAATAATTATTTAACACGCACCCAATAACAAGTTGCCACATTCTGGAGACTTACGATATTTATCGTCTCACAGATCCAGACTGAAAACACAATATTAAAAAAACTGTGTCTCCACTGGGAATCGAACCCGGGACCTTTGGATCAGCAGTCAGATATCCAACCCACCGAGCCACGAAGGCCAACAAATTTATTTGTTTATATTATGTACAAAAAGTTAAATAAATAAATAAAATAATAAAATACAAAGTAATATGCTATGGCCATCTAACTAAAAAATACTGTTTTAAGCAGGGGGGCAAGTCTGGTCAATCGTCGAAATCAAAACCCTCGTGATTACCTATATCATGGATATAATTATCTTATGGAGTTCTATAACATCTAAAGATATTATAGAACTCCATATAATAATTTTATCCATGTTATGGATAATCACGAGGGTTTTGATTTCGACGATTGACCAGACTTGCCCTCCCAAATTTCATTTTCCTTGTTTTTAAGAATATGTTCTCGTTTAGTCTTGTTATATTAAAGTTGTGTCTGGTGTCTTGAAGCAGTTTCAGATTATTATGAACATAAATGGCTGTTTTTAATATACATATTGCTGTGAGGCACCGGCTTAGAATAGTGCTTCCACTCTTTTCTATTATTGTTTTTGAGTGTCCCGTAAGAGCCGGGTAATCGAAAATACAACAGGCAACAATAACATCTCACATAGTTCAGCAATGAGGTTCACCACCCATTCTGAATATAGTGCCTTTTTAGGTGAGACGAGACTGGTGTGAGGGTATACACAGATATGTTGTGCTTCCTTTTATAAGGCAATGCACACCCGAACACCTTTCGCTGGTTACCCCACATTGTTGATATGCCGTGATGGTATTAATGAATGAATGAATGAATATTTAATAATAATAAAATTAAGATCATTCATTAAAAGGGCACTTTCGCTAATTTTAAAATGGATTTCCATTCTGTTTAAAACAAAAATATAATTGGAAATTTCACAGATACAAAATTCGTAATAGACATGCACTGTCAATACGATACTGATTGAGAATTGAAAGTATTTTTTACGTCAGACATTTTTAAGCAGTGATTACCTGTAAGTATGCACCAAGGAGTGCTTAGCAGACGGATCTTTGACTGCTTTGCAGAGGACTGTCACACCGGCCCAATGTGGACCTCCTGGCAAAGCCATCACCTCCCAGAGACTGGCAAAGAAGGAGATCACTTCCAAGCGGCCGGGACAGAATGTGCTCGAATCAGATGTAGCAATAAACTATAAAAAAACATATTCGTTTGAATATATTACAATAGAGACAAAAATTGAATACATTTGAATACCGTATGAGCAGTTGAAATAGATGACAGCTAGAGCGACCGCACACTGGTCCACTAGTCATTATCATCAGTGGCTCCATGGTCCAGGATGGGCCTTGGCCTCAAGGAATTGTCTCCATTGCACCCTATCCATGACCTTTTCTCTCCAATTCCGCACACCGGCTATCTGAAGGTCTCTCTCGACTCCATCTATCCATCGTAGTTTCAGCCTTCCCACACCTCTTCTTTCATTTGACCGTGTTGTGAGGATTCTTTGCGGTGTCTGGTCATCGTCCATACGATGCATGTGTCCTAACCAGCAAAGCTTCCTTATTTTTATTGTTTGGACAATATTTGGTTCCTTGAATAGGCTCTGTAGTTTGTGGATGTACCTGATTCTCCACATGCCTTGATCGCAGAGGGGACCGAAAAATTTTCTCTCGAAAACCATTAACGCATCCATATCCTTTTTAGCAAGAACCCAACACTTAGAGCTGTATGTTAGTACAGGTCGTATAAGAGTTTTGTAGATGAGGATTTTAGTGTTTCTTGACAGTAAACGTGATCTAAATCCATCTCTGTAATCCAAAGTAACACTTGTTAGCCATGGAAAGTCTTTTCTTGATCTCAACACTAGTTTCATTACGGCTCGTTACGACCGAACCCAAGTAAGTAAATGTGTCCACACACTCGATGTTCCTGGGTGATGGGCACTTCTAGTTGCCGTATTTCGTTGTAGAGGCATTTATCTCTTGTCCCATATTACTGGGCCACTAGTGGCGACCATTAAACGGGACCACCGGTGGTCAAGCCACTAGACGCAGCCACCAATCGTAAACATTAGTGGTGGTCACTAGCAAGACTGGGACATGTGACGGGAGCTGGGAGAAAATAGCGACTGTGGCCAAGTGTGCGCGCATGATGAGCTATAAAACGCGGCCAATAGTAGCAAGCGCGGGTAACTCCTATAGCTTGTGGCTCAGACGCGGCCACTCAAAAGCTCAGTTTGCGTTGATACCATATCTTCTCAGCCTAATCCTGTCCACTCCAGAACGAAGGCCCCCTCCAACTCCTTCCAAGCCACTTTAACCTGTGGTCTCAGTATCCTATTGACACCAGCATGATGGCTGATGTCATCCTTCCATCTCATTGGCGGTCTTCCAACATCACTGGTTGTTACTCGTGGTCTCCAAGCAAACATTATTCTTTTGTTCTTCGCCGATGACATCATTTCGCACCCTGTCTCCTAAGACTTAATTGCAAGCATAGCTCTTTCTTTGGGGCGACCCTTAGTTTTTCATTGTCACAGTCTCCAAGCCATGAGTCACTACTGTCAGTATACAGGTCTCATGTACCTTCCGTTTCAGGTTGATGGGAATTTGTGAATTTTTATGAATGTGGGTTAATTTCCCAAAATCTGCCCAACTTGGTCCAGTTTGTCTTTTTAGCTCTGTCGTTTGGTTATCTTGGTATATTTTCATTATGTATCCCAAGTATACATAATCTTGCACATTCTCAATCAAGATCCCATCCACCATCATCTGAGATCCTTCTGCGCCCATCAGTCTTTGTCATGCTCAGTCCAACAGTCTTGGATGCCTCATTTATTTCTCTAAGGTCTATACTTATAATGACTATATCATCAGCAAACTGCAAGTGGTATAGATATCTCCCATCTATGCATATGCCCCTGGACCCAATTCAGACTTTTATAATCGTATTCTAATGCCAGTGTAGAGTAAATTTGATTAATTTCTTAAAATCCAGGCTAGGCTTAAAATTTAGGTTAGTGACCTTAATATTAAACTGAAAAAAAAATACTCTTTGCTAGATTTTTTCCTTGTTTTTGTGTTTTATGTACCTAATAAGTTTGACGATGTTAATCTGTATTTTTAGTTTATAATGTTTATACTACATTTTTTAACATCTAAATAAAAGTATACATTACATACGTTCATCTATCTTGTAGTAATAGCATAACAATACCTGGGGGGCAAGTCTGGTCAACCGGCGGAATCAAGACCATCCATGTTTACTTATATCATATAATTATCTTATGGAGTTCTATAATATCTAAATTTGTTATAGAACTCCATAATTATATCCATGATATGGATAAATATGGATGGTTTTGATTCCGCCTGTTGACCAGATTTGCCTCCATGATTTCATTATTTATTATTGATACAATACAAATTCAAAATTTACAAAGTTTGTCAATGTATGTGAAAATACAGGCAGCTGCCCAAAATGCATTGAAAATGCTCGTAGATATATCGAGCTTGATAAAGAATGTGTTGTCTATCATACATATTTCATTCCATTTTTATAGTTTTATAATTACAGCTAAATAAGCTTTTTTCACATACAAAATTAAACAATACAAATACATACAAAAAAGAAGAAAAAATACTATACCTAGCAAATTATTAAAAAGTTACTTTATAAGAAGAAATAGTAAAAAATAAAATAAAAGAATAATATAACTGAAAAAACAAATAAAAGCAAGTTAAACATGACAAATACAACAAAGCAAAAGGACAAAGAAAGAAATAGCATAAAATTATACGGTGTCACTATTTTTACGACCGGAATTGGCGGGAAAACGCTTTTCCCGCCAAAAAGTGTCTATTTACACGACAAATTTTCTGACGTCGTCTATGTTTTTAGGTCATTTATAACCATAGAAAGCGCAGATAAATCAAAATACAAAAATATTTGCCTTTGTCATTTTTTCAATGGTCATAAAAATGCATCATGGAAACCAACTTGAAGAAAAAAAAAATAATATTGGCATCTTATTACATTTACTTAATTTTGTAAATCATTTTTTCATCTAGATCTACAATTATATCAAAGTATAAACAAAGGTAAATATTTTTATAACTTGATTTATCAGCGTTTTCTGTGGTTATTTTTGGTTTTCGTCTATGGTTGAGTCGTGTAAATAGTCGTAGCCAAAATTATATATAAAATACAAACAAAAAGTGTAATAAAAATAAGAACACTTATTTCTAGTGAAGCAGTTATCTTTTATGTTTTCTATAGAATATTGTGGTACTAAATAAATAAATAAATTTTGATTTACAAGTATATCTTATAATTTATGCAACTCACTCACCAAAGTCTCATGACTGCAAATTAACTAACTACATAAATAAAATATAGGAATAAATCTGAAAACGAAATTACATATTAGTTTCTTGAAGAAATCTGTTTGTTTCTAATACAAACATATATCACAATAGGTACACACATACTACTTAATTATTGTAATTAATGATTCAATACTTACACCGAGACACCTATTTAATGAAGCAAGAGACAAATCATTTTGAAAAGCAATAAATTCTCGGGCATTTGAAACAAATTGCTTCATCAATACAATGCAGTCAGCATCTTTCACGTCTTGATTAGTCCTATAAAAAAATAAACATTGGACATTTTTTTATAAATACCTCTAACCAAAATGAATAGTGCACAACATTATTTATATTTATAGACAATGGGAATTAAATACTAATGTGATACACAAAATAAACAATTTTTTGATGATAAACATGGAAAAGGTAAATACAACTCACATTTTAATCGCGATGTGTTATAATAATAAAAAAAATGTGTTAAAATAGGTTTTCGGAAACGAACAGTTCAATCAGTTGGAATATAAATATTGTATGATGCAAACGAGAAATTAATAAAACTTTTTAAAAAATATCTTAAATATCAAAAAACAAACGTTGCCTTGACAGATGTTTAAATTATTAAGTCATAGATAAAATTGATAGTGTTAAATATCGGGAACCATGGTAATTGTTGATATTTTCTACTTATTGTAATTCTTCCAAATGTTTAGCCATCGTGGTTCAGTTACATGTAAATTTATTTATATATTTTAATTTAAAGGATCACTTATGTACAGCTAACAAGTTACCATACATCATTGTTCCATCAAATAAGGGCAAGCTATTACAAAACTGGTCAACATTAAAGTCGGTGTACAAATATATATGAAAATGAAAATCTAAAAAATAATCTATATAAAAATGAAAAGATGCAATAGAAACTAAGATCACAACAAAGAAAAATAGTGGAAGATATTAACAAAAGAAAACAAAAAGTAAAGCATTACTATAAAAGATACAACTAAGAACAGATAAAAAAGGGAAACATTTAAGCTAGAGAAAAAAAAAACAAAAAAGCTAGTTTATTAAGTTAATTTATAAGTGTGGACAGTTTTCTTCTGAATGTCACCAGACTGTTACCAAAAAAATCTATGTCTTTATTGATATGTAAAGTATTATAAAATCTACAATACTTGATTTCAAAAGAATGTTAATTAAGTTTTATATATAATTAAAGTAAAGACTTTTTGATTCTACATTAATTAATGTAGAATCAAAAAGTCTTTACTTTAATTATATATAAAACTTATAATGGAATTCTACCAAATAAAAACTTCGTCGATAATTAATGTTAATTAAGATTATAATTTCGTGAAGAATCAACCTGCAATCCAAGTTAGTTATTGAACGACTGTTTTTTTTTTTATTTTATCGTTCTCAATCATTCTTAATTTTTATAGGGATGGCTGCGATAAGTCTTGCACCTGAGAGCAGTTGCGCGATATTTTTAGTCAAACGTTCCTTCTTTCTCTCTCTCTCTCTCTCTCTCTCTCTCTCTCTCCTGGTGGCGTCTAAAACAAGTATTTAATATGATTTGACGGAGTACCTAACCGAGCCACCAGGGGCGACTTCTTTTGCTTCCATTGTACAATAATAGTCCATTGTTGAAGGTAAAATCATTTAAATGTATGGTTCTTGTATTCTTACAAAAAAAAAATCCTTGTAAAAATACGTGTGGGCAATTAAAATACAATCATTAGCTTCTTGAAACGTCTGTAATTTTACTGTGTTCTGAGAAAAAAACATGGAAACGGATATAATGATCCAATAATTTAACCACCATGTCTGCTTCGAAATGATTATGTAGGACCGAAGTGTCAAATTAATTTTCAAAAAGAATTATTTAAATATGGTTACTTTTTTGGAGGAATGGTTACTTTTCTTTTACAATATTATATTATGGCAATGTAAATATCAAGTTGTTTCTTTAACAACCATCTGTCAATTTCTATGGAAATCACAATTTAGTTCAATTTAGTTTTTCTTTGATCGAATTGTGTCAGTTTGAGTTCCTAGTTGCGCTTTTTGTTTATTTATTGTTATTATAATTTGGTACATGACGTATCTTATGTGTCTTGTGTTATAATGTGGTCCTTGGATGCGAACTTTCACACAAATAAAAAGGAACCAGCACCCGCTGACTTCAACAAGCACAAGGATACAATTTTTGCTGAATTGTTATTAGAATGCAAGCACAGCGCTCCGGGAGCCCGACTTAGCGCTAAACTTCGAACTTCTCTCGAAAGGTACAGTGATCTATTTTCGCCTATTAACTTATATTTGTATTTATTTTGATTAATCATCTACGTTCGATTGAATTCAGGTGACTATCTTTTTTGTGTTTTGTAAATTATCAAGGCTATGTAGAATTACGTAAATATAATTAAATCCAGGGACATTTGCGCAAATTTACCTCGAAATTTGTTAATATTTATTTCCAATTTCTCATTTAATTTTAAATATTTATTTGAAAGTAATGCAGTGATGCAGATAAATTTCTAACACGGTTTCTCCACTAAAACCAGATCAACTTGTTTTTCTGGACTGATTAACAGTGGAATCCAAGTTTGCGTGTTTTGAAAATAAGATACTCGTTATTATTATTCAATATATTAACGGTTGCCTCGCAATATTTGTGAAATATATTTGTCAATTTTAATTGTGTGTGAATCTGTGCAATGACAACATCTGTGCAATGAATATTCATGGGTTTTGTTTGGTAACTGTCACGGTTTGTGCTTTTACTCTTCATTTCAACCTTCACAGTATTACATACATGTGTTTTGAATGATACAATCAAATGTTATATTAATCTGTTTTAACAATTCAGGGACAAAGATTGTCGATGCATGATTAGGTTCAGATGAAACACACATGCCATCATGCTGTTTCCCTATTTGGAGTAGGCAGAGAGAACTAAATGTCTCACTATTTTATTCTGGCGTACACTTTTTGTCTTATTTAATATCATCAATTGCACATTTTTATTTTTCATAATTTCATTTATATGATCGTACCAACTTTTTCTCGGCCTACCCCTTCTCTCATTCGACACACTCTTTTCAGTCTTGAATATTTGCTTTTGTCATACAATCATCGTTCGTTCTTTCTATATGTCCAAATCATTACAAGGCAACGTTGTTTTTCAAAAATTCAAAATAGTATATCAATGGTGTAAACATTATGCTTTAAAATATAATTTTTACTGAAGAGCCATATAATTTATTTTTTTCAATAAATATAGCATAGTAATGATTGGGAAATATATACTTTTGTCAGGAAATTTTTAAATATTTTGAAAATGTTGGCGTTTTGAAATTGTTATCTCCAAAGTCTTTTTTTTGTATATATTGTAGGTTTCAGTAGACTGAAACCAGCAGAAGCATTATACATAATATGAATTTGTATCACAATTTTTTATAATTCATTTTTATCTAACATTTACATTTAGCTTAATTTTTTTCTTCAACATGTTGTAAAACATTTATTTTTGTCTTGTTATCATTTCCTATTTGTTTAAAAAAGTTTCATATCATCGGTATAACATCTCTGCAGGCTAAGTCTGTAAGTAGATCTCGACCGATAAATGTCGAGATTAACTGTCAAAATATCGACTAATCGATATTTTGACAGTTTTGGTAGTCACTAAGCAGATAATGCGTGGAATCGTTCTCGCCCACTTATTTGACGGCGAGATTGGGTCGACATCGAGTCGAGAGACAAGATCTAACGCCGCCATGTTGAATTAAATGTCATTTTTTACGCGAACAATGCCGAATTTCATATTTATTTTGAGAATAATAATAAACGGGTTACACGACGCCGTTTAAGAGATTCTTCAAACCCTTTAAATATTCCGCGTAATTCATTTATTGCTAATTACCGCATAACAAAAGTTTTATATGGTTATATATTTAATGGAAATATGCGTCCGTACTTAGATTATAACATTATAATTCTATGATGATTCTATGCGTCCGTAAATGTTTTCCGTAGGTATAGATTTGAAATAATTTTTGATTTTGAGAAAGTATTCTTGTAAGCTATTTTATCACATATGTATTTTAACACTTAACAAAAGAAAATTCGGCGTAGTTTTTAGTAAAACAATAACACGCTGCTGTCATCACACTTGATAAATTGATCGAAATATAATTAAAAATAATTTTTAAAATTACTCTCAAAACATTCAATAAACACAAAAGAAGTTAATTTAATCGTATTATAACTTGCTTTCATGCTTAAAAATATGACCATATTATATTTATTTAACAAATTTATGTAAACAAATTTGACATTTATTCAAATCATGGGGAAAATATTGTGTATTGCCATAAATGATAATTCAAAAATGTACCGCAAGCCAGTCTAACGGCGACAAATACTCATAAGTGCATTTACGAACTCGACAGCGCTTAGTGACTACGAATTGTCGTCACTGGCGTAAACATGACGAGAAGAGCGGCGATACGTTGTCGGATCTCGACTTTTTTACTGACTTAGCCTGCTGTTGTTGCTTTATCTTTTAGCTACAATTCATGGTCATTTATGATGCAAAACTATCTTCAAAATCAAATTAACCACTAGGATTTAAAAAATAATATCGGAATTTTATTTTGAATATTTTTACAGTTGCATATACGCAAACATTGAATTTTTTTCCTTGCCTGGACTTGATGTTATTAATGGCAAATTTTTAACGTCTCAATAGAGACGAAGTTGGAATATTATAGGAGAACCAGGAACTCAATGCACCTACGACCTGTCATCAGCTAATTCAGGGATGATATCTGTGCGAAAGCATTGTCACCTCATGTATTAAAACTGTTCCTTTCATTGTTTACAAACCATTGATGGTGTTACAAAAAAGTTTCTTTGTCACTTCATAGATGGCGACGGTGTTTTAGCTTATTTTCAAACGAAAAGATTTTCATGATTAACATAATGTAGAACTTTAAAAAATTGGATTGATAGAGAACTCAATAAGAAGGCATAATTGGTGAACGTTGCGCAAGCACATAAAGTGATCACGTAAAGCAGCCGATGACAGGTCGTAAGCCCTGTAAGTGCCTTGAGTTCCTGGTTCTATAATATTCCAACTTAGTCTCCATTGAGACGTTGAAAAATTCTAAAAAATAAAATTGACAGGGAAACCTCCCAACATTTGCGTATATGCAACATTTAAAAATATTCGATTTACATGTAGGTGTCGCCAAATAACTTGATTTTTTAACAGAGAAGGGGGGCAATTTGCACGTAAACCAACGAAGCAAAAAGGTTTCTTCGTTATTTCATAGATGGTGATATTAAAATGTGTTATTTTCAAACAAATTGTATCCCATTATTGAAATATACATATAGAACTTTCAAAAATTGTATTGATAAGGGAAATCAATAAGAAGGAATAAAGTGATCACACAATCCAGCCAATGACAGGTCGTAAGCCCTGTAGGTGCCTTGATTTCCTGGTTCTTGTATAATATTCTAACTTCCTCTCTATTGAGATGTTGAAAAATCGTCAAAAATACCTTTTGTATTTGTTTGTTTAGTTCTAAAATCCTCGTACTTTAATTGATATTATATTATTTTTCCAGGAAATCAAAGCTTTGCAGACAATGTTGATTTACAATTTATTAAATGATTCTATTATTATAAGTAAAATGTATGTAATATGTAAAATGTAGATAATATGTTATTTGCTCCTGTCCCAAGCACAAGTTTTTAACTTTATTGGGACAGTGCCTTTTGAAAAAAAAAAAATGTATTAATTTAAATCTTTGTACTATGTGTCTGTTCATATTATGTTACTCAATAAAAAAAAAATGTTGTCTGAGAAGGACAGTATTAATAATTGTCATAAATAAAAAGCAATGTCCTTGTATCAAGAACACATACATACATCCTCATGCAATGTCCTTGTATCAAGAACACATACATACATCCTCATGCAATGTCCTTGTATCAAGAACACATACATACATCCTCATGCAATGTCCTTGTATCAAGAACACATACATACATCCTCATGCAATGTCCTTGTATCAAGAACACATACATACATCTTCATGCAATGTCCTTGTATCAAGAACACATACCTACATCCTCATGAATTGCTTTAATTAAATATAAATGCTTGTGGTCAATGAAACTGGTTGAGGCAATAATATGATATCCCACTTCTTCTATATTACTAATCACACACGCTTGCCTCTATCCTACTGACCCTATCTAAAACCTTTTTTTTTCCTTTCCCTTCTAGTGGTTTCTTCACGTCACTTTTGCTGTGTACCTCATTGTGAATGAGTGGCTTCTAGAAGTCCTCACACAGTCCAATATCTCGAATAAACTGTAAGATCGTCAGTGGGCTGGCTTCTCTGATATGTATTTAATCAGTGGTGTATCTAAAAGCCATATTTATAAATTCATCCTTATTGCATTTCTGTCCCTATTTACAATCTCCTTCTCTTTATTTTCAAAATTCATTCATTCATACCATCACGGCATATCCCCCAAAGTGGGTTAACCAGTTATAGTCCTTGGGGTAATCTATAAATATATAAATGGATGTACGTATATTTGTTGGTTGGTTTGTTTTGTTTGTATGTTTGCAATGGATTACCAAACCAACCACTCGATTGCGATGAAACTTTGGGAATTTGTACAGCTCATTCCGGAGAAGGTTAATGCATAATAATTTATTTATTTATTCGATATCTCACAAAACTTTTTGTTTTGTATTGAAATGAAAATTAGTGGGTTTTTTCAGTTTCTGACAATAGTATAATATCTGGTATACAAAAGAAAACAATGTAACTGAAATATATTATGTAATATTTTGTTAATAGATATGAAGAAAAAAAGTGTAGATTATATAAATAAAAATAAATAATTAAAAATAATTATCATGTATTGGTAAATTGACTATAGTCAGTTACCTGATGACCTATACTAGTTAGTGTCTATAAATAACTATATTGGGTTTTAAAGCTGTTTATTTTATATAGTCAATTTCAAATTTTCAGCAATTTGACTACCATGATTAATATTTTTGTATTATCCATCTTCATATAGAAATTTTATGTGTTTCTATAGACAAGTGTGTTCTTTTACTCTCTATTATTAACTCCATGTTATCAATTTGACTACCATGATTAATATTTTTGTATTATCCATCTTCATATAGAAATTTTATGTGTTTCTATAGACAATTGTGTTCTTTTACTCTCCATTATTAACTCCATGTTATCAATTTGACTACCATGATTAATATTTTTGTATTAACCATCTTCATATAGAAATTTTATGTGTTTCTATAGACAATTGTGTTCTTTTACTCCCTATTATAAACTCCATGTTATCAATTTGACTACCATGATTAATATTTTTGTATTATCCATCTTCATATAGAAATTTTATGTGTTTCTATAGACAATTGTGTTCTTTTACTCTCCATTATTAACTCCATGTTATCAATTTGACTACCATGTCAAATTTTCAATTAGACAAATTTACATGTGGTGGAGAGTTTAGTGTTGGCCCCAACCTACTTGTTTATCTCTAATTCCAGATTACCCCAGATTGTTAGGAAGGAAGTATCCTGTCGTGTGAAGGATGGCTGTGCCCCGCTCTTCATCGCCTGCAAGAGAGGCAACCTGGAGATAGTAGAGTATCTCATCAGCGTGTGTGGAGTGGACATTGAACAGAGGGGACTATACGAAGTACCGGATGACAGGTATATATTTATATTAATTACTAGCTTTTATGTCCCGCCGTTGGCCAAGAATGTAAAATTGTGAAGGAAAAAGCAATCGTTTTTATAATATTGTCACCCAATTATTTTGCAAAATCGGACTATGAAAAGTGGTTTGAAATATGATTGAATTTGATTGTAAAATGTTCAAGTGATGGCCACAACCCATTATTTTTTATATATTGCTATAAAGTGTGAATGAAGTATAATATACAATTTCTTCACTATTCGAAATGGTTTTAAATATGACTGTTTATCAACATTGTAAAGAGATTGGTTTGGCCACAACCCCCATTTTTAAATATTATCATCGAAAACAAATTGTAATATGTACTTACCTATTGAATATTTAGTAATTTTGGATGTTGGGATGTGGTTAAAATTTGATTAAACAAATGTACTGAAAAGATCCAGTGTTGGTCACATCCCATTCGTTTTATATTTTTTCATCAAGTGTGCATTATATTTTTGCACAATTAGACTGATGAACTTAAAATTGACACAAAAGTCTACATTAACGAAGAAGAAGAAGACTTAAACTATGGTAAATAATTTGAATATAAACGTTGTGAAGAATTCAGTAATGGCCACAGCTCCCTTTCTTTAAATATTGTCAACGAAATCAAATATATTATGTAGGTGTTAAAAATTATTTAAAATAGGATGATATAAATGGTTTAAATTTGATTAAACAAAAGTATTGAAAAGATTCTAGTGCAGGTTACATCTTCACATCCCACATCCCATTCGTTTTTACATATGTATTTTCATCAAGTGTGCATATCGTTAATAATATTTCTGCACAATAGACTATTAGACTTAAAACTAACCCAAAAGTCTAAATAAAAAAGAGAAGAATAAGTATAAGACTATAAGAAATAGTTTGTTTAAAAAATCCCAATGGTCTACATAAAATAAGAAAAAACACATAAAATAGAAGAATTAGACTATTGGAAATAGATTGTATAAAAACTGAGCAAAAGGTCTTCATAAAAGAAGAAGAAGATTAATCTATAGGAAATAGTTTGTATTAAAACTGTCCTTAAAGGTCTACATAAAATTAAGAAGAAAAATAATTAGACTCCAGGAGCCGTCGCTTCAGACCCTTCAGTACCTCCCGTCCCATCAGGCCCTTCAGTACATCCCGTCCCTTCAATCCCTCATCACGTCCCTTCCAATCAGGCCCTTCAGTACCTCCCGTCCCTTCAGGCCCTTTAATACCTCCCGTCCCTTCAGGCCCTTTAGTGCCTCCCTTCCCTTCAATTACATCCCGTCCCTTCATTCGGGTAAGAAAAGTTTAAATCCAGAAACCATCCTGGAAGAACCGCGAAGAGATGTAAGCACCGTCTTCTTTTCCCAGGATACTCCACCTTTATAGGTAAAATGACCAAATACACGATGAAGAAGAAGAAGAAAAAAGTTTAAATCCAGAAACCGTCCTGGAAGACCTGCGAAGAGATGGAGGGACAGTCGGACCTTCTTTTCCCAGGATATTCCGCTTTCATTGGTAAAATGACCAAATACACGAAGAAGAAGAAGAATAAGAAAAAAGTTTAAATCCAGAAACCACCTCGGGCACACGCTCGACAATTCGCCAAAGTTTCATTGTAATCGGACATACGGTTTAGGAGCACATCGCTTGCATACATTCATACATTCATAAATAAATAAATAAAATAATTTTCCGATAGGAAATCAGTATATTGTTGATTTGTAAGTAAATAATAATAGGTAGGTACCTACCTACAACAATGTTCTAAATAAATTCGATTCATAACAAATTTTATTTGAATATCAGAATCTTTCCGTTACCATAGTAACCATTCCAATACGTAAAAAATATCAAATGGTTTGAGACATTTTTTGAATATGTAGGTACCTACATACATTGGTTTGTTCGATGCCATAAAAATGAAAATTGTCAGAAAAATCAAATATTATTTACAAATTATGCAATTTTATTATGCCTATATCTTTACTAATAATAAACACATTTTTACAATATATGTCTTAAAACTTGCTGTAATGTCTTGTGTTTCATTTTATTATTTCATAATTACATTTAATTCAAAGGTTTATTATTTTCAAGAACATATTCATTCGGTAGGAAAATGAAATATTGTATGAAAAGATATTAAAATGGCGGCGTTCATGTACAAAACGCTTACATTAAAAATAAGTTAAACATTATAATTATACAAAATATTCACCATGTTTTTCACTCAAACGCTAAGTTATACTTGAAAATATATTTTTTTCGTGTAAATACGTACTTCTAACTTTTAAACTAACAGATATTTGCGTGCAAAATGTACACTTTTTTGACAGATACGACTTGGAAAATTTTGTATGAAAAAAATAATTATTGAAATATTTTTAAAATTCAGCATTTTTATCGCATTATTTTTAGCGTGACACTGCATCAGGTATACAGGTACACGTTCGCACATAAATTAGATTTTTAGATGCTCTTGGTTTTTCAGAAGGCGTGAGACAAACACACACATACACACACACAAACACTAACATTTTGATTGCTTTATTACTTTAGATATCTTCTGAAGGAAAGAAGGCTTGTTTAAGAAAGGAGGCTGTATAAGAATAATTTATATAGTGCCGTTTCAATTCTGTGAGATCAGTCCAAAAGGATTTTATTCATTGTTGTCTCAGTACCCTTACTAACACGTAACTTATAGTGCATAAGGTGGTTTTAATATATCATGTTTTCAGTCATTAGATTTAGCGTTATATGTCCTCTTAAGTTGTTTATTGAAGGTATCAAGATTCTGGTGTCAGGAATGACAGAGATTATTTTTTAGTTTTAAATACCTGTTTATTTATTTATGTACAATCATGTGTACATAGGCGAATTTTCATTACTATAAACAATCTATATTCCAACCAATCTAAGCAATGTTGAGCTTCAAGTTACTTTGTTAAAATCTAACATCATCCATTTTTAAATGAATGTGAAAAAAATGAACGATCAACGTGATGCTTTGGTCACATGATTAGAATGAATGAAAAATAAAAATCTTAGACAAAAGAATGGACAGAAGAGGTTTTGCAAGAAAACTATAGAAATTTTAATAACAGACTTATCTAAATGTAAAGAAAATGATGAAATGATATTCAGTATAACAGGAATACTCCCAGTTAACAAATTATGCACTTATCGAGTCATATTAAATCATTACTTCTCTAATGAATATAAATTACCTGTAAAAAATAGCTATATATAATTCCAGACAAGTTTTGCAAAATAAATTGATAATTCCCAGATGGACAAACTATTACGGTGAAAGGACACTGAAAGTAAGCATACCGAAAATATTTAACACCCTTCAAAGTGGTATGGATAAACTTGATAAAATATCCTCAGTTAAAACTATATTTAAAAAATTTACTGTAGAAAGTAATTAAAAACATTTGACTCATTTATATGTAGTAATTAAATAAAAAACATGTATCTCATATTTATTTATTTATTTACGGCAAGTTGCCTTTTACAAACATGAACAAAAATTAAGTAAAAATCTTGCATGTATGGCATGATGAAATGTAAGAAAACTCTCTTTATGACGAATTGAGCCTGAAATTGCTATGAAAAATCATGACCCCTCTGGAAATCGAACCCAGAACCTACAGGAGCGACAAAGGTCAGCGAAAATTAAAGTAGGTGCCATTTTGCAAACCCGATTAATTTATTGAATAATGTATTAGTGTCAGGTTTTACATTCTTAACCTTTAACTTTGAATGTGTAGGTATTGTGTCAATGGAGTAATACTTAAGACTACTTACTTTGATTTCGTGTTACATGTATTTACTCACTGCTGGTAACAAAACAATAAACTATTCATGTCTCATGTGGCTCCTGAAAAGGGTCCTGGATATACAGAATACGTCCACGGACCTGATCCTTTCCAAATTATTATATGTGGTAAGGCATCGGTACAGTGGCGAATTCTGAGCGGCGTTAGTGTTTTTTTAGTCTGAAAAGAATGTTGATGTGTTCCTTGTTTGTTTGTATGATATTTTGAAGTTAATAATTTTCAGAAGGTCTGTACAGTCAATATTGGATTTTATTATATCATAAAGGTGCATTAAGTCTAAGGTCCTTCGTCTTGTCTGTAAAGTCTGCAATTCGTGTTTGTAGTTATTACCAAATTAGTACTTCATGTTTTTTAAATTATGTGTTGATTTCATTCTATACTGTTTGTTCACTTTATTAAGTTAATTAGAATTTTTATGTTTTAAGTCTTCAAGCATCAAATATATATGGTCTTAAGTTATTGATACTAATCGTATTTACTTACAGGACGTCCTAAAACAGGTTCACCTAGTTGGACATCCATTGAGACAATGGTAATAATAAGAAAACACTTTTATAGTTCATCATCATCATCATCATTGGCCCAACAGTCCGTTGTGGGCCTTGGCCTCCTTCAGAATCTGTCGCCATTCCTCCCTGCACTCTGCGGCTCTCTTCCAGTTGGTAAGGCCCAGCACTCGTATACCAGCCTCCACATCGTCCAGCCATCTCATTTTAGGTCTGCCTCTGCCTCTTCTTCCGTCTGGTGTGGTGTTTAAAACCTTGTTGGGAGTACGATCATCACTCATCCTGTGGACATGGCCCAACCATTGCAGTCTTCTTATTTTAATGAACTGTTCAATGTTAGGTTCGCCGTACAGTGCCTCTAATTGAGGTTGAATCGTTTCCTCCTCACTCCATTTTCATTGACAGGACCAAATATCTTTTTGAGGACTTTCCTTTCAAATATCAGAAGTATATTTTCATCTCTTTTGGTCATTAATACCCAGCATTCGGCGCCATATGCAATGACTGGACGGAGGAGCGTTTTATAAAAGGTTGTTTTGGTTTTTCTACCGAGCAATTTAGGAAATATTATCACTGTAATCTTGAAATTATTTTGTTGTTATAGGTACTTAATGCTGTATTATGCATAATATTATTTATTTTAAACATTTTACCACCAAATATCTTGAATCATTTCGCAGAGAAGGGGGGCGATTTGCACGTAAACCAACGAAGCAAAAAAGACAAAAATTTGCGCTATGCGCACCCGGATGCCTGGTACAAAACATTTTGGTGATATTTATACCATAGAATGGGAATCGCCCTGCTAGTTTATCTATTTAAACAATTCAATTAAGCCAAATTCATGCTCGTTCGTACAAGCACAGTCGGTTTTTACTGTTCTTATCATCTGATCGAAAACATTGGCTTTGGTCAAACCTTCGCTTGATTTTTGCCAAGGTGGCTGAAGCCGAAATAGCCAAAATGACAATATTTCTTCAAATTTCAACATCAGTTCCATACATCATCAATACAAAAAATGTGGTTTTGTACTTTATCTTTTTCTGTGAATAACCGTTTTTAAAATAAGTTCACATTTATGTAATACAAAAGTTTTTTTTATGACACACATTTGTTTGCAGCACATTACATTACTTTCTAGCACACAGACTTATGCATGAATAGTAATTAATTTATACACATTTTAAAATTCACAAAGTTTTTGCAAATCAATGTATGCGCTCTATTGGAATATGCATTCAGGTGATAATTCATTCATTTATGTATCGTCATTGTGTCACGAAGGGGTCACGTGTCATTTTCAAATTATTGTAGGAAGCAAAAATGTTATTTCAATATCATGCACCTTCTCAAATTACCATTGAGACCAAGAATGTTTTATAAAGGAGTCATGTGATATGTTCTCAGATTACCATAGAGATTAACTGTTTTACAAACGGGTTATGTGACATTCTCAAACTAAAAATGTTTTATAAAGGGGTCATGTGATATTCTCAGATTACCATAGAGATTAAAACTGTTTTACAAACAGGTTATGTGACATTCTCAGAGTAAAAATGTTTTACAAAGGAGTCATGTGATATGTTCTCAGATTACCATAGAGATTAACTGTTTTACAAACGGGTTATGTGACATTCTCAAACTAAAAATGTTTTATAAAGGGGTCATGTGATATTCTCAGATTACCATAGAGATTAAAACTGTTTTACAAACAGGTTATGTGACATTCTCAGAGTAAAAATGTTTTATAAAGGGGTCATGTGACATTCTCGGATCTGCTTTCGTGGCTCAGTTGGTTAAATATCTCACGCTTGAGCAAAATATCCCAGGTTCGATTTCCAGTGTACTTTCAGTCTCCAGAATATTGGAACTTGTTATTTGGTATTTGTTAAATTAATATTTGACATAGTACCTGTTAGTTTACTTCGTTCATATGACATTCTTAAATATGTAACCATAGGGGGAAAAGGTGTTATTTTGCTTTCATGCATCTTAATGGTTTTCAAATTATCTTAAGGAGCAAATATGTTATAATTTTTTTATTACTAAACTGTTCTTCTTTCTAGCCTTCCCTCCACTGCTGGATGTAGGCCTCTTCCATCTGTCTCCATTTTCCTCTATCCTGTGCCGCTTCAATCCGATTCTTTCCGGCGACTGCAACAATATATCGGCCCATCTCTTCTGTGGCCGACGACACCCCTTTTGTATACCCATGGCCTCCACTTAGACTTTGGGAGTCCATCTTGAATTTGGCTGTCTGGCCACGTGTCCTGCCCATTGCCATTTTAATTTCGCGATCTGATCCATAATATCGGCGACTTTTGTTCGGCGTCTGATTTCTATATTGGTTATTTTATCCCTCAGACTTATGCCCAGTATTTGCCGCTCCATGGATTGTTGCACGCATTTTAATTTGTGGACAGTATTTATGGTCAGGGACATTGTTTCCAAACCATGTGTCATCACAGGCAAGATGCAAGATGCGTGATTCATAGATTTTTATTTCTAAATTTATGGGAATATCCTAAATTGTTGGTTGGAAAAAATTGCCTAATGGCAATAAGCTCGCGAGTGTACAATATATTTGCTTATATTATGTACAGAAACATGAATAAATAAATATTGTCATTGATACTAGAGCAGAGAGATATACCCTTCCAAATGAGATCTGCATCTCATCTCTTAGGCCTGACTTGACAATATACTCTCTTCCATTGAAAAGAGCTATTTATGTGAAGCTGACTGTTACATTGGACACATAAATTCCAAAAGACCACCAATACAAGCTAAAAAAGTACAAGGAACTGGTAGATAAATCAATTCTAAATAGTTATAGCACAAATATATTTGGTATAGAGATGGGGACGAGAGGCCTGCCTGCACTCTTTATATTCTTACTTTGAGGACCTAGGTCTCCCTAAGGGTAAAATAAAATAACTTTTGGATAGGGTGTCAAAAGCAGTATTGTCCGCGTCCTATTGGATTCGGTTGCGATTCATGAATCCAGTGAAACCACGATTGCCTTTCTCTTTTGTATCATTCATTTTCTGCCACTCTAAAATTCAGAAATAGGTTAAAAATTTAAAATATTTATATAAAATCAATGGATACAGATGTCCCGGCTGCGTAACATTAGGGAATGGACAGGACAGAGAGGGATTCGCCAGAGTGATCGCCAACATCAGGGGTTTTCTGACATGGCACCAGAAGAAGGAGTTATAAAACCAAACCAATACATCAAAATGTATAATCTAGACAATCTTTGTAGAGTAACAAATTAAATCATTTTAAAATCTGGTTCCCAATTTTAATTTCAGATCTGTCCACTATGTGACGCCACTGTGGTGTGCGGCCGTGTCTGGGAAGTTGGAGGTGATAAGATGTCTTGTGAGGAACGGAGCTGACATCAACGCTGGATCAGACAGTGGCTCCACTCCCGTGCGGAGCGCCTGCTTCATGACGCACCTCGATATCGGTAAATTAACAGTTAAATTCATACGGTAATACTCTGATATTGTTCAAGTCCTGATAAATTATGTCATTTGTTTTACATATTCATATGAGAAGGTTGTAGCCGACTTGAAATCATGCTATACTATTTCAAAAGCTGTCAGTCTAATGGGCTCAAAATTTTTGTACTCTAAATCGATGAAATTCTGTCATGCGTGTAAATATAAATGAGTGATGTTTGTTAGTTGTAATATTTAAATATAGTCTGCCTTCGTGGCTCATATAGTAAAGATAATAAATGCCCCGGGTTCGTCTCCTGGTGACACACAGTTTTTAATTGTGCTTCATATCCAGAATGTGGCAACATGTTATTGGATGCATGCAAAAATAAATATTTGACATAGTACCCCTTTGGTACACGAGAAGCAATATATATTTTTTACTGTCCACTACTATGGAATAGTGGAAAGTCATGATTTCACAATTTTTAAACATTTTTTTTACATCCATTTCTCAACGGGTATCATGTAGAGAATGCACACTATTAGTTTCGTTGTGAAGTGTTCGCTGTATTCTTTTTGTATCCTCTCTACAGCCCAAACGATTAGTCCGTTCGACTTCATATTTACATCATATGTGTAAAGTTCATACACCTAGAGCTGCTTAGTTTTCCATAGACAACCGTTAATTTATTCTCTATGGTTTCATCATTTATGTTGGTTTTTTTTTTGTATCCTCTTTATAACATAACTATATATCTTATTGACTTCATATTGATATCATATATGTAAAGCCCATAAACTTAGAGCTGATTAGTTTTCCATAGATATCGATTAATTTCTTCTCCATGATTTTATCGGTCATAATTTTCAAAATGCTCTCACGTTCTGGAAAATAGAGATTTTATTATATTGTTTGAACTTTTGATACAATAAAAATGCATTCAAGGATTGTCCATTATTTAAAGACAAAAAATCTATTATCTGCTATATCAATGTGAAATAAATTGCATATTTGTATAAAAAATGTGTATAACAGAAGTAAAATAGCTTCTGTATGGGAAAATAGGGTGATCAACTTCATATTGATATTGTATGTGTCTCTATAGACAAGTATATTTTTTACTCTCCACTTCTATCTTCCTCAAGGGGTAGGCAGTGAGAACCGAACACCACATTCTTCTATCTTGACACATACATTGCCTTATTAACATTGATACACTCTCATACATGGTCATCTTGCTAGTAATGCAATTTTACTTAAAATGTCTCAACAGGTATCATGTGAAAAATGCATACTATGAGTTTTGTGACAAAGTGTGTATGGTGTATTGTGACAACTTTTGTCCTCTGGGAATCTAATATTTGTTTAAAAATCTAATTGAAATGTACTCAGTACAAATGCATTTAGAGATTGTCAAACTTTCAAGAAGAAAAAATGTACACTTACTCTGTAGTGGCTTGCTCTCGTTTTATATAAATATGTTAAAATAATTATAATTTTTTGTTTTTATTTCTAGTTCGATATTTGGTAGAGAATGGTGCTGACATCCGCAAGGCCAACTACAACGGTGGCACATGTCTCATCAACTCGGTGCAGTCGGCCAAGCTCTGCACGTTCCTCTTGGAGTATGGTGCCCAAGTCAACGCCACAGACATTCAGAACAAAACCGCTCTTCATTACGCTATACAGGAACATAGGTGGGTGTTGAAACGTATTAAGAATGAAAAAAAAATTTTTGTTTTAATCTGGTAAATAAGAACATATTCAGATAGAAAATACTCATCTCAAATAAATCACATTGTACAAGAACTTATTAACCTTTTTAAGACGAGCGTCATGTATAGATGCCCACCGGCCACGTGCCTAAACGCCGAGCATCATCTATACATGTCCTCATTGCTATACACAATTGTGAACCTTCATATCTCAGTAAATTCATATTTGATTGAGACGAAAATTGGATGAATATTACTCCCATATATTTGACTTCAAGACATCTATCGGTGAATCAACAAAACATTGGAAATTGGATGAATATTACTCCCATATATTTGACTTCAAGACATCTATCAGTGAATCAACAAAACATTTGTTAAATTATTTAAAAAATTAAGAACTCTAAACATTGTAATTCATCGATCATCACCGGCCAAATTTACACTCTCCTGCGCTTTGTAAGGATTTAATACGCATGCGCGTAGGAAAGATGGATACTGCGCCAGTTCATTTTGTTGTTTTGCGCTGAACATTCTGCTTTGAATTCGATCCTTACCAATACACAATCAGCGCATATTTCTTATCTACATCAAATGCCGGAAGGATCATGTTCATGACATATTGATGCCACCATGTACTTTTTATATGGAGATAACTACAATAACATTATTCTTCATTTATCTTATGTTTATATTATGAAGTGTTCAATTTCATTGAGTATATGTGATCTTTTATTTATCATTGATCTTTTTATGATGTATCTACATTGTTAGATTTTTTTTACCATTATTATATTCAATTAAAACAAGATTAAAAAAAATCTGTGTGCGACGCAAAATACTGTCCATCCATAGGTAATGCAAGTACTTGTACCTACCCGTCTTGATTGGGTTAAGATAGATTTTGGTCTTTATTATGTTGCTCAATAATTTATTCACATAGATATTCCTCTTCATTATGCTATATACAATAACATAGGTGGGTGTGAAAACATATTCACAACGAAATAACTTTATTACATTATGCTAAACACGGACATATACAGATTATAGAAATAGCTCTTTATCATGTTGTTCAAAAACTTATTCATTCAAGAATATATTTAAATAGAAAGTCAACAATTGAACAACAACCTAAAGTTTGAAGTGATGTAAAATGAAAACCATACAAATTATAACGAAATGAATAGTATCTTCATGGCTGTATAATGATAAAACTCACCAAATTTCATCAAAATCTGAGTCAGTGGGTGTTGAAATCCATTTTTTTTTGTTAAAATGAAATTGATTTAACCTCATTGTAATTTTGAAATGTCTGAAATGCAGGAAGGTCGATTGATTTAACACTGATTTTTATCTGTCTTCAGGGTGGAAACGACAAAGCTGCTTCTGGACCACGGCGCCGATCCCTTCGCCCTGTCTCGCTCAGGCGACGACGCCCTCCAGACTGCCTGCCTCAAGGGGGCCACCCAGATCTTCACGCTGCTCTGTCAGAACATTAAATACAGTGACGAGAGGCTGGCAGACGCCCACGAACTTATAGGTTGTCATTATTTTGGTTGGTGATGTTTGAATTACGTCGGTGATCGGGGGAGGGGTAAATTTTAGATTGTAATATCATTGCCTCGTGTAATTGTGACAATGGAATGTGACATATTAGATTCGACCAGAAGCTCTGTGATCTTTACAAAGATCCCATCATCTCCGGAGAGACTTAGGTGGATCGGGCATGTATAACAAAGAATGGGTGTTAGAGACATTCCAAGAGCGATTTTGAATGGAAGAAAGAGAGCTGGAAGGCCGTAGCTTCGGTGGTTGGACAGAGATGTGAACCATGTTCATAGCATAGCTATCCAGATCTAGCGTGGCGCTACACAAAGCCGACAGTCATGAAGGTGAACTCTACAGGAGACCAAACCTGACCTGGGTTTTAGATCCACAAATGCTGACGTATTTGTTATTATCAATGTTTGCGCGCGCACACCTCCGTGTCTTATGTAGTGTAAAATGTCTCCGCACACTTGTTTACCCTCCGCACAATCAATATTATATAAGAAAGTATACATTTACATTTACACATGAAAATATACATTTTAATGAAAAATTGTATGTGTGTTTATGGGGAAGGGTGTAAATTTATGGCACCGCCACAGCACAGATGTGTCGAAAATACGCACACACATTAGAAAAATGAGAGGGAACGTTGGTTATTATTATCAGAAAGGCAGTCAAGCAGGTATGGTCTGATGTTAACAATGTATATTGCACCAAGTCCAACTACTTGTAACACTGTTTATCGCATAATGAATGTTTTGTCATTTTCCCATTGGGCTCTGAAGATTCGGAGTTTCAAAACTTAGACAATACCTGGTCACCCAAAATTCTAGTCAAAAAAATCTACCGTGGTAGGCATCCTTATTCATGCTTTACAGAAGAAAAAGAGTGAAACGAATCCGATATCGTAAAAATATTAAAAATGTTTATTTTATCTGGAGAACATATATATCCAAAGATATTATTTTTTATTTTATGGCGATTCATCTCTGGAAAATGCTTTTTATTATGCATTCATTATAATAACTCTTTTCGTGTTTTTGTGTTGGTAAGCTTGCATAGTTTACAATCTATGGCGAATATAGTTCTACAGAGTTGTTAACATTTTAAATATTTCGCTACTCTATAAATTTACAGAGATTATGTTTTTATAAATAAATTAACAACTCATTTTATTGTTTTTGGGGGTATGTCAAAAGACAACTCAACTTTTATTATTCTTACTTTGTGACGAATACTACAGAATAAATTTATCCAATTTAGCTTTATCTATATGTTGTCACATCTGGCAAAGTTTAGTTTTTTACATCTGACATCACTGAAGAATCTACCCGACATAAAAACACTAAAGGAGTTATTATAGTGAATGGACTGTACTTTGTTTTATGTGTTGGAGACTAATCTAAGAGTGATATTTGAAATAATTACACATGTTCATTATAATTGAACGTACTTTAATTTTTTTTTTTTTATATTTACATGTTTAAAGCTTAAAAGTTTTGAATGAAGACACAATAAGAAATTTATTAACCTTTTAAGACGAGCGTCATGTATAGATGCCTGTCGGTCGCTTGCCTATACGCCGAGTGTCATCTATACATACCCTCATGCTATACACTATTTTGAACCTTTATATCTTGGTAAATTCATACTTGATAGAGACAAAAATTGTATGAATATTATTCTCATATATTTTAATTTGAGACATCTGTCGGTGTATCAGCTAAACAATAATTGTTAAATTATTTAAAAATTGTAATTCATTGAAAATCACGGGACAAATTTACACTATCTCGCGCTTGTGAGGATTTAATGCCCATGCGCGTAGGAAAGAGGAATACTGCGCCGATTAATTTTGTATTATTGCGCCAAACTTTCTACTTTGAATTTGATCCTTACCAATATAATACAATCAGCATACATTCCTTATCTTCATTAAATGTCGGAAGGATCATGTGACATACTGATGCCGACATATTATAGTTTTTTGTATGAAGATAACGACAGTAACATTATTCATCATTTATCGTATGTTTATGTTATGAATTGTTCGAAGTAAATACTGTGTACATGGCGAAAAAACTGCCTGTCCGTAGGTAATGCAAGTACTTCTTCC
This sequence comes from Molanna angustata, assembly GCA_963576475.1. Lineage (NCBI taxonomy): Eukaryota > Metazoa > Arthropoda > Insecta > Trichoptera > Molannidae > Molanna > Molanna angustata. The sequence goes on from OY754987.1 coordinate 17,405,969, forward strand.
TACTCGTCTTAATTGGGTTAGTGATTTTTTTTTATTTAAACTTTAAATTTCAATATGGTAATTATGTTTTCAGGATCAACGTTATTGGATGACTTCAACGATATAATGTTCGCAATGTCACATTGGAGAATAGCAAACAGAATAAGACATAACAGTAATCGATATATAGGTTTGTTTTTTTTTGTGTATTTATTTATTTTTACTGAATTGAAATCAAATATCTCCATATGCAGATTTCTTCTACTTCCAATGGTACTATAGCCCATTTAGAGCATTTAACTTCAGCCTCCACCGTTCTCTATCCTCAGTCGTCGTCTTTCAGTCCGACATTCGGGGCAGTTGTCTTGCATCCTTCCTGATATCATCCTCCTTATTTGGAACTTATTAGGTACTCGTGTCCTTAGCTTTGTGTGCACATGTTTGGTCCATTTTAGTCTTTGGAACCTTAGATGGATAGAGTTTGAAAGTTTGATAAATAACATAAAGCTCATTATTATGCCAGTTTCTCTATACTTCTCCATCTAGCACCGCCCCTTAGTTTCTTTTAAGTACTTCTCTTTCGAAGGTTTCCAACATATCTGCTGACTTCAGTGTACACGCTTCACATTTATAGGCCAAGACTGAAAATTTTGAGTAAAGGGTTTCTATTCACAATAGTGCAAATTGTGCTGGTTTGTACAGTGATCATATCCCTATTATCTTTCTTTGTCTATTCCCTTATTTATTTAATTTACGTATATTGTGAATTGAAAGAGACAGAAATAATAACATTTAAGAATTATTTGACTAAGGTATTTTCTTTTGTTTTTCTCTCAAATAAATTGGGATGAAAAGTATATTTTCAATTATTGTAATAGTAGTTAATTCATAAAGTCAATTTTCTGTTTCCCAAATATGCAAAAACTATATACTAACCTCACAATATTACACACGGAATGATTATTCACAAGTTAGTTAGTCAGTAAATAATGGTAAATAACTACTACTTTGGTTTGAGTCTTGGCTAAAAATATTACACGATTCAATCAACAGGTGGCGTCGAAATGATAATAATGGTTTCCCATTTTTCTTTTTGCAGAAAAGAGACCAAAGATGTTTCCGAGGGCAGCCTATCGCCACGCTGTGGAGTTTACGTGTGAAGCCGATCTAGATGCCATCTCAACGGACATAGACGCCATGAGGATACAGTCGTTACTTATATGTGAGAGAGTATTGGGTATCGCACACAAAGACACAGTCTTCAGATTGATGTACAGGTATGTACATATTTTATTGTATTATTCGGATCTGAACATTTTATTTTGTAATTAGTACATGGAACTGGTAGATAAAACAGTTCAAAACAGCTTTAGCACAAATATTCCTACTTTAAGGACCTAAGTTTCCCTAGGGGTAAAATAAAAAAAATTCTGGATAGGGTGGTAAAAGTAGCATTTTCCGTGGTGCATTGGATTTGGTTGCGCAGGGGAGTGGAATATCAGTCGGAGGTTGGTGGATGAGTGGTGAGTGTGACTCGAGTCATAAAGGGGCCCCTTAAGCTCGGATACATGGTCACAAGCCCTTGTGGCTCGCCTATTCTGACTGGTACTCTGGTCGCCTGTGCTCATGGGCCTGGATTCGTGAATCCAGTGAAACCACGATTGCCTTTCTCTTTTGTATCTTGCTTCTCGGGAAACTAACAGGTACTATGTCAAATATTAATTTAACATACAACTAGTAACAAGTTGCAACATTCTGGAGACTTATGATATTTATCATCCTGGGATCTTTCGCTCATGATATTTATCATCCCGGAATCTTTCGCTCCTGATATTTATCGTCCCGGGATCTTTCGCTTATGATATTTATCGTCCTGGGATCTTTCGCTTATGATATTTATCGTCCCAGGATCTTTCGCTTATGATATTTATCGTCCTGGGATCTATCGCTCATGATATTTATCGTCCCGGAATCTTTCGCTCCTGATATTTATCGTCCTGGGATCTTTCGCTCATAATATTTATCGTTCTGGGTTCTTTCGCTCATGATATTTATCGTCCCAGGATCTTTCGCTTATGATATTTATCATGCTGGGATCTTTCGCTCATGATATTTATCGTCCCAGGATCTTTCGCTTATGATATTTATCGTCCTGGGATCTTTCGCTCATGATATTTATCGTCCCGGAATCTTTCGCTCCTGATATTTATCGTCCCGGGATCTTTCGCTTATGATATTTATCGTCCTGGGATCTTTCGCTCATGATATTTATCGTTCTGGGTTCTTTCGCTCATTATATTTATCGTCCGAGGATCTTTCGCTTATGATATTTATCGTCCTGGGATCTTTCGCTCATGATATTTATCGTCCCAGGATCTTTAGCTTATGATATTTATCGTCCTGGGATCTTTCGCTCATGATATTTATCGTTCTGGGTTCTTTCGCTCATGATATTTATCGTCCCAGGATCTTTAGCTTATGATATTTATCGTCCTGGGATCTTTCGCTCATGATATTTATCGTCCCAGGATCTTTAGCTTATGATATTTATCGTCCTGGGATCTTTCGCTCATGATATTTATCGTTCTGGGTTCTTTCGCTCATGATATTTATCATCCCGCATCTTTTGCTCATGATATTTATCGCTCTTTCGCTCAGGGGTCAGATATCTATCCAGCTGAACTGTGAAGGCCGACATATGTGGGTCAAACCATAGACAAATCTGACCTTGTTTTTATAATTGGAATATTATAGGAGAACCGAGTAATCAAGGCATGTACAGGGCTTGCGACCTCTCATCGGCTGGTTTACGTGATCACTTTAAGTACTTGCGCAAATTCACCAATTATGTCTTTTTATTGAGTTCCCCAATAAACCCAATTTTTGATAACTCTATAGTATGATATTGATTAAAATCTGTTCACTTGAGAATAAGCTGAAAAACAACATCGCCATCTATGAAAGTAACGATGAAACCGTCTCTATTGAGATATTAATTTGTCAAAATAATATCATTGACTACCAACAGGGAAAATCCAATGTTTGCGTGTATATAAGCAATCATATATAGTTATATGTATATTTACAGAGGAGCATCTTACGCAGACGCCTTGAGATATCAGAGATGTATAGACCTGTGGATGTGGGCGTTGCAGATTAGAATAGAAAGAGACTCCATCCTATATACTGGTAAGTCATACACATACACACAATTATATATATCATGTACACTATATTTACTTATATATATTTACACTTTTATTATCATCAGTACATGACAGATATGTATTTTAAAAATGGACATTGACCAAAATATATTATAGTACATTTAATACCTGAGCGTGGAATCCTTTGAAGAAAGTAAAAATCACTTTGTTTGATATCAAGTTCAGGGGGGCAAGTCTAGCTGAATGTACTTCAAATGAAGAGCTAAAAAATTCAGAACTATGAATAGGGATAGATAGTAAAGCACGTTCAACAGATCGAAGTGGACGCCCGTGGTTTGAAAGATAAGTGAATTTATCTTTGAGATACTGAGGTAAATTTGGATTAAAAAGGACATTGTATAGTAATGACAAGATATGTATATTACGTCGTTGTCGTATCTTGGGCCAATGAAGAAGATTACGGTAATGAGAAATATGATCAAATTTTTTTAGTCCAAAGATAAAACGGATGCAAACATTTTGAAGGCGTTCAAGTTTGTTGAGATGTTCCTCGTTTGCATCCAAGTAGCTAACATCAGCATAGTCAAGCAACGGTAGGAGAAGTGATTGAGCTAAGGTTATTTTACAGTGAAGTGGAAGGAAATTCTTGAGTTTATTAAGTGAGTGTATGGCAAAGTAAGTGGATTTGCTGACATGTGAGATCTGTTCATGCCAGGATAAGTTGTAATCAATTTATTCCTTATACCAAGGTCTTTCACGACCTTGGTATAAGGAATACATTGATTATTGATATACAGAGATGGGAGTTTTAAATTTTTTTTGTATAAATTTCAAATTATTTTCATATTTTTGAAAATCTATTTGTCGATATCATACTTCCTAGTAACATTTGAATACATTTGTTTCATTCATTCATTCATATCACCACGGCATATCCCACTATGCGGTGTAACCAGCGACAAGTGTGCCGGTGTGCATTACCTTATAAAATGAAACAGGACACATGCATGTGTATCCACACACTAGTCTCACGTAACTGTATATAATTTATATAAGTAATCAAATTAGGGTGTGACTCGATTATATTGTTGATCAAAGTGAAGTTGGTGTCATAGACTTGTTGATTTATTCGTCAACCTTGGGTTTTACACTGTGATGTAATTTACATACAATTGTAATATATGTATGTAACAATATAATTGACAGTGTCGGATCTAGTTGATGCAGTGTTTTTATGTAGTGTGTATGGAAAAGTCGCAGTCACCTACCCCACTCCATAGGGAACGTTATAGAACTAAAGTGTTCTGTTCATCCCCGGAGCGGCTGCTCGTCGGACAAAACAAGAACTACCACCATGCATATTTCATACCACTGCCACTAAGAGTCCAACCACACTCGTGAAGGCCCATGAATCATAGCAAGGGTTACCCTCCCAGCAGCTCCACGAACAACAGACTGCAACAGGGAGCCTCCACCACGCCCGTAGTACTTTCAGTTCTTCGATTTCCACACCAGGCGCAGCGTCAGCTGCACCTGTCTCGTCATCAGCTCGGGTACCGCCGAGTGGTTCGTGCCGACCAATCATCACGGGGGGCTCCTCCACCCCTTAGTACTCATGTTGGCGAATTTCAGGTACACCACCGGACAGTAATTTCAGTGCTTCGATTTCCATCGCCCGATGATGTATCCTTACTCATCGCCACGTTTGATGAGTCACCGCCGAGCGAGGCATTAAGGCGTCTGCCCTGCTCTTCCATAGGTAAGAATTGAAGAGGGTACTGACCTGTTACCCAGAATCCTAGGGTGGGGCTGCAGCCACCCTCAACTTTACTGGCTAGGCCCCTATGGCCGCAACCTAGCCTATGTAGTGTGTAGGTATATTAATTAGTACACAAAAATAGGAGTGGAAATTGACATGTGAATGTATTCTTTTTATATTTATTTATAATTATTAAAAGAGCCGATTGGCTCATGACAATAATTTATAGTCAACAATGTAAATTTTAATAAAGTAGTTTTCACTCCTCACTAACCCAAAGGGATATAGTGGGGAGTTATGATTTGGCAATTTTATAGGGTATTTTTTTTATTGCAGATTATCAACTAGTATCATGCTGAGATTGTATTCTGAAATTTTCATCACAATGTATCTGTGTGTGTGTGTGTGTGCTATGTACGGCGTGTTTATTTTATTTTATCGATTATAGACTACCGTACTCATTCGATTTTTTTCAAATTTTACAAATATGTAGATCTAATACTTGCTTAGACCCCATTAGATTTTGAAGGATATCTGAATAGTGCTTCTCATTTTTTTTAACTGTCAAATATTTCAAAGTGATCCCAAGCTCAGGAAACTTAAAATTTGAAATTTTTATTTTCAAATTGATAAAAAGGCACATCACTTTGATAAAATGGCATTGAAGAGCTATCAAGTTTTCATAATAAAATGTTTGATTAAAAAAATAATTTTATTTATTTTTTATTTATTTTATTTTTAATATATTTTATAATACAAATCAATATATAAATTCACTAGTAATAATATTCTTAGATATTTTTCCCTGCAGTACCTCATCAAAAAGATTACAATCTTGTGCTTGATGAGGGAAGCACTTATAAAAAAATAAAAAATATCAATACAAAGCAAAGTCAACATAAAAGTAAAAGTAATTAAATCAAATCATACATGAACAAAAAAAAATCAAATAAACATCAAAAAAAGGTTGAAAATAAATGAAAAAGAAGAATACTCAAATGAGAAAACATATCAGAATACATATTCAAACCAAAAAAAAGAAAAACATGAAAATAATTGAAAAATGAGTAATATAGAATTATAGACGATTCAAATATATCAAAACACATATTCAAAAATAAAAAAAAGAAAATACTGGAAATTGAAACAAATCAAAACAACAAAATCGAAAACTACTCTTTTAGAAAGTTAAGTGCAATTTTAATTCTTTTATCTGCTTTAATTCATTTGGGAGGCAATTGAAAATTTTTATTCCCAAATAAATGTAGTTGTTTTGTAATTGTCCTGTATTACATTTGGGTATTTTAAAATAATTTTGGAATCGCAGAGACTTATTTTTTTCAACTTTTTGTATAACATTATCTTTGAAAATTTGCAAAATAGACACTTTTTTATAAATATTATCTACTTTGGGTACTTTGAACATGTCAAATAGTGTTGTAGTGGGGAAAGTGCGTGTTTTCTTAAGTATAACCTTTATGATTAATTTTTGTACAACTCTAACTCATTAATTAAACAAACTCATTTCATGAAAATGCTGAAAATTTTCCAAAGAAAATTTGAATACTTTACGGAGTGAATTGTTAGTGAGGAGTTTAGCGTTAGTCACAACCCACTCATTTATATACAGCAGCACTACTTCAGTTCTTGATATTAAGTCTGGTTTACAATTCCTGTTGGAATGCTTTTTCGTTCATAGTTTTTAGTTGTTCTGACAAATTATTGTAGTGACAGAGTCCACAGCCACATTATTTTGTGTCCAATTTTTTTGTAGCTTTCTCAGTTATGTAATGTGATAGTAATTGATTAGGCGAGAAATGGATTCCAACCAATATATTGTGTTTTATCTTCTCCTTCATCAGTCTTCTTCCCCCCCCACTTCCTGACAATATCATCAGTCCATCTTTTTGGGGCCTGCCGATGTCTCTTCTATTTGCCCATAGTCTCCATTTAAGGATTATTGGGGCCCAGCGCTCATCAACTTGTCTTGCGACATAACCTGTCCACTGCCATTTGAGCTTCGCTATGCGATCCACGGCATCAATTACTCGGGTCCGATGCCTTATTTCTTCATTTCGGATCCTATTTCTCAGACTTACTACGAGCATGGATCGCTGCGTGTATTTCAGTCTTTCAGCGCTTCTTTTGGTGAGAGTCATTGTCTCTAGTCCATATGTCATCACCGGCAGTATGCACATTTCAAAAGTTTTTCTTTTTAGGCATATTGGAACCTCATTATTCTCTTCAGAACTTCATTATGTGTTTAATACTTGTACGTGATATTGTGTTTGATACATGCATAATTAATTTTGTATATGCTGGTATAATCCTAATATTTTTTCTTTAAGAGGAAGTTGATATTGTAAATTGTATAAACTTTGTATGTTTGTATATTTTGTTATCATTTGAATAAAGAAAATAAATTCTTCTGGGTCGCAATCCTAAGATTGGTTAGCACCAAGCACTCCATCTCTCCACATATCTCTGTTGTCACATCACTGATCACCTGGTCTATATAACTGTTTCTGGGGCGACCACTTATGGTTTTTGCCTTCCGTCATTCCTTCGGCGATAATAACAAGCAGACCTGGATGCCTGATGTTATAGAATATCCATTTTCTCTGACTGCTCAGTAACACGTCGTTTGGAATGTGATCTGACCAATGGATTCTGACCATGCTCCTGTAGCACCACAATTCGAAGACAGTCTGACATCAAGACTCCAGCTAATACTCCACATTTCACAGCTTACTCAAGACAAGAGTCCTTCATTACATTGATTCATTACAGATTTTTTGATGAAGGAAGAATTTGAAAGTAAGTCTGTTAAAAGGAGGTCTCTTCCATTTAGTGTGAGCGTTTAAGGCAGCCAAATACTAAAGGGACAAGCTTGAGGAAGCCTCTTCTACTTTCTATAGTGTGCCTAAATTATTTGCATTATTACTGGCTTTAGTTGTCATCATTTTCTTCGTATTGGCTAGCATCTTGCTTCCTGTAAATCTCCTAACTCTGAATCCCCTAATTCTGACAGTGTGGCAACTCGTAAGTATCTGGAAACAGATTGTTACAGTTTTACCAAAATGATATTACATTATACGCACACAACATTCATTGTTGCTAGGTTTATTTTTACCTTTGTTCGCTAAATGTCATAAATCAATTTAAGTAAAATTACTGAATTCGTCTCTGTTTCAAACTCTAAATTCGTCATGACCCATACAGTTCAAATTTCCTCCTTTCAAGCGAAACCTTAGTGTTTATATATGAACACATTTTATTATAATTATAAGGTTGCCAGAAACTGAAAGTTAAAATAAATATTTTTTATCCTATGAAGTTAAATACTATAAAAACATACGTACTATAAAAATCACAAAAAATGAATAAAAAAGGACATAATAAATGATTATCATATTATGTAATATAATATAGCAATTACTAACTAAAAGACAATTAAAAAGAACATAAATAATACAATTAAACAATTAAAAGAACACAAGTAAAATTAATTACCAAGTCTACATAATCTCCGGATATGTGAGTGAATATACTTATGCCTGTGTTTGTTGCGTACGGGCCATCGGAACGTTGAGTGATATGAGACACGGTAAATCAAAAAATATGTTAAATATATAAAATGATACAGATTTCTCGAGTCCAAAACTGCACACTAATATAATGAATGATAAAAAAGGACGGAATGACCATGTGAATGATGACATTTTGAATGAATATAATATTGTAAGAAGTCTCTATAATTTCTACGCATGTTTCTGAGCTCTCTGCTTACCTAATTAGATACAAGCTAATATAATATAATGACAACCCTGTATTTAGTAATTTATACATTTCAAATAATGGCCCAATAGGAAATACTAGTGTGGAATTAATGAATATATGATTTTGTCTTGTTGTTTAATACAAAGATAATATCATAACAGTAGTTTTCCTCGGTGAAAGTTGTGTGTGTGTTTTTTTTTTGTAAACTTACCTGGGATCATACAGTATATATCTATTTTAATTTAAAGGAAATCTTGTTATGTATATATTTAAGTTTTTATTGATGTTGTATGGAGTGGAAAGTTGGACTCTTGGAGTTGGAATAAATAAAAATAAAGCATTCGAGACGTGACTATACAGAAGGTTGATGCGCATCTCATGGGTCGATAGAATCTCCAATGAAGAGAGAGTTGCTGACCATTGTCAGGGGACACAAAGCCGCATATTTTGGCCTCATATTCCGTGGTGATAGAGGGAAGATGGAGTATGGGGCGCAAATGAATATTGTATTCAATTTATACTGTTGTATACAATGCATAGAAATTATAATGTTTTTATTTTGTTACGTTTCAGACACTTGTTATTCCGCCCAAGCCATTGTGAAGATAATGATTGACCTCAAAGTCGGTAGGTTGGACTTTCCAGCCGATGACTTTCCGGACACGAGAAACCTGCCCAAGTTCCAGGACGTCGTTCATATATTCACAATGCTAATAGATAATATCAAAGGTACATTTATTTTTGTTTTATCTCACACAAATGTTAGTAAGAGAAACAATTGTGCAGTAAATTTTTTAACTATTAAAAGTTGGTCAAATGATTCTTGAATAAATTTCTTCTGTATCATTTAGATCACTCCTTTCTTTCTTCACTGCTGTGATCAGTTGTTATTGTATTTTTTCTTAATTTACTTAAGGTTCACATTACTTGAATTGGTTGGAAGAGCCAGCCTAATGGCAAAAAAAATTATACATAATCAATAAAATAAGTCGCATTTAAATTATTTATAAAATAAATAACTATCCCGTATTATGTTTGCGATGCTCTTTGAGTAATAAATAAAATATTTGATATGTTTTGATTTGATCTGGGACTCGTGTGAGTCATATCAAATACATCCACGCACCTGATGACATTGATCTATCACTTCTTCTCTATGGTTTTGAAATTTCAAATCGTGTCGGGAATTTTTTGTTGACATATATAATGACTGGCCTTTTGCCCTGATTGATCTGTTTTATGTGAGCTATGTGTCTGTTTTGTCTGATGTTTATTGAAGTAGTGGTTAATTAGTTATTAGTACAAAGTATCTTGATTGTGTGCCTACCTAATGTATGTAGAGCGGAAACTATCATCACCCAGTTCATAAGTATATTGTCACTGTTTAATGTGAGCTATGTGTCTGTTTTGTCTGATGTTTATTGAAGTAGTGGTTAATTAGTTATTAGTACAAAGTATCTTGATTGTGTGCCTACCTAATGTATGTAGAGCGGAAACTATCATCACCCAGTTCATAAATTTATAACAAACGAAAAGAATATTTAGAGTAAATTCACAGCAACAAAGGAAGGAAGGAAATAGAGGTAGAGGGAGGGGAGGTAGGATAGATATGGGGTGACAGTTAAGAATTATTAGACAGGTAAAACAGCTTTAGTTTCTTTTTAAAAAGTTGAATCGATTGAGATAAAATATGGTGGGATAAAAAAATAAAATAATTTGAATAAAAAATAAATTAAAGTGGAATTTTGATTATCTCCTTTTTTGTCAAACATAAAAACCAACACATAGGCTATTCGTCGCCTAGGTGTTGAATACATAAAGGAAAAGTTCTTTTAAGATATTGTTTGTTTCCTTTGTATTTTTGTCTAAATTTGAATATTTTCTTGTTTTTTGTTGTTTTTATACAATTAATACTGTGTCAATTTGTTATTTTTTCAACTTTTTAATATTCTTTTTGTTTCACTAGATGTATGAAAATGCATTTATTTTTTAAAACCTGACACAACTAATTTGAAAATAAAGCCGGGTATCGATTATGCGCTCCAACAGGTCGAACATTGGCGCGCGTTCCAGCCGCGCGAAGTCGATACCGACATCGAACGCGCGCCAAAGTGTTCGTTGGAACGCGCGAATGTGGAACGGGGCGTTCCATCTTCTATCGGTTTTTTTCCGCGTTCCAAAAGAAGCCCAGTTTTGGCGCGCACACCAGTTGAGACGGACGTTTCCTACTTCAGTGTTCGTTGCGTTCCAAGATGAATAATCAAAGTTGCCGTAAACTAATACGATTATATGGTGCCAAAGATCTATTATGGAATACCAAAAGTCGTTCATACCATAATAAAGCACTTAGAACGGACGCATGGAGGAGAATAAGCAGTGAAATGCAAGTGCCTGTGGAGGAATTAAAGAAAAAAATGACCGTGCTTTTATCATTTTACAGAAGAGAAAAATGTAGGAACGAGCAAATACTGGAACAGCTGCCACGCGCGCCAGGAGCGCACAGTTGAGATGCCTTCAAAATTTGGAGCGCGCTCCGCGGAGCGCACAGCCGGCGTGGTCATTCACGGCGCGCGCGGCAGGAGCGCATAATCGATACGCGGCTTTATATTTCAAAAATTACTTAATTAAAGTGAAATTGTGAGATTTATATAGTTTGTGTTATTTTGTTTTCAGAAACTCGAGCGCTACTCGATATTCGACCGTTCTATAAGAAGCAATCGGAGATGTTTGATAGAACCCTCAAGTGTATCACCCACCTAATATATTTGCTGATAGCCACTGCTGATACCGAAGAAAAGAAAATGCAGGTATACTAACATTAGATGTCTCCTATTCTTTAAGACCCGTATCCTTACTCTTGACATTCAAATCTTAATTGATTTCGAATTTTCTAACAGTGATACATTATGAAATCTGCTGTGTTCAGTTACATGATGATGTTTATTAAGTGTGACTGGCCCGAGAGAATGCTGAATGAGAACTGATTCAGGTCATGATTGGTGGGGGTATATATATAGGCTTCCTTGTATCCCCAACAATTTTCAATTAAGATAGGTAAAGCTACTTTTCTGGGAGAAGGAACAAAGAATTGTGAAGGTATCTTCTGATGACTGAAACCCAGTGTTACAGTTAGCTCACATAAGAAAAGTTTAACAATAAACAAATGCATCGCTAAATGACAAATATTTAACACATCACATAGGACTTCAAAAATGAGGACACTGAGAATGATAGCAGGCAAAACCTTACCGAGAGAACGAGTGAGAACACCAGAATAAAGGAAATATTTGAGGTTGATTATATAATCAGAGAGTAGACAGCGGAGGAGGGACTTTTATGATCACATTGAATGGATGAACAGTTCTAGACTTTATATCGTGCTGCATGATCAGTCTCACTGAACCCGGCCTCGCTGGAATTCCACTTAGTAGGAGAAGCAGACCTTTTAAAAATAGTCCTAAAGGTCTACACAAAAGATCAAGAAGAGAATGAAATGTACAGTTTCTAGTATTATGTATAGAGTGCATACTATGAATCTATAAATTATTAACACTTTGCATACTATGAAATTTTGTCTAAAAAGTTCATTGTAAAAATAATTTAGTTTTTTAAATTAAATAGCAAATGTTAGGTCTTCCGTACCCGCAAATAAAAATATTTGAAATTGGGTTCTGCGTTTTCCAGGTGAATGAATTGGTCACAAAGTTGGTGCAGATGAACATTCGCAGTGCGTATACGGGTGATACACTACTGCACCTGTCCGTATCGAGGTTGAACGTCATCAAGAGCACGTACTTTGCCGAAGATATGGACGTTAGAGTAAGTATATTACTCTCAATTTACTTCATTGTAAGTGTAACATCCCTTTTTTATATAATGCTATATTATGAATACCTATATGTTTATTATTCCATTTATTTATTAAGAATTCCTCCCAAGGGCATATAATATTTCATACAGCACGCTTTGAAGAGTGTAATTCTCTATGCATCTAAATGGTCAAATTAAAACACTTAGGCCAATTGGCCCTTTGTGATACCACATTGGGGCTGTCCTCCCACTCACTCATCCCCCCTGAACCAGCCTGAGTGGCTAATGAATGTCATAATGTTTCTGATGTCGGCCGACGCTATATCAATTAAATCATCATAGAAGAAACTTCCCAAGGAGCTTTTCCTAATTCTAGAGGGAGCAGGACAGTGACAGAGGAAGTGGACCACCGTCTCCTCCTCCTCGTCTTGGCATGCTCTACAGTAATCGTATGCCTCCAGCCCTAGCCTGTTCTGACATGCTTTCCTATAACCCAGTGTCCAGTTAATACTGATATGACCCTGGCGAGTGCGCAAGAACATAAAGTGATCACGTAAACCATCCGATGACAGGTCGTAAGCCCTGTAGGTGCCTTGAGTTTCTTGTTCTTCTATAATATCCCAAATTCGTCTCTATTGAGATGTTAAAAAGTTTGTCAGTAAAAAAAAATATCTAAATGGTATTTTTGTTTATTTTTAGCCCATTTTCCCCCACCACGAAGTTGTGAAGCTTCTTTTGGACTGCGGTTCTAACGTCAATGCCAAGAATGAGTCCAAGTCTACACCTCTTCACGTCGCCTCCATACCATACAACTTTTCTACGCAGGTATAATATCTTCACTTATTATATTATTTATTTAACTAGTTAAAACATAACATTTTATACATGTTATATGTTTAGTTTTATCACATTAGTTTCTTATTTAACCGTTCTTGCTTTGATTGATTCTTCATTTGCTTTTTGAATTTATTTTCAAAAGGTCAATTCAAAGGTCGTCAGAATAACAATATAGCATTTTTAATTAATTTGCGTAACAAATATCAAACCTTAAAAAGATCTTAAATCTGACCTAAACTAACTTTAGTTTACTGTCAGATTTTATAGTAAAACAATACATGGTATATAGGAATTTTTGTGAATAATATTTTGAAAGAAGGGAATGTAAGAATCTTGGACATGTATAAGACGATGCATGGATGTAAAGGAAGCCATGAATGTGTGGCGTATGGAGCTTGGTTCTCTCTACCTTATCCGTTAGGAATATGGCGTAATATTTTATTTTGTTGATTTACAGAACCAACAGTTTACACTATAAATTTACAGTAACTATGTTAGATGAATCAAGTTATAAACCATATTATCAAATATCGTATTTTTAACTTTGTGGTACATTTTAACAAAAGTTAACTAAATTTTTAACTTTGTTTACACCACTTTGTTCACGTGGTGTAAACAAAGTTAAAAATTTAGTTAATTAAAAAGTTATAAACCTTTTAAAGGTTATTTTAAATCATTTTAATTTAAACTAAGTAATATATTTAACAATAGCATTTTATTCTAAACATAAGTAGGTACTTTAAAACATTTGAAAGAAAAACTTACGAAGAGTAATTAGCCATCCGCATCGAGACCAAAAACTAACAGGTAACCTCAATACTGACCGACCACTTAATATTGAGCTCACTACAATCAATTGATACAGTTCAACGCCTACATAGGTACCAAAAACTAACAGGTAACCTCAATACTGACCGACCACTTAATATTGAGCTCACTACAATCAGTTGATACAGTTCAACGCCTACATAGGTACCAAAAACTAACAGGTAACCTCAATACTGACCGACCACTTAATATTGAGCTCACTACAATCAATTGATACAGTTCAACGCCTACATAGGTACCAAAAACTAACAGGTAACCTCAATACTGACCGACCACTTAATATTGAGCTCACTACAATCAGTTGATACAGTTCAACGCCTACATAGGTACCAAAAACTAACAGGTAACCTCAATACTGACCGACCACTTAATATTGAGCTCACTACAATCAGTTGATACAGTTCAACACCTACATAGGTACCAAATAAATAAATAATATTAATTGTTACAAGTATGCAACGAAGTATGCACCACAAAACCAACGTAGGAGACAAAACAAACAATATCATGTAACGGTGTGAGAGGTCTATGTACATTTTTATTAATTATATATATTGTATAAAAATAAAAACTTTATTATGAATATGTTGTGAATAAAAGTAATGTTAAAACGTATTTTATTTCGTAGGATGTTAGTGAAATTTATTAGTGAGATATTAAATATATCAACGTCATTATGTAATGTAATGATATATCGGGATTTTCCCTATGTCTGTGTTTGGATTTTTACAGATTACATTAATTTTTTTATTCGAAATTCCACCGTGTACATTTAATAATAACAAATTAGGTAATTTGATTTGCATTCTTAAAACTGACCTTTTGTCATTTTCAGTTGATACATCTTCTTCTGTCGTACGGCGCTCACGTGGACCAGCCCAACAAGTTTGGAGACTCTCCCGCCTACCTTATTTCCATGAATCCCCTCAACGACGTCCACCTCCTGCAGCACGTGACCCTCAAGTGTCTGGCGGCCAACGTCGTAGTAGCCAACAACATCCCCTACAGCGACGGGCAGATTCCCTCCACCCTCGTCGGATTTGTCAAATTTCACGAACCCTGAACGTGAAATAGACGTCCCCCTTTTCTTTACAAAATTGTTGTGGCAATCAAAAATGGCGATGGATGAATTCGTGTTTCCTTTCTCATGTGTTTAGAATTTACGACTGTTGATTTCGTAGGCAGGTAAATTAGCTAGTTAAATTTAATATCTATAATACTCACTTGCAAGTTTTTATTTTTTGTTGTCGGTAGGAAGATGTACCTACCGAATTTTTCTATTATTATTATCGTCCTCCACTATTTTGGAATAGTGGAATACTTAATTTCACGTGGTCTTTACCATAGATTTTTATTATAATATACTAGATGTCGTAGCAAATTTTGTATGAATCGAAGTGAGTCATTTTTCTGGGGGATTTTTGACGTTTTGGTTCCAGACGACATCGTTTTTCTATAGAGAATAACGACTAATGTGAATTGTTTTCGGATTTATTTGTCTAAAAAAACATTTTAATTATTAAGGTTTAGAGAACAGTTATCTAGGATGTGTTGAAATGTAAGGAAAACTTAAATATGTTGCCAACCAAAACGTCAAACGCACGATATTCCATGACTCACTTTTAGCACGGAGTACTACATCCAGTATATTATATATCTATGGGTCTTACTATTTGAAATTTGTGTTTAATCTGACGCTTACCCAGTTTTTTTATGGCCGAAACTGACAATGTTTAAGCCATTTTTTTATATTAATAAAAAACATTACTTATAGTATGAGATTCATGATAATATGTATATGGGGTACTATTGACAAAACGATCAAAATCCTCTGACGTTCTGGAAAATTTTCGTTTTTTTTAAAGAATTCATAAGTACAATAGAAATGCATTTCATAAAAATTCATTCAGAGATTGCCAACTTTACAAGGATAGTAAAAGTGTACACTGAATACTTGGTGGAAAGTTTAGTGTTGGTTTCAATCCATTCGTTTTATTTTTTTACGCTAGATTATTTTGGCACACAAACGCAAATAAAGAATTGTATTTGAAATTCCGTTGATACGTCTTCAAAGCATAGTCATTTAACGACAAATTTGTGATGAAGATGGATGACTTTTTTTACTTATGAATGAGCTGCTAAGAGTATTTATTGCTCTTACTAAAAGCTCTATGCCAAATAACCAAGTTTGATTACTTTTTATATTTGGTTAGTAGATTTCTAAAAATTTAAATTATTGTTTTTTAAATGAATTAATAATGAATTAATTAAAAATCTTTCAAATTATTATCAAGGTCTTAAATGCAATCATCTTGTTTCAATCATTGGTGTTAATTTTTATTCAGTATCGTCTGTTTGACTTGAAATTTCAAATATTTTTTTTATTTATTATGGATTGCATTTGTTTCGGAACTAGAGAATAATATCTATGGATATCAAAAAATTGTATGATTGTAGTTGAGACCTTAATATACAGCTAATTATATTTTCTGAAAATCTTTATAAATGTTAATAATTTAAATTTAAACTATTGCAAAAGTTTGTTATTTTTTCTATTATTTCAATGAAACTTAGTTTCTTAATGGTGTGATTTTCATTTGATATGTTTTTAAGGTTATTTATTAATATAAATTATGATATACAAAAACAAGTGTGATTTTATACATTTGTATCTATGTACGAGTCGGTCTTTCACTTAACCTCTGAATTTATACAGTAAACCTCTGAACATATGCAATAAAATTTAAATATTCTCACTGTGGCAATAAAATAAATTTACTGCATATGAATTTGAATCTAATCACACGTACACTAAATTTCTGAACATTATATAGTAATGAACATATACAATAAACGTCTGAACATACAAAGTAAAGATTCAAATTTGCACTTTCTCATAATTTATGCAGATAAACAAATTCCTTAGTCACTTTTTCCATTATTTGATTTTTGAAATATATCCTTTCCCATTTTATTCAACTCTAGGATCCCAAGTGTAGAAAATAGGTAGTATAAATTTTCATCAAAATTGAAAATAAGCTAAAATTCGCAAATGATAATATTGAAATTTTTTATGAGTTTAACATGTTTACACAAAGAACAACAATATTTCCTTTTCACACACTCAATGTGTTCATCGTAATTTTTTTTTTTTATAAAAAAATAATATGTCCTTGAAGCAAGTACATGTACTTCCTCATACATTCCCTAAACCAAGCATAGATGCTTGTGCTATAAGTCAACGAAATCGGTTGTGGCAGGATTCGAGCTCGCGACCACTGGATTACTAACCCAGCTTGCTAACCGCTCTGCTACAACCCTTTTAAAACTCAATAAGTGATGAAAAGAACTTCATTTCCTTAAATGTGCACATCCATTTTTTTTGTAGCAAAGTAACATCTAAATATTGTTTCTGTAGTAAGATATTCTTTTGGTCAAGTTCCCAAAAAAAAAAAAAAAATGGTTTAATTTTCATTATTTTGATGCATTTTGTGTAAACAAGGTGGGGTTTTGTTAAATCAATCCATTGCATGTTGTTCAGTGGCTTCTACCGACAGATGCATAAACTTAATGTTTACAAAAACTTCTCTCTCTCTTCTTCGTTTCCTCAATGCTGAGGGTCGTGATCTATGGGGCCGCTAATGGACAGAACGAGTTGCCTCCAATCCTCTCTGCCCTCCGCAGCTCGCACCGCCGAATAAAGGTCGTTCCCGGCCATCTCCTTAATTTGGTCACACCATCGCGCAGGAGATCTGCCTCTACTTCTTTTGCCTGGTACACTTACTGTGATAATACTTTTTTCAGGTACCTGGCTCTCTCCTGGCGATGTGACCAAAGAAGCTCAATACATAAAACTTCATTTGACAATTAATTGTTCTTCTTCTTCTTTGCCCTTATCCCGTTGGGAGTCAGCCCTTCTGGTATGTAATCGTCAGGACATTGTTCTGGGTTGTCAAGGTATCCGTGCTGTCCCTTTACCGTTAGTTGTTGTATAGTTGGTATGTCAAGGCTCTTTCTAACGACGTGATTTTCATCTCGATGCATAACAAGACCATACCATTGCAGCCTTGTTTCTTTTAGTTTGTCCGCTATTGGTGCCACTTTAAAACTTCCTCGAATATAGGTGTTATCGATTTTTTCATTTCTTGTAACACCGCCAGCCAAGATCTTTCATTTCAGCGGTGTGGAGTTTTTGTTCGTGTCATTTCTCGGTGGTCCAGCACTCGAATCCATACAACATCGACAGTCTGACAGTTGTCTTAATACCCTTCCCTTGTTCTCACTGGCATTTTCCTGTCACAGAGTACCCCTCAGTAAGATTTCTCCACTTCATTTGATAATTTATTGATGTTATATTATTCCGCATGCTAGTGAGATTCGGAGGAAAAACGCAGTTGTAACGAGTACCCAAAGGAGGATTTGTAAGAAGACAATGTCAAACAAAAGGGGTTTGAATTAAATACATTGGGAAAGACAGTTTGTCAAATAAAAATATGAGATGTTGTAGCCTCATGGAAACATAGAACGAAGATCGATTGATAATAAAAAAAAATTGTATTTAATTTTTGATAATGGAATGTAAACAATAGATTATGTGCTTCTTAATAGTGTAAGAGATAAGAATGTCAAAAAACAATAAATTTTTCAATGGCTGGTTTTTTTTGATATTTCCTTTCTTATTGAATATAGGTATGAAAAAGGTAAGTCTTGCACACTGGTAAACGCAACCACTCCCAGGTGCCAGGCTTACCTTTTTCACATCTATATTCAAGAAGAAAGAGAATATAAAAAAACCAGCCATTAAAATATGATAAATTGAAAACGTTGCTATCTCTCGGATTATAAATAAAATGCATCCAGGAATTGTCAAAGTTTCAAGATGAAGAAAAAATATACACAAACAAAGAAGTGGAGAGTTAACTGTTGGTCACAACCCTCTCAGTTAATAAAAATTTAGAATTTTATTTTACTCGTTATTTAATAAATTACCTTCCATTGACCATATTTGAATCATAAATTCGCTATAAACCACTTGTTTTTTGAGTCACTTCGCGACATGTTTCGGAAGCGCTGTCCTTCCATCGACCGGCGTGTCTAGACTGTTTCATATTTTGAACCCAAAATAAATAATATAAGGATAAAGCATTGTCCGTACATCCGAGAATATGTTTTTGAATCGCTTTGTGTTTGAACTAATGTATTTTAGGTTACGTTTCGTTGTTACTACTTTTTCAATCGATTATATCCCCTACGACACGTTACGTTAGTATTGAAAATGTGTTGACCTATAAATTGATTGCTTGCATATCACGAAAGCAAGACTGCGCACACTATCCAAAGATAATCATTATTTATATTTAAGATGTAATATTTATATAATAACATAATTATAATTGTAGTACAGTGAAACCTCTATCTATCGTTTTTGAAGGGATCTAATAATTAAAACTATGAACACGGGAATACAAAATATATAGAAAAAAAAACACTAATGTTTAATATGTACTGTACACATATACAACATATTATATTAAATAATCTGTCATCGTCATTTATTTTTTTAAATTTTTTATTGCCATAAGAAATAAACATTCTTTCGGTGTTAAACAAATAAATTTTTTTTCTGCATTTGTTATCATTTAATGTTTACGGCACGTGATTGTTGATACCAGGTGAAAATAATTTTCTCCAGCTCGCTAAACTTTGATTCTTTACTTTTCTTCTTAGTTTCGGAAGATTTTCTGCACTTTCGTATTTGTTCACAAATTTCATTTTCCTCTCGAAAAATTGAGTTCAATGTGGATGCTGAAATTCCCAAACGCTTAGCCACATCAACGCGTTTTTCATTGGGATTTTGTTCTACTTCCTCGAAAATTTTCAATCTTTCTGGAAGAATACGCACTTTTTTCGACGGACGGTTCATTTTTATGACTCAACAACTAAGACAATCGCACACGTACACCATTATGTTTGAATGTCAAATGACAACTAAAATTAGTTAGCTCAAACCGTTCCCTCAAACAATAGTGACACCTTTCGCTCTTCGATGTTACTGAAATATGCTACGTAATTTAAACGAATAATGCGGGAAAGTAATGAACGGAGAACGATCAATGCGGTCAATTTTTGTATGAAATTAATTGGGACCTACAGAAATATGCAATACATGCGGGAAAACGATTGTTCGGGGAACGATAGATAGAGGTTTCACTGTATTTAGTTAGCCTTATTATAAAATATGAATATATTATATATAGCAATGTATAATGTTATAAAATAATAATATGTATTAATTATATTGTGATAATATTATCTAGTTATTGTTGTGGTTAAAAGATGGCACTTGACGTATATGTTATAAAAATAGCGAAACTAACAAACAGTCCCAAGAATATTTTTAAATAGATAAGTTTTAAAACCATAATAAATTAATTTACTCAAACAAAAGAAATGTCTTTTTTAATTAAATCAGCTGTCTGTTAATTTTGCTCATATTAGAATTATAATGATTGCCTTTGTGTCATTATTGAACATTTTCGTTCCATTAGATTCTCGGCGGAGACACAGTTTTCGGTTATGTTTTCAGTCTGTATCTGTGAGTCGATAAACGGTCGTAAGTCTCCAGAATGTGGCAACTTTTTATTAGGTGTATGTTAAATTAATATTTGACATAGTACCTGTTAGTTGCCCGAGAAGCAACACATTGCAAAATAAAATTTTAATTTTAATCTTATAACTTTGTTTTAAACTATATTTTTATGAAAATCTTCCCGCCAGTTTCGGAGCGGACCGCTTCCTCATCAGGCTAATTTGCAACTGACAAAAATATTTTTACAAAAAAAACCGTGGTATATACAATGTTGGTATATCAAAAATAGTTTTTTTTTTTATTTTTAAATTCATTATATTTTGACAGTTTAAAATTTAAAGAATTAAAAAATATTGCCATCTATGTAAATTTAAATACACTGTGATAGTTTCTTTGTTGGCAGTTTTTTTTTGGCATAAATTGTTTTTGAAAAATTTAATTTTGTTTTATAAATGTCTTGTATAATGTGAAGTACAAATATTTGCACGTTTCTTTTAATCAAATTTTTCTGTCGTATTGTCTAAATTTCACGAAATTCAGACGCAATAAAACAAATATTCAAAAAAAAAAATGTGAAAATAACCTACTCCTTTCATGTCATTTAGATCTCACAATTTGTCTCTTTATAAACTCTTTAGGCGGGAAATCAAAATCTTCTTCAAGATTCCTACAGCATACATGGAAAAAGAGATATGCATAACTGGAATTCATATACTGAGAAAAATCTTCTGTTCCATGATGATCTGAGCATACGCTTGTTGCAATAGGAAATACGAAAAATATAGTTTTAGCAAGAATATTTCAAACTTACTACTTATGAATTTTGAGAAAATTAGACAATACGACTGCTGATATGTTTAAATGGACAAAAATATATTGAAATATGTCGGTTTTTTAATATTTAATGTTTCGTAATAGGATTGATTGCATGTATGTTTCTTGTGAGTTGACTAATTTTATAAAGTAAAAATGATTAAATACTATCAGAGCTTATTTAATGTCATTACTTTATAGTATGTGTTACTAAGTATCTAACTAATGCATATATCAAATATGTTACTCTATTTATGAAAAAGAATAAAAGATACTTATGTTAGTAACTCAATTACATAATATTAACTATTATGATGCTGCATATAAATATGTTAAAACTATCCTATCTGTTTTATTTTTATATATATATAATGTTCCTCTAATTGCACCATCATCTGTTCTTTTTCTTTGCGTGACATGTCAGTTCTTCCCAACACTGACCATCATTCGGAAGAAAGCCAATGTGTTTGGGGTGGTGCAAAACAGCTCATCCACATTTATCCCCCCCCAATTTTAAAGATGAAGCATCTTGATGGAAAAAATAATTTAAATATTTTCATGCCAAGCGCAGCATCGGCTACACCTGTCTCACCAGCATGGCGGACTACCGCCGAGTGGGTCGCGCCCACCAGTCATGCCGGGGGGGCTCCTTAGTACTCGTGTTGGCGATTTACAGGAACCACACCACGTGGACAGTAATTCGATTTCTTCGATTTCCATATCCAGTGAATGATGCAAGCTGGATCCTCGCTGCGTGTGACGAGTCACCGTCAATATTAAATATGCTTGATGGTAGTTCTTGTTTTATCCGATGAGCAGCCACTTCGGGGAGGAACAGAACCATATAGTTCTAAAACACCCCCTATGGAGAGGGGTAGGAGACTGCAAACTACTGTTAATGTTATTCCAGAGATAAACAAGCCCAAAGTCTGAATTTTACAGGTAAAATATTTCATGTACGTACTGTACTGTATTTAAATATATCCTTTTATTGCTACAGAACATCCTTGAACGAATTTGCATTGGTATAAATTGAAAAAAAAAGAAAAACAAAAGAGTAATGTATAGTTTTTTATTTTATATATTTTTTCGTATAAATATATTAGTTCACTAAAAAATTGCTAGTCGTAAAAAAATCACAAAGAACGCAACATTCAAACACGTTGCCGCATCCAAACGGTTGACAGTAGCCGAGCTTTTCTTGTACTCGTCAACAATGTGCATCTTCCAGCCCATGTTTGAATGGGTAAAGCTGTTGTAATAGACAATGTCTGGCCACGTAGTGTTGGGGGTTATCTCGAGAATCGCCGGCTCGCCCTTCTCGCAGGAATACTCCAAGGAACGGTTGAACTTCTTGAAGGACGGAAAGTCGTCATCGAGACGTCTGTCACGACCATTGGCATACTTTGCCGCACACAGGGGACCGGCTGAAAATTAAAATTACAACACTGTATTGATATTTTATTATGATAATAACTACAGTACCAAAATTAAAGCACGGCTATCAGCAGCAAACAGATGCTATTATGGGTTGTATAATCATCTGAGGTCCAAATTGCTCAGTAGAAAAATCAAAACAACCCTTTATTAAATGCTCCTCCGTCCAGTCATTGCATATGGTGCCAAATGCTGGGTAATGACTAAAAGAGATGAAAACACACTTCTGATATTTGAAAGGAAAGTCCTCAGAAAGATATTTGGTCCTCTCAACGAAAATGGAGTGTGGAGGAGACGATTCAATCATGAATTAGAGGCACTGTATGGCAAAACTAACATTGTATAGTTCATTAAAATAAGACTGCAATGGTTGGGCCATGTCCACAGGATGAGTGATGATCGTACTCCCAACAAGGTTTTAAACACCACACCAGATGGAAGAAGAAGCAGAGGCAGACCAAAAATGAGATGGCTGGACGATGTGGAGGCTGATATACGAGCGCTGGGCCTTACCAACTGGAAGAGAGCCGCAGAGTGCAGGGAGGAATGGCGACGGATTCTGAAGGAAACCAAGGCCCACAACGGGCTGTAGGACCAATGATGATGATGATGATTGAAATTTTATTAACATTTCTTTATTTTGTCATTTTATCACTACCTGCACAGGGTGCTAAGAAATATTTATGATTATTATGACTTACCAGCTATGGGTCTCGGTCGTCCTCTTCTTGTAAACTGTACACCGGCCAAAACTCTGATATTCTTCTGAGCTGCATCACTGAGGCGATCGAAACCTCCGTGAGGATCTACCGATATTATCATGGGGTGATACCATTCAGCTGAATGAGGGTTGTTGCCTCCATATACCTACAAAGTGAATATTCATTTAATCATAATATTATAAAGAATATATATGAAAAATAACTGCTTCACTAGACTGAGTCTGTTCCGAAGCAACTACCTGTATAGTTTGTATAGTCATTACATTTTATTAATTTATAATATATGTGATATATTGATGTTGCGCCTTGTATCAGGCAATATGTATAGCGGGTTTACGAGATTGTACAAATAGGGTTTTCGGCAATCTTCGGGTTTGAATGTAAAGGAATGTCGGGGGTTTGTTCGGGGCTTTATATCTGCGATAGTGCTCTTACGTAGTGGTTCAATTTGTAAACTAATTATTGTACTTCACTCTTGTATATATATTTACTGTAATTTATAATAAACTGTGTAATTGTTTAAACGCGTGTTAATTTACTATATCTGGTATAGCAAGGTACCAGATATCACAATATATTTGAAATATTACACATACATATTATACAGAAAAAATACAATAAAATGAACAAGAAAAAGAAAGTAAAAATCGTAACACAATATTATATTTTTTTGTTATTGTATTATTTATCATTTATATTATTTAAAAAATATTGTTGCAAGTGGTTTATAAGTAGGTACCCAACTGGCGACATTATTAACATGTTGTATATTATGTATTTTTGTGACATTTATGTCTGTCAAAAATGTGAATTTATTTAACCTTGATACAGGTTTATCCTAGTGAGGTTGAATACATTATATAATATTAATTGTACTCAGTAAATTGTAAGATTTATATAAATAAATAAATATAGAGTAGAAAGACCTTAGTTATCCAACTCTCGATTTGTTCAAGAGAACTTTGTTTTCTTAATAAATTTTATTCTAGGTATATGTTTATACTGTTTAATTCTAATTTAAGTAATAAGCCATGTTTAAATAATATGTTACCTTAAAAGCATAGGTAAGTCCTCTTCGTAACCACAGCTCTGGTGCCAGGAACCCGTTGATGTACCAAGATAGGCCATTGGAAGTTTGTCCAGTCAATGCTTGGTATCCACGTTTACCTCCAGAAGAGCCAACTATAGCTGTGAATGTCCTCACAGATCTGTCAAATATTTCTGACTTCTCCCACGGCTTTCGTAAATTTATATCTGATCTAAAAAACAAAAAGTATTATGAATTTACTAAAAGATTTATTGATCAGTATTATTTGCATTAATATTGATTAGCTTCATTCTTTGCTAGCTATATGATTATGCTAAAATTCAGTTATGGGGGTTTGACCTCCAAATTTATAACTGAGCATGGTCCTTTTGAGACATCAAGTTGTCTGTATTTGTATAAAATTAATTTTCTTTTTCATTTTTTTGTATGTAAAATGTATTTTTTAGTGAGCAATATTGTGTTTTTAATTTTTTTTATGTAACCTCTTTATTTGAAAGTGTTGACATATGAAACCACAGAAAAGAAATTAACCATTGTCTATGGAAACCATAGAATAATAATAGTATAGAATATTCTTTTAGCCTGCAGTAAACGCGACTGCTTTATGTTGACTAATTTGGTCAACATTTTGCTACGAGCATTCAGTAATCATTTGGCCGTCTGTGTGATACATTCTCCAAATAGGGAATTTTTTAACTGCTTGCAAAATCATTTATGCAGTCATAACGAGTAGTACTATACGAACAATGTCTATCAGCAGAGTCATACATTATTGACACGAGCCGGCCAATAAAACGGCTTCACTTTTTCAGCGAGGTATTGCATGGGAATGAGTATTCTATCATCATGCCTCTACAGCCCGGTGCGAGCCTTGGCCTCCTCAAAAAACTGCCTCCATCCCGCCCTGTCGACAGAAAGTCTCCTCCAGTTTGTCTGTCCGATCGCTCTTATATTGCCCACGATGTCGTCCAGCCATCTCATCCTAGGTCTCCCTCTGCTTCTTCTTCCTTCAGGACAGGTGTCCAATACTTTCTTAGGGACCCGGTTATCCTCCATTCTACAAACGTGTCCGAGCCAACGTAGACGTTGTATTTTGATGTATTGGACAATGTTTGGTTCGCCATACATTATTTCTAGCTCGAATGAGTATTCTATAGTTTTATTATTATTCTATGATGGAAACCTAATCATTTAAAACTTAATGCACGTATCACCATATTATGATATCAATATGAAGTCAATTGAACTCATAGAGGCTGTACATAGGACACAAAATTTCACAGTGCACAATATGCATAAGCACTTCACAACGAATCAATAGTATGCACTTTCTTTATGATAACATTGAGAAGACAATGCGAAAAATAGGCATTAAAATTATAATTTTCCACTATTAAACATAATTAGTAGTGGAGAGAAAAAATATGAATATCTTAAAATAATATTTGAATAACTAATACCTGGTAAAATCAAAACACGTATTTATAGGTTCTTTGATTCCAAATTCAATTTTATTGTCTTTCTTGGGATATATATCATGAAAAGCTGGTTCTTTGTTATGATCCAATCTTCCAATGGCCCATATTATGTAGGTGCTACCATCAGTTACATATTCCTTGTCTCCGGGGTCGGCTGGAAAAAAAATCAAAGAAACAATTATTAATTAGAAGTAAGCAATTAATAATTTGAGATACAACTATGATTTATTAATTCATAGTGGAAAGTCTGGGTTTGATTTTCAGCAGAAAACAAGCTATTTGAAATAATTTCTCATGCAGTTTTTGCTTCTCTGGACTGGTATACAGGTCATCAAGATGGACACGAACTTCAGTAATGAAGAACACGACCAGGAAAAAAAGACTGGTAATAATGGTTCATCATCATCACGTCACCCCTCCTTCGTCCAGTGATGGACATAGGCCTCCCCCTGAGATCTCCATCAAGTGCCTCCTGCCACTCATCTTATATCCTCAGAGGTCTTCCAATAATGGTTTGTTGGAATAAATTGCCATCTGGTAATAAATTTGCCACATAGACGGGGTGAAATAATTATTTACATTACAAAACAATCTTGTTATGATATTTTCAGGATTAACAAAGATAGGTAATCAATATTTTAAACAAATTCTTATTGTGCTATAATAATAATGATAAACCGGGATGACTTTTACAGCGTCGTTTTTGTGATAACCAAAGGCAAGGGCGTTTTGAATACATTACATGTTTCTTAAGACTCGCGAGTTTTCAGGTGTTTCCTGAATAGGACTAAGTTGTCGATTTACCTCAGTTCAGGTGGTAGTTTATTCCACGAGGTTGGTCCAGCCACAGTAAAATCGCGATCACGAAAGGATGTGCTGTTAGCTGTATTTATATCGGTTAACTTGCCAATCATGGATATGGTGAAGTGTTTGTTGTTGCTCGTTTGCGGTGAAAGGGATGCGGAAGTCTGTGAGATATGTGGGAGTCATGCCATGGATCGCTTTGAAAGTCAGCAAACATAATTTGTACTTGTCCCTCTTTGGCACTTTCAGCCAGTGAAGATTTCTATGTTAGGTTACCCCAATTTCACATTTTTGTTCCATGCCAATTTGAAGAGCTGTCTTATACCCTGTACTTCAGACATTTACAGATATTAATCAACAGTCTCTGCATCTGCTTTTGGCCAATATCTTGTCGGCTCTCAATTTTTCGCTCCAAAATCAGCTGCTGTATATTGTGCTTTGGCCCTCTAAATATGTTACCCAAATAAGCCAGTTTATGCTGTTTAATCTTTGACAGCAGTTGTCTTTTCATAACGATTATGTTGAGTACTTCTGTGATGGTAACATAACATTTGTCTACTGAATGCACTACATTAAGCAACTCTTCTTCTCCCTGGCAATGTCTATATTGTTTATTGGGGTCGGTTCTTCTCGTCCTCAGGCTATATACTCTGAGGTTCTGGGTATCGCTTTCATGCAAGACCTTTCTTTGGACGATCTTTACCCAGGTGTTCTTTGGTCTTCCTCTGAAGGATAGAGATGACGTTGCTACATTGAGCAACCAGCAGAAAAAAATATGATAAATATTTTTATGAAATGGTGTTAGTTAAAAACAAAATAATATTAAAACAACATACGAGAAATAAGTGTTCTTCTGTAAGTGATGGTGTTGATTCCGTTCTCTCTTGTGGCAGTGTGTAACTGATTACTATCTTGTCCTCCGACCATATCATCTCGACATACACCTTTGTACTGTCCCAGTACTTGGATACACTACAAGTAAACATTAGATTCATTTAAGCACAATGATGATAAAAAAGTAAATGAGCATTCGGTTACACAATTTAATATATTTATAAAAGAATGCTAGGACGGTAGGAGAGGGAGAGGTCGATTCAGTGTATGGAGATAGAGTTCAGAAAGGCACAACTGGATGAGACAATGGTACAAGATAGAGACATGGAGGAGAAAGATAAGGAGTCGACCCAAAATAAATATGGGAGAATGATGAGAAAAAGAAAAGTAGATTATCATAACCATGCATAGTGAAGATAACAATTTCATCCAGACAAAACAGCAATATATTGAATTTATCGAAAGGGCATGCCATTTCCATGATCAAACTTGCAATCCATTTATTTAAGTTGCGTCATTCGTGATTAATATCTTCACACTAAACATTCCTGTATATACATTATCAGACATTAATGAAAACTGAATCTTTTAATTAATCAGCAATAACTTACAGACTCATCTTTAATATCTAATTGTTTTTCAACATATTACATTACCAATGTTTATATTATCAACTGACACCATATTATCATAGTACAAGAGCTTATCAATATGATCGCATCCATGTATTGTAATATTATTTTCTGAATTGGTACTCAAGTTCCTATCTTTCAAAATCCTTTGAAATCGTGTGGTTGTTTTAAGTTGAATTCATTATCGAATATTTTTTTTAATTGCATATAACCAAACATTGGATTTTGTTCCCTATCTCGAGTCAAATAATATTTTTACTGACAAACTTTTAATATATTATCAATAGAGACGAAGTTGGGATATAAAATATAATTTCTAATGAGATATTAAAAGCCTGTCAGTAAAAATATTATTGAATTCAATCTATTTTTCTTTGTATTTTTCAATAATGTATTGGTTTATTTGTTAATCAAAACAAAAATATACATATACATTCTATAATAGCCTTGATTATAATGAAATTCTTCTATTGTTCGGTTCAATAATCAGATGGAATTTTTCAGATAATTTACGATACCTAAGTGAATTTGTGTTCAAGAAAAACGCGTTTTATATTCAAAACTCATAATTATTGAATAGATTTGATAATCTTAAATGTCTTCCGACCACTTTTTACATATTGTTATATTATAACAGCTTAGTAGAAAGAACATTCTTATTGGTGAAAGGGTGATGTGGAGGATAAAGTATAATATGTAATAATTAAATAATAATTATTATATATTAAGGTAAATAACTGAGTTCTGCAGAAAAATGAATATTTAAAACGTATAAATAAAAAGAAAGATATTATATTGGCAAAAAATGAATAAGGTAAATCTTGTACGTAATTTTATTCCTTTATATAGTGCAATCGTTATGTCTGGTAAGGGTTAGATACAAAAGAGAAAGGCAATCGTGGTTATACTGGATTCATGTATCCAGGCCAACGAGCACAGACGACCAGAGTATCAGTCAGAATAGGCGAGCTACACGTGCTTGTGACCATGTATGCGAGCTTAAGGTATCCCTTTATGACTCGAGTCACGCTCACCACTCATCCACCAACCTCCGACTGATACTCCACTCCCCTACGCAATCAAATCCAATGCACCACAGAAAATGCTGCTTAATAATAATTAAATTTACTTTATCAGTTGAAAAGGTTCTTTCCAGGCAAAACAATCAATAGTATATGTAAGTATGGGGTTTTAATATTTAAGATCTGTCTCAATCACTTAACTAAAAGATGTATCAATCAAATATAAGAAATGAATTACCGGTGCTAGGGCAGTTATATTATAATCAGTTGCAAATCCTCTGTAGCCGTCGACGTAGGAAACTGTTACATCTGAACCAAGCATCTGACTCTTCTCTGGAGATCCTGATATACCAAAGGCCATGTAGTTATCCTCTGCTACCTGGAAACAAAAATTACATTGTTATTAAATAAAATTTTATTTACTTGTGTTAAATAGTAAAAATAAAATAACTTTAATATATTTGTAGCGCCATAGCCAAACAAACATGGCCAAAATATGATCTCAGAAAAACCAAAGAGATACGGTTACTCATGTTCTTGTACCTACTCTTGTGAGATACACAGAAGAGACTTACTCGCCAGAGTCATATTGGTATTAATGGGACACTGGCTCATAGGAAATCATGCCAGAAAGCTAGCGCTGGAGGCATATGATAACTGCAGAGCATGTCAAAAGGAAGAAGAGTCTGTGGTCCACTTTCTCTGTCACTGCCCTGCTCTCTCTAGAAATAGGAGAAGCTTTTTGGAAATTTTTTTTTACAATGACCTAATGGATATAGCGTCGCCGATATTGGAGACGTTATGGCATTCATTAGCCACTCAGGCTGTTTAGGGTGAATGAGTGAGGGGGAGAACAGCCCCATTTGTGGTATCACAAAGGGCCAATTGATCTAAGTGTGTTCTCCTTAAGAACTGCCACCCGCAAAAAAATCTTTGTATAAAACCACTTGCAAAATCGTCATCCATCTCTTTGAAATGCACTACCCAGATATGTTTATTAGATAAGTTATTAGATGGGTCGGGGGCAGAGCGGTTAGCGCGCTGGGCTAGTAATCCAGTGGTCGCGATTTCAAATCCTGCCTCGACCGATTTCGTTCACCTAAGCACAAGCATTTATTTGCTTATTTATTATTAGGGAACGTAGGAAGATGTATATACATATATATATACTTGTTTAACAAGGACTTATTCAAGGACAAAAAAAATGTAATATCTAATGTTTCTGTTATGAGAAACGTTTGGTTCATCAAGGTTTGGTTGTTGTCTTTTTGGTAATAAGCCATATGTCAAATTCCATAAAAAAATCAACAACCATGACAGAAACGTTAGGCTTTATACCTTGGCTAGGATGGTGTTTCTGTTACTAATTTTTCAAACTATGCAAATTTAGACTACGGAGTATACATGTAAATTGAAAATCACACCTGTCCAGAAAGCTGTATAGTGATTTGTGGTCCAAAGACTTCCCACGACACCTGCATATCTTTGTGCAGTTGAATGCAGTTTGGCAGAGTGTTCTTGTGTGTTTGGATTTTGACTAGAGAAGGAGGAACATTCAAGCCATCGGGTATCAGGATAGATCCAAAGCTTTCTTTACTTTCAAGATCAAATATGCTCAACCAGTCAATGTTGAAGATGGTAATATCACCGGGAAGTTCCAGAATTATGGTCTCTTTGTTGTAACCTCGGATTGGATCCAAACTGGAAGAATAAGTGAATATATATTATATAATATCATAAATATTGAGAAAGCACTGTTTTATGATAGCAAGATCATTTCAAGGGTGTTCTTAATTGTTGGCAATAACTGAGATACACAAGGAAAATCATTCGGGAATGATTTAAAAATAACATCGCTTTAGTTTTCTTAGATATTTCTTAAGATTGGTAACATTATTCCATAGTATATATTAATTTTATTATTTAATTAAAGTCCTTTCTATGAACTATTTCAAAATCAACAATTAATACATACTATCCATATTCATCTGGAACCTTCTTTCCTTTGGAAGACGGTTGGGGACCAACACCGACCCAGAAGTATGTATCTTTGCCTAATCCATCATAATTGAATTCAGGTATTCTGCAAAAATAACGAGAATTATTAGGATTATTGAATTACTCTTAACTAAACATTGAGTAACAACAGTAAACATTTGTATTAGATTTAGCTGAACAATGACATCTTGAGTGTTTAATTTACAATTTGCAGATGAAATAATAACTTCTTTTCTTGCTTTGTATTGTCATTACTGTGACTTGTGACTTATTCTACTGAAGAATATATGTAATATCTAAACAAGTCTTAAGTAACTTTCGTATATAGGCATCCCCATCCAATTGATTCCTTCAACATTCCCTCAAATTTTCCTTCTTCTTCCTTGCCTCTTCCCAGTTCATCTGGGAAGGCCCTTCTGGTACACAACCGCCAGACCTTTCGATCTTGCGTCATCTTTTGGATTAGTTGCTCCTCCCTCTCAATATTTGTCCCTCAAATGTTGTGATTTGAAAATGAAGAAAGATTCTGGTCATCCTGGTACTGGATTGATATTTTTTCTTACTTGTGCTTAGAAATACATTGTTGTCTCCCAAAACAACTCCTTCATACACTTCTGTCATTTGCTTTTCTTAGAAACAAAGCTACCGAGAGACCATTTATTCTTTGTATCTGGTCATTCCACAAAGATACAATATAAAGAAATAAAAACATTATACAGAAGTAAAAACTTACTGAATGGTCTTGGCATCAAGAAATTCTACAGTCCCTGATTTGACCCCGTGCGATTTCCCAACAAAGCTTCCAGTCTTCAAAGGTGAAGGTGGTTCAAAGTCTTCTGGTATATAAACGTCTCCGAAGGTATTCTGATTTGACAGATCGTATATGGCAAACCATTTTATCTCTGTAATTTTCTTGCCGTCCGGCAATGTTAGAGTGAAGTCTTTATTGAAGTATCTGCTTAATACGTTGGTTCTGGAAGAAATAAATAAAAAAGTTAAATAGATGGGTCGATGGGTTAGCGCATTGGGTTAGTAATCCAGTGGTCGCGAGTTCGAATCCTGCCTCGACCGATTTCGTTCACCTATAGCACAAGCATTTATGCTTATTTCAGGGAACGTAGGAAGATGTATATGTACTTGTTTAACAAGGACATATTCATTTTATTTTATTTAAAAAAAAAAGTTAAAATGTCTGACTAAGCAAGTATACGAAACTGCAAATAGTGGAATGGGGAATAAAGATCGCTTACTATAATGCTTTAGTTGCTAAGTATTATGTATGCAAGTGAGATAATATGGATTTACATGAGAGAAAAATAAATGCAATGAATAAAGTATATTAAAAACTTCATCAATTCATTTAAACCACCATAAAATATCCAACAATATGGGGTAACCACCGGTAGGTGTGCGGGTATGTATGACTTTTAAAATACAGCATTACATGTGTATCCCCCCACACACCAGACTAATCTCACCTAAAAAGACATTATTCAGAATGGGTTTCGAATCTCATTGCTGATCTTTGTAAGATGTAATTTTATAGATTATAAAACTTACTTTCCGTATTCATCAGGAACTATGAACCCTTGAGGACCGGGTCTGTTGGCTGCACCAGCCCAGAAGAAAGTATCAGCACCGTTTCCATCATAGTTAAATCCAATGAACAACAGAGTAAATTGATCCACTGCGTACACATCTCCTTGGACCTTTAAATATATGAAGATTGTTTAAATAATATCCGACCAGTTACGGGGACCATATTTTTTTACGAAAATAAAAGATATATTATAGAAAATAAAAAAAACCTTATAAAATTCATAAGTTACAACATTACTACGAAAGTACATAGTAGTGAAGCGACTTCTCCTGTGAGCGTTTTCTTTTTTTGAATTCGACGCCAAATTAATCAAGAAACCACAAGTTAATAGCAGCATTGACAAGAGGAAGAGATATGTAGTATGTTGTATTAAACTTCAGAAAAAAAATGTTGTTACAAAAAACTGACAGTTTTTTTAACCTCCAAAAAAGTGACAATTCGTAACGTGTGTCGCGTCAGAATGGCTGAGGGATGCATATCTGCATTCTTCGTCCCCATAACAGCTTCAAACCGTGTCAGGAGACACCGGTCGGGCCCGCTTCACATCGACAGCCGTGAAAGTAACACCGGGAGTGTGGAAATGGATAGACGCAGCACCATCCGGCGAGACAGCCGCTTTCCTGGATTGTGCCGGATGCTGAGTGACCCTGGAGCAAACGGCATGCATCTCCTGGAGATTAGCCTCGCCACCGTTTCGCTCCGGACAGCCACTCAACATCTAACAGCCGGTGTCTGGGATCCGAGGATGCTTTCACCGATAGCCTGTCCCCTTCATCCATCGACGGCAATCCGTTTCGTCATTGCTTGGAGTTGAACTCATGATACTAGCACATAAGTTAATGACTTAAACACAAGGGTTATAACTTTTGATAGTTTATAAGTAAAAAAGAAAAACATAACTTCAATATGTCGCCTAAAAAAAGGCTTTGCATTTTTTTTGTATGGAACGGCTAATAACTAATAATGCCATGTTCATTCAATTCTGGGGGGCAAGTCCGATCAAACGGTAGAATCAAAACCCTTATGACTACCCATATCATGGATAACCTTATAGAGAAATTCTTATGGTAATTATATCCACGACATAGGTTATTATGAGGGTTTCGATTCCACCGTTTGACCTGACTTGTCCCCCTGGATTACAGAGCCGACACAATTTAAACAAAATTTAAAATACCTTTTTTTGCTCCGGAATATTTGAATGGTTGGGTAAGACAAAAACCTAATATAATTAATGTATACTAGGAAGAAAATAATATTTGAAATTATAAAGGTTGTAGGTACTAATAGTTTACCTGATGATGATATGAATTTAATTTTCCTAAATATTTCCCTTGATAGGGTCCTTCATCGTCTTCACATTTGACCCCTGAAATTAAATAAAAATTATATTTAAGATATAATAAAGCAATATACATACATTTTAAATATACAGACATCAATAGAGTATTTGATAGTGTTTGATAGTGAAAACAATTAAGCACATCGTATCAGGCTGTTTTGCGGAAGTAAAAATCACAAAGCAAATTGGTACACATCATAATTAGTGGGATCTTTTGTATATTTCTGTTTGTGATTATGCTTGTCGAAAAATAATTAAAATATCACAATAGAGCCGTACCTGAAAATACTTACAAATATATCAAATTGCGAAAACTAAAAAATTTGTTTTATTAAAAAAAAAGGTTTGGTAATGTAAAGGGATAGATCAATCGAAACAGATCTGATAAGAGTATTTGTTTCTTCAGTGGGAATCGAACCCAGATCCTTTGATCAGGAGCTAGGTATCTAACTGAGTCATAAACGTTTAATTGTGATTTATCAGTTTCATATTACTGAAAAAAATCTTAAAAGTGAAAATGAACCGATTAAAATATTAAATGTATCATATCAAACTATTGAGTGAGATATTTTGTAGTGTATACTGCCTTAAAAAAATAAGTTTAAGATTTTGTATTTGTCAATATCATACCTTCATGATATTTATACAAATTTTCAGCGTTCTATCTTTTTTAGTTTTTGAGATATATGGAAAAATATAGTAAAAATTCAAAAATTAATAACCCCTGATTGAAACAAAATTTAAAAATTCTGAGTATAAACGTTTGTAGACCTATAATTTTCTATATATTTTGAAATTTTGAGCTCTGTGAATTAAGCGGATCAAAAGTTATAAGGGGGGACGGACACACACACACAGACACACACAGACACACACACACACAGACACACACACACACACACACACACACACACACACACACACACACCCTCACACACACACACACACACACACACACACACACACACACACACACACACACACACACACACACACACACACACACACACACACACACACACACACACACACACACACAATGTTCTACTCAGAATTCTGAGTAAATAAATATATTTATTTATTTAATTAATTAAAAAGTAACAATGCAATGTGAATATAGAACATATATGCTGCGAAGCCTCTAAGTTGGTGTTTTTTGACATCAAAGTTGGAAAAACCGTGAAAAATATAGACCATGCATACAAATCTCGCGTATCCTGGCTTGATACTTTGTCGATATGTTAAGAGAAATAAATTCTCTAGAACAAATCGACAGTTATATGAACGAACGAATCATTTCATATTATGCAAAATTTTATTAAAAAAAAAAATACTTTGCGTGAATTAACACGAATTGAATTATATAGGAAAAAAAATTATATGGCACAGTAAAAATATTGTCAATAAGATTGATTGCTAATGTATTAATAAACATATCATTGCCAATAATCAAGTTAAGTGGTCAATGAATAATTGCAATAATAGCAAGGTTAAATGTACATAATAAAATGAACGATTTGAGAAAGTTGATTGCGAACAATTTGAATTGTATTGTATTATGTTAACATACTAAAATACAATAGTTTTAACTCAAAAAGTATAAAAAACAACATACTATATACACTTATCAACATACTAATTAAATCGATACAAATTATTTTAAAAATATCGTATTTTTTTGTTCAATTTTGAGGTTAAATTTTTAATTAAATTTACGTGTTTTAAATACAAAAACGACGTTATAACATCTTACCGTTGAAAAATAACAAAACACATACAAAATATAGTTTTATCACATTTACACTGCAAAATTGATCACTTAAAATATCCATTTTTATAATATTAAATTAGTTTTTAAATACGATTTCATGTTTCGTCCTCCTTCGTACACAGCACTAGGAACACTGCGATAAATAATTAATAAATAAATTATGATAAACACTGCAATGAATCATTAAAAATGCTTTGTATAAAAGAGACACTTCGTGTATGATTGTATCGATAGATTCGTCATACGGTCTTTAACAGATATGTGGAGTAGAATTGTGACTAAATTGACTTGCCTCCAACTGTGGACGGACAAGTAATAATGAAAGTTTGGTTGGTGTCAGAGCAAAAAACTTGTTATTCTGTTGGGTTGTTCGCCGTCGAAGTGTCCGTTGCAGAGCCGTGTCTAGGTCTTCTGGGTGTAGTTGGTGTCTAAAAAAAAACAAATGAATGAACAGAAAAAACAAATGGTAGGTACTGGCCATGTTGTAGATTTTATCAGTATGATACATACGTTTTCGAAATTCCACTCCAATGTTTTTTCTTTCATAACCCATCGACTACGAATTGTTTTAGGTAAATTCGTTAATTAGAGATGGAATGTTGATTAATTGAAGCAGAGCCGGAGGTGGTTGTCATATTTGGAGCCAAGATACATGATCAGACGGAATTATTAGGTATGGATGATGAGATACTACTCCTTCGTCACTACTCTACTAATTAGGCCAACTCACTTCAGAATACAGCGCCGCTAATGTTATTAACTATCATCAGGTCATCTGCATGGCACCTCACTGTGGCATATCTCAACAGATGAGGAGGTATTCGTCAGTCTGGATCTCGCCGCAATTGCAGGAGAAATCTTCTTCCACCCTTATACCCCATCTGAGCATGTTCTCTTTGCATATGGTGACATCAACGCGTAATCTATTAAGTATCTTCCATGTCAGGTAGGGTAGTGTCCCGGTCCCAAATTTTCCGACAGGTCGACCTGATCTCCACCGTATTGTGCTTATCAAAGATCTTTCCTTGGCCCATCTGCTGGTAGTTTTAGGGGGGATGTAATTCTAAGGAAGCTAATTTGTGTTTAACTCGTGTTTAATTTGTTTTAAAAAAATTGTGTTCAATTAATGCTTAATCATAAATCTACGGTTTTAAACTAATTGTGTAATATCCACCTGTAACATAACATAATATAAAATAGACACTGCACCTTTCTACACTGCACAATGATAGTGTAGTGTAGGTAGGAAATATTTAGCCACACCATACGTATTTTATCTACCTACTATAACTATTATGCATAGAATATTTGGGCATTTTTGCCTGTATATATGCTAAATAAAATGAAATAAATAAAAAAAACAGCCGATATAGATTCAATATATGTAAGTAAATTAATTTTATTTTAACATTTTCCCATATCATGGATAGGTATAATTATCATAATATGGAGTTCTATGACATGTAAAGATATTATAGAACTCCATATAATAATTATATC
Organism: Molanna angustata; assembly: GCA_963576475.1. Lineage (NCBI taxonomy): Eukaryota > Metazoa > Arthropoda > Insecta > Trichoptera > Molannidae > Molanna > Molanna angustata. The sequence goes on from OY754987.1 coordinate 17,443,719, forward strand.
CATGATATGGGTAAACGTGTGGGTTTTGATTTCGCCGATTGAAGCAGACTTGCCCGCCAGTATTCACAGTGCATATTTTAAAATTTAAAAATATTTTTTCTAAGATTCTACAGATTTCTTAGTTTTGTTTGAATTATTGAAAGTACCTACCTACCAAATGGCGTTTTTCATTTCAAATTAGAATCACTGTTTTCTCCATTAGTTATGTACAAAGACAGGGAGTGTTTTATGCAAGTTTCTCAGAGCTAATAAACAGAATTCAAGTTATTTTGACCTAGATAATATTCAAAACATCCAACTGTTTTGTACTTAGATTTTGCTGCTAATGCCGCCATTTTACGTTGTCGCCCGATGCGTTCGCCTCTTTGTATCATAACACAGCACGTCCCCGTAGAAAGTCTAACTTATTATTATATAGGTATGTATGTATCACTGACTCACTCACTTCTTCACAGTTATAACTGCACCGTTCCTACAGACATACTTACCTACACCTCTCTCAGTCAGTCTGTTAGAGTAGGCCGAAGAATCGGAAACTTTACGCTTCAAGTAACTCAAACAGTAGTCTCAAGAACAACACAACAAATACAAGGTTGCCTAGAGAATATAGTCGAGATTTTTCGAAAGCATTTGTTAACTGAGACAACAAGAAAGAGTCGTATATTATACATACCATCACGACATGTCCCTAACGCTATTGGCACAGAGAATAAAACGCCATATTTTTATATCTTGGCACACATCAATTATCCCATCTGATATCAAATTTATTTATTTATTAAGAGGACAACATACAGCGTATAATAAATTATATCAAATAAGGATCTTCTTCTTCTTATTTCAGATCGTAGATCTGTTTTTTCGAGAAAGCTCTTCCTGTGAAGCTGAGGTCCAGCTATCCCTGCACCTCTTCGGTGGTCTTCCGGGGAGGCGATGCTCTGGTGGGATTTCGTTTGACGCTATGGATGGGATTCAAGATCCTGTTGACATGGTCCGTCCAAAATCTTCTCCTAGCTCTACTCCATCGTATGATGTCCTCGAAAATAAAGATAATTTAAGTAAATATTAAAGCCAATTACAGGTTGTCACTGGAGTTATTGTAGTATATCAAGTTACAACTGACCAGTGTTACCAGTCCAAAGAAGGAGGATAAAATGCTCATCGTGCTTTCTCCTCTTCCGGAAACCGATCCCAGGAACCCGACACATAAGTCAAACGACTAACCACTATTCCACGACATTCCACAGCATAATTGTATAGCAGTGGAGATTAAACACGATATAAATAATAAATGATAATAAAATTACGCACTTGCAATGTTTGATCTATAAATTGAAGTCACTCTAATGTTGGTAACTTGTTTTGTCCACTTTATGGGTCACCGATTACAGCATGGATATATTATTATTTTTGTACCTAAATATTTTATATTACTCATAAACTCCAAATACATTATTAATACAATATCATTTTATATACCTACAACATAAAACGAGTGGGTAGTGGTCAACACTAAACTCTCCACTACATAATATAAATTTAAGTATTTTTTTAATGTATTTTAACTACCTCAATGGATACTGGGATAGAAAAAAAAATCGTATTAATTAGGGTTATGGCCAACTCCTTACTACCAAGTCATTTCATAAATAAGTAAAAACATCAGCTTATTATGAAATGAGTTTTGTTAAATTATTTTTGATTTAAAAAAATTATTGTGAAAACTGGATAATTTTTCAATGCCACTTTATGAAAGTGATGTGCCTTTTTACCAAAGACCTTATAATTACTTTAGTATATAAGGTCTTTGCTTTTTACCAATTTGAAAATAAAAATATCAAATTTAAAGTTTCTTGACGTTGGTGTTATTTTGAAATGTTTGTCATTTAAAAAAAATGAGAAGAACTATTCAGATACCTTTCAAAATCTAATGGGGTCTAAGCGAGTATTAGATACATAAATTTGCAAAATTTGAAAAGAATTGAATGAGTACTTTAGTCTATAATCGATAAAGTAGAATAAACACGCCGTACATAGCACATAGCACACACAGATAAATTGTGATGAAACTTTCAAAATACAATCTCAGCATGATAATAATTGATAATCTGCAATAAAAACAATAGCTTTAAAAATTGCGAATTCAAAACTCCCCACTATATCCCCTTGGATTAGTGAGGAGTGAGAATATATATTTATAATATGTATTAGTATTTTTTTTTGATAATTCAAGATTTACTTCCTTACAATATTGATTCGAAGAAAATAATTTGCTTATAAAATGTCAATCACGTTCAACGTTAGTCTAAATCTAAATACTTTCACATTTTCTTGACAATACATTATATGATTTAAACCCAAGACGCAAACCTGTAGATAACGACATCTAGCGGTTGAATCGCATTTTATTATCTTTGAATCCTCGTAATTAATATACTTATATTTTGCATCGCTAGGTGCTAATAATAAAAAATTGGCTTAAAAAATCGAATGTGTTTTTTTTTATCAAAACATCGAAAAAAAGAGAGACCAGAGATATGTTTTTGCTGTGCATATTAACATTAATCAGAATTTAGTGATTGATCAATTCAACAGATGGCAAAGCGCTTTAGTAAATCAGAATTTTGAATTTCGCTTGCATTTAGCGAGTAGGTATAGTTGCCATTGAACTTATCGAGACTTTATGCCGTAGAAAGGCAATCTTCAGAAATATTTTGTTGTACTTTGTTGTCACGTTGTTCAATTTCGTTGCTGATTTATTCAATAGATGGCATAGTATGTACCTACATAAGTTTTGTAAGAAAATTGAATCAGCCTGGCTATGGTTATGTTTCATATTATCATCTTTCGTGTCATTTGGATATGCATTTCAAAATATACTAAACGCTATATATGATTATTTTTTCGTCAAGATGCTTAATTTTACTGATGTTGGGATGTTGGGCCATAACTCATTCGTTTGATAGTAATATCATATCGTGAAATTTCACTATTATGATATAATTATACTTATTATACATTTGTAAAAAAATCAGTCGTGAATTGATTAAAAAAAAATATAACGCTACTTAAAATGCCAGATTGTAAAATCCAAAATGTGTACTTACAAAAATATTCACCAATATGTTTATGTACTTTCTCGTTGAATCATGTATTATTTTAGTTTTATTAGATCTAAGAGATATTTTCTAATATCCATCACGCCTAAATCTATCACGTTTATCAAATAAAATCTTCAATAAAATATAAATCCTACTTATTTATATTTTATGACCTCCTTTTAAAAATGCCTCACAAATTGATTGGTGTAAAATTAGGTACAGTTAATTTTGAGCAACTCATTATGAAAATACAAATTAATTACCGAGCTGTAGCTAGCACAAAACAACATCTAAACTTTGAAAAATATAAAAATATAAATCTATGCTATATGCAGCGTTTAATGAAATGAGGATTTCTAAAAGCCCTCTTGCATAAGTGTTAGTAATTCATGTTTATAACATAATATACTCTGCGAAGCCTCTATAAAGTTGGTGTATTTTGACTTCAAAGTTGTAAAACCTTGCAAAATGCAGATTCCCCACAATTTTTTTTTTCACCCGGAACTAAGATTTTTAAAATAATTCTCTTGAACAAATCGACAGATGGATTAATCTACATAATTTACTGTATTTTATATTGTTCTTAATTTCATACTGTGTTATTATACTGTACTGTTGGATATCCAAAATAAAAAAAATATATAAATATGTTTATATTTATTATTTATTGCCTGTTATATTTAAATAAATATAATAGGCAACAATAACATCTCACATAGTTCGGCAATCTTCAGGCGGGGCGTTACTGGTCTGTGGGTATACACGCATGTGCTGTGCTCACTTTTATAAAGTGATGCACACCCGCACACCTGCAGTCGCTGGTTAACCCACATAGTGGAATATATCGTGATTGTATCTGTGTGTACACTGTGTACTATCTAGGTACGACGTGTATATTCTACTTAATCGATTATAGACTAAAGTACTTATTCGATTATTTTCAAATTTTGCAAACTTGTATAGTATATCTAATACCTACTCACTTAGACTCCATTAGATTTTGAAGGATCAGGGCTTCTAATTTGTTCAACTGTTAAATCTTTCAAAGTGACCCCAAGTTCAGGAAATTTAACATTTGATATTTTTGTTTTTAAATTACTAAAAAATCACATCACTTTCATAAAATAGCATTGTATGTGTGTATGTGTATGTTTTATTTAGATGTAAAAAATAAATGCAATTTCTTACATCAGTATTTGTGTACCTGCCAGGTTAGTCTGAGGCAGTCTAAAGTACCGCCGACCTCTCGTCGGGTAGATTGATGTGAACTTAGAAATTATGCAGAATATTTTTTTTTGCAAATATCGCGGTGATAGTCCATTTTTTAATTTATTAATTAATTAATTAATTTATTTATTTATTTATTTATTTATTTATTTATTTATTTATTTATTTATTTATTTATTTTTTATTTATTTATTTATTTATTTTCTTTGGGAAGCTACAGCTCATTTACAGTTTAATGATACAAAATTATTTTTACATTGTTAATTTATATATGAAAGTTAATACATTTTAAATTTTTACTGTTTTATTAACAACAACTTCAATTTCTTAAGCATACATTTGATTTGGGTAAATCTGCTGCATTTTAAAATTGTCCGCATTGCTCTATTTTGTATAGTTTGTAACTTTTTACTCTCCCTTGTATTGCTCATAAATAGTACACTCGAGCAGTAGTTAATATTAGGAATAACAATACTATTGTAAACTAATTTAGTTGTCTTCAAATCTAGTTTGTTTCTAATTCTGCCAATGGGCAAACAACCAACCTTCTTCGCAATTTTCTTCGTAATACATAATATATGCTTGTCAAATCTTAATCTATTGTCAATCATCAAGTTTTATCAAGTTTTTTATAAAAAAAATTAAATCGAAAATAATTTAACTGAAAATGCCGATTTTTTTCCATACAAACTTTGAATACTCAGTGGAGTGTAATAATGGTGAGGAGCATAGTGTTGGCCACAACCCACTCTTTTTGTGCGCCTTTTGATTGTATATATCGAATATGTCAATTATTGCATTATAAATACATAAAAAAATGATATTTCAATATTTACATACTATCATATCAAGTGATGTATTGTGTATACCTAATATTGAAAGAGTGAAAGTAGATTACGATGTAGGTAGGTAGGTAGGCTGGTATACTCGATTCTGAAAATATATAACGCAAACTCCATGTGCCATAAATAATTACAACGAACCAATTAGGAAGGAATGATCAAGTAGGTACCTAAATGATATATGACGAAATATGTGATGACTATTTTTTACCTCACATCTCATATTATGATGCGGTACACTATTAGCACAAACATTTATTTGAATAATCTTTATATATATATAATTCTTCTGTACGTGTGTATGTCACTGAACTCCTCCTAAACTGCTGAACCGATTTTGATGAAAGTTTTTGTGTGTGTTTGTGTGAGTCTTTGAATTGTTTAGATTTACAAAATGGAATTTTAAACATTAATTTAATAAAAGGAAAACGAAAAACTTGATTTTTTATAACTTTAAATTATAATAGGTGGCGCTAATGTCGAATTAGCAATGTTTAGTTTTTTCTATCTGACAACACTAAGAAATCTGACCATATTATATGATGTATTGCAATTATATACGAAATGACAATCAATCTAACCTCAAAGTGTTTAGCGGCTCATCGAACAAGAAAAATTTTGTTTGCTCAGCGAATACCTAATAACATCAACATGATTCAAATATATATTACATATATTTTTTGTTTCACTAATAGTTCGGGCAGGACAACGTCTGTCGGGTCCGCTAGTAAACTATATTATGTATTTTCGTCAAATGCCTAGTCTATAAATAATCTATATTCATTTATATTGACAGGCATTGATTATGAATAGTGATGGCGTGAATGAATTAACTCTAATTTGTTTATTTATTAAAATTTTCAACGCTCATTCCAAAAATATTTGAAAAAAGTCGTGCGTTGAAAAAACAAATTAATTACGTATAAAAGAGTAAAAGAAGAAGAAAAAAACAGGTAGGTATAGTAAAATGACAAACTGTTTTTATGAATTTAATACAAGAAGAGACTCTGGACCATATGTTTTTTAATGTAATAACCGGTCCAATATCAGTGGCTTATATCAATCTTCCACCTGTTATCTCTTAATAATTCAAAAATATATGTTTTTATTTGGTTAAAATTTCATAAAACAAAAAATATTGAAATATAACTACAACACTTAACTTAAGACACACCTGTTCAATATTTCACACAATAACACCTCCTAAATTTGAATTTTAATATAATGTAATGAAACCAACTTAATAACACTGTAATTAACTGCTCCGTGACACTTTTCAACGTTTCATGGCATTATATTCAATTAAATAGAATATACTAAGTATTGTATACATCGTTTTTATGTTTATTTTTAATTTAATTTAAGATCAATAACCTAGATTTTAAGCTTTTACTAACATGAAAAACTAATAGCTACAAAGCGCCCTTGAGGTGAGTTTTCACGAAAACGGCGCTATATAAATTATCCAACCATACATAACACAAAAATATTTGATTTGATTTGGGAAGCATGTGATTCATATTAATAACACCAACGTAGTTAACTATAGTCTCTTTCTATGGTTCTGAAATAAAAATCGCGTCAGAGATTGGATTTATGACAGGTACTATAGCAGACTCTAGGACCTGGTTAATCTATTTTGTGTGAGCCCATATGTTTGCTGAGGTAATGAGTTCCTATTTAGTGTGAAACGGAAACAATCACCTGGTTCATAATGGAGTATAAATGTCAATAAAAATTGTAAACTGCTAGCCCTAGAACAGGATTTCCTAGCTGGGCAGCAGTAATCTACATATTATTGTTATTATAAATATGGTGTGATAAAAGCTAAAGAAAATAAATAAATAACTTACTTTTTCTCATCACTGCAGTTAGAGCTTTAAAACTTTGCGTATAATGCACGATAAAAATATTTCCAGTTTGATTAATTTGAAAAAATTGAACGATTTTGTATTTTATACAAGATACAATGACATACATGCACACCTAAAACAAATACTTATATAATTATAATTATAAGCTGCTTCAGAACAGGTTTTTAACCTAGTGAATCAGGTTACGTTCCGCATCTAGTTCTTAAGTATCGTTTTTGTAAAAAAAATGTATTGTTAAAATTTTATGTGTATAAAGTGTATATAATTTCTTATGTTACAAATAAAAAAAAATAAACAATAAAACTATTGCATTAAACTAGGAATATTTTTATGAATTTCGATTTACGTAAAGAATACATTGAAAATGAAATCCTTTTTTACTAACTTGTGTTATTCTTTTATAAATACTTGTGTTATTCAGTGGTCGCGAGTTCGAATCCTGCCTCGACCGATCTTGTTCACCTATAGGACAAGCATTTATGCTTAGTTTAGGGAACGTAGGAAGATGTATATGTACTTGTCTAAAAAAAAAAAAAAAAAAAAAAAAAAAAAAAAAAAAAAAAAAAAAAAAAAAAAAAAAAAAAAAAAAAAAAAAAAAAAAAAAAAAAAAAAAAAAAAAAAAAAAAAAAAAAAATATGCTCAATAAGAAAAAAAACGCATAATTTAATTTAATATATTGTTCTTATGATCTGATAACGACACGTACAGCTATTGTATGCTAATTAATACATCGATTTTGCAATTTTATTACGGAGCATAAATAATATAAGTTCATTAATTATTATTAGTAACAGTAACACAAATAATAAATATTTATTAAATTATATGTACGAATTAACACAGTAACATCTTTGTCTTCTTCTTCATCAGGTCCCCTCGATCACTGCTGAGAAGGCATCTCTAACCGCCGCCGTCCGAAACAATTCGCCGACGTCTCTGATGCCGGTCCACTCACGAATATAGCGGAGCCATGACATCTGACGTCTTTCTATTCTGAGTCGTCCCTCTAATGCAGCCCTTCATAATCAGTTGGAGCAACCTGGGCTTTTTACCTCGCAGAACGTGACCCAAATATGATATTTTTTGTCACTTAATTGTGTCAACCAGCTCGCGCTCGACATTTGCTCTCCTGACCTACCTCCACATTTGATACTTAATCGACCCAGACAATTTTCAGCATACGGCAATACAGCCAAATTTCAAAGGCATTCATATGGTGAAGCATAATTGAACTTTATAGTCCAGGTTTCAACTCCATAAAGAAGTGTGGACCATAATATGTAGCACTTCACCAGGCGCTGCCTTATTTTAAGGTTTAAGCTACCGTCGTGCAGTGTCTTCATTCTGAAAAACATCACGCGAGCTGTCTCCATGCGACACCATCATAGTTCTTTGTCAGGATCTAAATAATCAGTTAGAAGACATCCAAGATATTTAAAAGTATTCACTCTTACTATGGCTTGTCCTTAAAGTTGCAGTCAAGTTATCACGAGACTGTCGGCTGAATATTATAAACTTGGTCTTAGATATATTCATGCTTATACCAAACTCTTTCCCAGTAATATTTATTATCTTTAAAAGCTTGTGAAGGTCACTGAAACTATCAGTCAGCACTAAGGTATCGTTGCGTATCTTAGAGTATTAATTAGAACTTCGTTCATGTAGCCTGTATATACATATGTATATGTAGCCTGTTTGAACAGTCTGTCAGTATACAGGTTAAACAAAAGTGGCGACAGAATACAGCCTTGACGAACCCCTTGTTCAATTTTAATTAGTTTAGTATTTTTTTGACCCAGTCTCATATTATTTGCTTTCTGATGCCAATAAAGGTTCTTGATAAAATTTACACATTTATCGTCAACTTGAGAGTCTTTCAATATTTCGATGAGTTTGACATGTTTCATCCTGTCGAAACTCTTTTCGTAGTCGATGAAGCACGCGAATATATCATTACGTTGGTTACGATCTTTTTGTAGTAATATGTTGCCAAAAGAGCTACGAAAACCGAACTGAGCATCGTCAGAGTCTGTTTCACATTTGTCTCGCGGACACGAAAAACGCGCAGGAAGAACTTCAATGCATGACTCATGAGACTTATCAATCTATAGTCATTTCAATTCTTGGGACGAGATTTCTTTGGAAGTGTAACAAACGTTGATTTAAGTCAATCTTCCGGGATAATACCAGAGTCGTATATATTGTTAAAAAGTTTAACCAAAATCTGTTGTATCTACATTATACTCAACGATTCCATACTATCTATTCCATTTTTTTTCTGCAATACCAATGATACAAATTTGACATCACTTAAATAAAGCTATCATTGGATGCGGTTACAGTTGTTGAAATATTTTGTTTTTGATTTCCTAAATAATGTGCAGTCCTTAACTTTCACCGTCCACTGTCACCTCTTCCACGATTCAAAAACCTATGGTGTACATTGTAGATTGTACAAACATACTACATCAAAAATAAAGTTATTCACTTATATAGATTAAAAAACAAAAAAAAAAACGTACATGATACAAATTCGATATCACTTATATTAAGCTCTCATTGGATGTGGATGTTGATATAAATTATCAACAAGTGTAATAATGTGTATAGACCCTCATTTTCCTCAATTCATTTAGAAGGTCATTGAATCATTTAATGCCCAAATAAACAAAATGGTGCTGGGTCTAAGTTTATTGAGGCGAGTGATAGTTACATATATTACGTATAGATATTTTTATATTTTAACTGTAGCATTTTTTTTTCAAAGTCAGTTTAATTAAATTGTTGAAGTCCGGTGAAACAAAGAGTCGTTTTGTCTTGGTTGGAAATAAATATCAGCATATATGTGTGTCAATCTGTTTTAATGAAAATGTCATAAATAATTTAGGTTCTATTTGTCATTTCACATAGATAATAACACATATCAAGAGAGAATGTGCTAAAGTATGCCGTAATTATGTGAGGAAATTATACTTAACTAGGTTTTTCATCTATGAAGTCGACCTGGTCTAGTCTTAAGTTGGTTATTTTGCTTAATGAAGCTTTTTATATATCATAATGTGATGTTAAAAGAAAATTGTCACAACTATAAGTATAGCTGACCTACCGACCAATAGTGTAACTCATTACATGTGCAATTTTGCTTGCATATGTTGTTACACAATACATATATTATGTACGATTGTTCTCAACAATTTTTGATAAATATCAATTCATTAAAAATTTACGTACAAACGAGTTTACAATAAATTAACCAAAGCGACGTGATCTCCGCATTACAATCTTTGGCAGCCTTTCTGGATTCATCCTTTTAACATGACTCTCCAGTATCGCCTTCTTTGCCTGTTCCACCTTACAATATCCTCCACATTGCAGGTTCTGCGGATCTCCTCATTGTCTCTGAGGGTTCTGCCCAAGATAGGTCTAAGTGTTTTCATCTCTGTTGTTCTGAGTAGCTGTTTTGTTCTCACCGTTTCTGCCTTTGCTTTAACTCCATAGGTAATTATGGGTCTGATGCATGTTTTATATATTCAGACCTTACTCTCAACTAGCATAATATGTTTACTGTCCCAAACAGTGTTCCTCATGCATCCGAAGATAACTGCAGCTTTATTAGACTGTTCTTTGACTTCTTCAATATTCAAATAAGGAAAACATGTGGAATAGAGGACATCGTTCGATGGAGTAGATCCAGAAGAAGACATTGGAGGGACCACGTAGCCAGGATGGACAGTGATAGACTTGCGTATACATAGCGGCGAATGAAATCCCCTCTGGCCGCCGCCTATCCGGAAGACCACCCAAGAGAAGGATAGTTGGACTTCGTCATCCCAGGAGGCATAGTTTCTGAAGAACAGACCAACTAGGTCTACAAAATGAAGAAGAAGAAGAAGAAAACAAATTTATTCAACAGCAATTTATTGTCAGTAAATATTGGGAATCAGCGATCATTAGTAGGAGTGTGCACAGAAGATAGTTGAGTAATATTTATAAAATAAAGATATGTATATAAAAAAAACTATATTATATAAATAGGTACATACATATGTAGGTACAGTAGTTGTTTGCTATTTGCCGTCAGAATATTTATACATATCATTATGTAAGGCCGGCGTGAGAAACAGTTCTTGTAATTGTACCAACAAAATTGCTTTACTTTGAAGCAAAATTTTATTTCAGAATCAAATCTCAACAGAGACGTATATACATACCATCACGGCATATCCTACAATGTGAGGTAACCAACGATAGGTGTGCGGGTGTATTTCACCATATAAAATGAAACTTTTTGAAATGAAGATTATTCTGATAAAAAAATTATTAATTTTTCCGGTTTAATATTAGGTATGTACCATAGGTATAGTTTTCGCCAAATATTTTGAACCTGGGGGGCACGTCTGGTTCAATCAGCGAAATAAAAACCCTCGTGATTATCCATATCATGGATATAATTATTATATGGAGTTCTATAATATCTTTAGATGTCATACAATTCCATATGATAATTATATCCATGACATGGGTAATCACTAGGGTTTTGATTTCGCCGATTGAACCAGACTTGCCCCCCTGGCTTCCGGATGCGCAGACCGCAAATTCATGTCTTTTTGATTCGTTGTTATATACGTGCAAATCGCTCTGTTGTCGCCAAATTACTTGAACTTTTAGCCGAGAAGAGGGGCGATTTGCACGTGAACCAACGAAGTAAAAAGACACAAATTTGCACTCTGCGCAACCGGAAGCTCGTTCAAGATGTTTGGCGAAAATTATAATACATAATTTAATATGTATTGTGGTTTCACAGCTTACTAAACATTTTTTTTTGAAAAATCTTAAACGCATGGATAAACACTGAACCTTAATTTTCATATAACGTTGATTGTGCATAATATAAGTTTCGTTATGACGTTTTTTGCGTGAAAGGCGTAGTTATTCGTATATTATGTACCAACTTCTATGAAATTTTGTATGTAAAGTTCAATTTCATATTAACTTCGTAATTACATCAATTAAAAATGCACTTGCCCCTCCTGGATTGATTGAAAATAGTCAAATGTTACTTTTATTTTAAATCACTTTGTGTTAGCAGAAAGAAAGTGTGAAGAGACAGAACGTTGGCCAGCCTGGAGCAACATCATCGCCAGGTTGGTGACGCACCGGTGTGACATGAGCGTCAAGCGTTCAGCCCCCGCGCCTCATTGCTCGGGCCGATCATTCTTTCCCTGCCGTCCGCATTAAAACATTACTAAAAATATTTTGCCCCCCCCCCCTAGAAAATTTTCTGCGGGCGCCCATGTATCTCTCTGTTTGTTTTTTATTATAAATGTAATGTAGGTACCTACCACTACACTATTTATGGCTTCACGTTGCTTTGGTTTGTTGTTTGGAAGAAATTGCCTTACGGCAGTAAACCCGCCATTGTAAGTGCACATTATGGTACATGAAGTTAATAAATAAATAAATAATAGACTCTCCCTAATGCCGTGATGGTATGTACCTATATATGTTATAATATGATGGAGTATAGACACTTCTAGGGTTTCTAAGTTCCCGGTTTTTATACAATCCCGTAACCCGGAAAAAAAAACAAAAATCAAGAGCTTTCCCGAAAATCTACGAAAAGTGATTTATAACCTTAAAAAAGCGCCACACGATGCAGTGTGCCCAAGACAAGGAGTTATGGAGAATCAAGGGGGATGCCTATGTTCAAGAATGGAAAAGAAAAGGCTAAAGAAAAAGAAGAAGAAGACACATTATCACAAACTAGAGGAAAATTGCATGCCATCGAGAAAACTTTCTCACTCTCTGTGTATGTTGGTGTCACAGATAATAAAGATTTGTAGAGAAACTCCAAATAAGGAGTTTTGCTTTCGGGAGGGCTAAAATAATTGATTATAAATCTTTGTTTAATTTTCACAAACGTTGTCGGAACAAATTTTGAATTTTAGATTTTGTTTTTTATCCCGAAGTTCAGGAAATCCCGACTTATATTTCCCGGCATCGGGTTTATAATTTTCCCGGGTAATCCCGGGTTCGGGATCACGACAAAGAAACCCTAGACATAACCCACTTGTTTAATTTTAAATGTATAAACAATAACGCTTACCGATGTGTCAATAATGATTAAATCATTTATAATCCTATTTTATACGTTTCCTTTCACTTCGACATCGTTCAATGACATATTTAATAGAATCAATAGTTAGTTTTATTTTTCAATGTTTGAAAGTGTAATTTCTTGTTGGATACCATATTTATGTTTCTTATCATCACGTCAAATTCAATGTACAATGAAGTTTTACTAGGAAGCTCGTTGAAGAAGAACATTGGTGAATGGCAGTCGCTATAGAAATTTTACTAAGTAATTACCTACGTAATTAAATTGTCGGTACCTAAAATATGGGTGGTGGAAGAGCGGTTAGCTCGCTGGTTTAGTAATCCAGTGTTTGCGAGTTCTAATCCTGCCAAGACAGATTTCGTTCACCTAATTTATTTCGTTTTCGTTATAGTACAAGCATTTATGTTAGTTTACGGAATGTATTTCTTTTTTTTTCCTTTTTTTATTTTTTAAATTTATTGGGTAAACAGACAGTTAAACTCACTTATTTGACTTATATAGTTACATAATATGACATGAGCATCAATTAACTTAAAGTACAAATATTATCATTATTATATTAACAAAAAAATATTGTAAAATAAAATTTAGGAGGGTGACTGCTGCCAACGTACCTATTTTTTCAATTTGATATACCATCATTATTACTAAACGAATCATTTTGAAAAAAAATAACCTAGTTAGTTTGAATATTAATAAAGAAATATATACCTTTACTTTTTTATTTTGTTTTGTATATATTCTTGTAGGAAAATAATAAGCATACCCCGATTTTTGACATTTATCTTAAATTTCTAAAAAAACTATAAGGAATAGAGCAAAATATTTTTTTATAAATTAAAGAAGATTAAAATATCTGGAAAAATACGATGTAACGTTGCATCAATGCATCAGGTTAAGTTAATAAACCAAAAAAACTTTTATTTCGCAATGGCGCTGAATGGAAAATAACTGTTTTTTAGGTTTATTTACTAAACCTGAAACATTAATGCAACGAACGTCACATTATATATGTATTTCTAGATATTTTTGTCTTCTTTAATTTAAAAAAAATATGTTGAACTACGCCTTATATTTTATAAAAAAAATATAAGATAAACGTTGAAAATCGGGGTATGCCATTATTTTTCTACAAGAATTTATACAGAACATTATCAAAAAGTAAAGATATATTTTTCTTTATCAATACCCAAACTATTTAAATTATTTTTTTCAAAACGATTTGATAAGAAATAATGATGGAAAATAGGTACGTTGGCAGCAGTCCCCTCCTTAATAAAGTTTTTATTTGTTTAAATCTACATACATCAAATACATTTTATATAATAACACAGAAAATACTTCAAACAATATACGAATGTAAATTGTTTCACTATGTGAAAAACTTGTTCTGAAGTAGTTTATTAATTTATATAAGTATATGAACCTTTGAATTGAATGCGCATGTCTGACCGTCATTGTAAATTAACGAAAAGTATTTTTAATTCCGTTTTATAATGCATTTATGTTTTCAGCCATTTTTTTACAATGGAAGTAAATTGATTACTTTGATTTCAAGGAATTAAAAATGTATTTTTCCAAATTTTGAAAACGTGGATTCCAGAACCAAAGTCAAATGACTTACCACTATGTCACTACGATCGATACAATATTATGTTTATTCAATTTACCTGCACAAAATATAATAAAATATATTATTTTAGAAATAAAGACAAATTAATTTTTAACTGAAATGAAGATATTGAAAATAGTTGCTTTATTCTGAATTGTTTCGCTCTATTAAAATGGTTCAGGTATATCTCTATTAAAACTCTATTATAATTTTTATTTTGTCCCATATAAAAGTAATTTCACGTTAAAATAGAGAGCATCAAGAGTCGTTATAAAAGTCATCAAATATAGAATTATCCACTTATAAATATGAAAGAAAAATAATTGACATAATATCTTTATCTTTTACCTGAATTGTCACATCAAAAGATTAAATAAATGGAGCTATGTGGGCTAAACTATTCTCAAATATCGGTTTGGTGTGTTAAATTTGTGTCATATTTTAACAAAAAAAATACTATATACATTGTGTAAACCACATCAGCTCTGGGCTCCGAAAATTCCTGAATTGGAGACCATGGGAAAATAGAAGAGTCATCGTCAGGCCCCAAAAAAGATGGACCGATGATATTAGCAGGACGGCGGGGAGAAAATAGATGCAGATGGCATCAAACAAACAAATATGGAAGAAGATGTAAGAGGTCTATCTCCAGCAGTGGAGGGAAGAAGGCTGATAAAGAAAAAGGAGAAGAAACCACGGAACTAACCTTCCAGTTGAAAATCTGCCCGAGGAGGGAACGGTTAGTTCCAAAACTGGTCACAGGTTTAATTCAATAATAATGTGGACACACAAAGTAAAAAATATTGTTAATTTATTAAACAAAAATAAAAATGTCATAAGTGCAGCTTAAGTGGTCAGCCGTTTGGATTCGGCCCATGCGTCCTGGGTTCGATTTCCAGCAGGGGAGAAAATTATTTACGCAAATCTTAATTTTCTGTACTGGAAACGCTGGTTATTAAACTCGCCACTTAAAATAGAGCGGAAGGAAATGTTAAATGTCGAGCTTAGTGGCTCATTCGGTTACATATCTGACTCGGGTTCGATTCCCGGCGGTGAAGATACAGTTTTAAACTGTGTTTTCAGTCTGAATCATCTGCTTTTGGGTGCGTGTTAAATTCATATTTGACCCGTTAGTTGCTCGAAAAGTAATTAAAAATAAAATAATTAAATATAAACTATTTTGTAGAACTCTATTAATATAGAGTTATTTCCAAATTCTAGTAATGTTATAAAAACTTTTGATGAAAAAATTAGAAAATATACCGCTTTAGGTAACGAGATTAAAAGACTTTGGCATTCTCGTAAAATAATAATATTACCGTTCATTATTTCAGCCACTGGCATTATTCCAAAATCGTTAATCCATAATTTAGAAATTATAAAGTTATCGAAAAACTTAATAGTAAAAATGCAAAAATCGGTGAGAATGAATACATGTAGAATCGTTAAAGATTTTTTAAACGTTAATATTCGGGAATCAATAGGGTTGATTGGTAGTATAGAGACCTCCTCAGAGCCTAATCCTTTGATATGTTAAGTATCTGGATGGGTGAACTATTCCCAATTGAAAGCTTTATGATGCGTTTGTTGCATTTTATTTTGCTCTTTTAAATAATTTACAATTTACACATTGATCTGCTAATAATTTTGAGGATATGTATAATGGCAATAATAATAATTGAGTGTTATTAATTCTTCTTCTTCTTCTTTCATTAGGCCTAGGGCCTGTTTAATGTTGCATTTTCAGCCTCTTGTGATGTGGACTGCCAACTATCTCGCCATCTTTTTGGTGGGAGTCCTCGTGGTCTAGACCCCTCCGGTACGTTGTCTCGGGCTATCTTTGGGATTCTATCTTCGGACATGCGGCTGACGTGTTTGTTCCAGTACCTTCTTCTTTGGCGCCCCCATCTTACGATGTCCTCAGCTTCGCAAATTCTTCGGATCTCTGTATTCCTGACTCTATCACGAAGACTTTTGCCCGCTATGCATCGCAGTATTTTCATTTCACTGGTGCGCATAAGTTGTTTGGTACGGACCGTATCAGCTCTGGATTCAATGGCGTATGTTAGGATAGGTCTGACGCATGTTTTGTATATCCTCATTTTGCCATTGGTGCTCATGTGCGTGTTCTTCCATATAGTTTCCCTCAGACAGCCCGAGATTGTTATTAATATCATTAGTTAATCGGCCAAATTGATCAAATTTATATATGACTAGGTATGCCACAATGGATGTGAAGATCGATGATAATACAAAAACAGATAAAATAAAAATCAAAAGAGGCGTTAGACAAGGAGATACCATCTCTCCCAAGCTGTTCACTCTGGTCTTAGAAAATATATTTAAAACACTAAATTGGGAAAACCGAGGAATAAAAATCGATGGTACCTACATGCTTGACTCATCTCCGTTTTGCAGACGATATCGTCCTTCTTAGCAACGACTTGGAAGAACTGACTGTTATGATTAAAGATCTCCATGACGCTTCCCTGAGATTTGGGCTAGAAATGAACCACAGCAAAACCAAAATCATGAGTCCGTCCAACAGAAATATAAAAATTGATGACAAAATAATTGAAACTGTTGAAGAATACATCTACCTCGGACATAAAATAAGAATTGGAAAAGAAAATCAGGTGGCAGAAGTACCCAGAAGAATTGGACTTGGTTGGGCAGCCTTCGGGAAGCTCAGTTATATAATGAAAAATAAGGATATCCCCATCAATTTAAAAAGAAAAATCTATGAATCATGTATCTTGCCTGTGATGACATATGGTTTGGAAACAATGTCCCTGACTATAAATACTGTCCACAAATTAAAATGTGCACAACGATCCATGGAGCGGCAAATACTGGGCATAAGTCTGAGGAATAAAATAACCAATACAGAAATCAGACGCCGAACAAAAATCGCCGATATCATGGATCGGATCGCAAAATTGAAGTGGCAATGGGCAGGACACGTGGCCAGACAGCCAAATTCAAAATGGACTCCCAAAGTCTTAAAGTGGAGGCCATGGGAAGACAAAAGGGGTGTCGGTCGGCCACAGAATAGATGGGCCGACGATATTGTTGCGATCGCCGGAAAGAAATGGATTGAAGCGGCACAGAATAGAGGAAAATGGAGACAGATGGAAGAGGCCTACATCCAGCAGTGGAGGGAAGGCTAGGAAGAAGAAGAAGAAGAGTAAATCGGCCAGCGCCCTAAAATAAATAGTAAAATTTATGATTATGGTTCCACAATTATTCATTTATTTTCTTCAAATTTTTCGTGACAAACTTTGTAGAAGTACATTTTTATAGAATAAATACCTACCTGTATTAAGGAAAAACGATCGTTCTATGAAAATAAATGAAACAACTTTGTATACTTCTACTTTTAAATTTTAATTTATACGTTAGAACGTTTTCGAAATTTCTCTCATCTTCAGTAACTTACAAATTTCGAAAACGTTCTAACTTACAAATTAAAAGCAGAAATAAACAAAGTTGTTTAATCTATTTTCATAGAACGATCGTTTTTCCTTTATACAGGTAGGTATTTATTTGTAACCTTGTAACGTTTTTTTAAAGGAAACTAATCTTTGTGAAACCTTATAGCTATTTTGATCAATGATATAAATCAAATTTGTGAACATAAATGTTATTTTTTTTATTATTACCTATTCATTTAAAAAATAATTCGATCAAGCAATAATAATTCAACAATGAAAACAATCTTAATTTAAATACTTAAAATATTAAATGTTGATGATAATTGACGCTCGTAACCTCTACCGGCGAACGCTGGCCGTATGTAGTATATATAGTAGTTAATATAGTTAAAAAGTTTGGTTAGGATTGTATATAGTTAATTTTTAATAAATAATGCGACTAGCTTGCGCGAGTCGCGATTATGACATATAAACCAAGCCAATCTATTCCTACCAAACTTTTTATGCGAATAAATGCTTACAGCGACCGTCGGCAGAGGTTCCGTGCGTCGAATATTCAAAAATTGGTGTGAATACTAGGCAAACCTATCGGAGGCATCCAGTTATGGACTGTGTGTTGTATGTATGTACCATAAGCGATAAACAAACCGCAGAATCTCACAACAAAACGGTCCACCATCATCTTAATGTTAAGTGAAAGACTTCTTGTGCGATGTTAATAAGTAGACGAACTGTTACCTTGCACAATTCAGTGCGTCCAGAGAAGTCGCGAAGTGCGCGCGCGCGGGAAAACATACACCGACGACTCCATTCAATTTTAAAATTTCAAATTGCATAGAAAAAAACAAAAATAACAAAGAGCTATCTGTGAATATCGTTTACTGGCCGGTTGGAATAATAATTAAGTACCTGCTCTTTTGAGAGCGAACAATTCTAAATATTCATAATTATCAATTGAAATTATTTATTGTGATTATTAATTGAAAAAATAAATATTGAATCGACTGACGCAAAAATGGAGCATTTTTTACTGTGGTTTTTCGTGTGCTTTCTAATGATAACAGGTATGTTTATTTTTATTATTAAAATAACGAATTTACCGGAAATCATTTCAATAATTAGGTCAATTCTGTAGTTTTTTGACGATTGAGAGTATTTTTTAATTCATTGATTTTACATAAAAAAAGTGGTATGTACACAGCAACTTATTTTCAAAAGCCTATTTTGTGATATTAAATATATAGGTATATAACAAGGCCATTTATTTTATTATAATATTGCTTTGTAAATGAAACTCTATAATCATGAATCATTAAAACTGAGTTTCCTGTAAATTATTAAAAAAAAATATTGAAAATGAGTTAACAATTTCAATATTTTTTTATTTTTTCTCGTATTGATAATAAAAAAACATGATTATAATTGAAATTAAAACAGAATTTTCTGGAATTCGTTGGAAGATATGGAAATCAGAAAAAAGATTATGAAAATCAGAGAGGTATAATGGGGATCATTGCGCTAGCGTGTTACGTGATCATCTGTAACGAACACATTTTAAACTGTAACGAGTTTATTATCATTGTAATTGAACTGCATTCAATAAAAATATTTCAAGAAAAATCAAGAGTCCAGACAACAATTTCTGTTCTTTAGAGGTGCTAATGTAATCTTTGATGTTCAATTATGTAACCAACATTGCATTTTCGTTTAATCTCTATTTCTATCGTTCTTTTCCTCAAGACTGAGGACGGTGGCACCGTTTGATACACTTTAATTATGGCCTGCATTTATTTTATTTTGTAAATATGATATAAGTTATACATGAAAAATATAACACTATATTAGAGGACCAATTAAGTTTACAGAAATAATCAATTTTGTGTAAATTGTAAAATCAGTTTTATAGGGAAAGGAATGGAAAGGATATTAGGAATTGAACGGAAAGAGAAAGAGGATAGTTTGCAAAAACACTACTCACCAGAAGCCACAGAGGCATATTTATGCTGAATATTCTGAATATTCCCATTACGACGAGCTTTCAGAAGTCAAAGGCGGCCCTTCTGGCAATTATCAACGTCATAAGTTCGACAGCCCAGGGTACACCTTGGTCGAATCCAGCATTCTCTATTTTCCAGTTTTTGGCAATATGTTCAAAATATTGAAGGATGTTATATAGGTCGAATGTCGTCAGGGGACCCTTTATATGCAGTTCGTTTAGTATGGACATGTTTGTTCTTCTAGCAGTCCATGGTATTCGCGACATTATCGGCCGACATCATCTCAAAAGTACCAATACTCTTTCTCTCAGTTTTAGAGTCCATGTCTCTAGTCTCTACACCGCAGAGGAAGATAGAGAAAAATCGAGTCTTGATAAACCTTACATTGGTGATGGAAAGATACATCCATAATATATTTTTATCAAGCGTTCTACCGCACTCTTATCTATGGCTTTTTTTTATTATTTTATTTATCTTCTTGTACACAATATAAAAAATATAATGCACACTGGCAGGTTTGTTGCCATTAGGCAATTTTTTCTAACCAACCAGATTACAAAGTTTGACAAAATTGTATATGTAAATCAACAAATGAATGAAAGCGAAAAAAAATCGTAGCTAAACTAAAAACTAAACTAAGTATATATTATATACATTAAAACTAAACAAAACTAAAAACTAAGTAAATTTACATTATACTAAGATAAATAATAAAGACAAAATTAAATCATAGAAAAAAAGGATTGGGAAAGAACAAGGAGGGGGAATCGGGATCAGGTGTTCAGGGATAAATATTCCTCCTTTATTTTTTTCTTGAAAATACAAAGTGAGTTAGACGACGCAATATCCGGACTTAGACTATTCCTTAATCTTGCTGATTATACTTCGAACGACGAGCTGAAAAATCCTGTTATTTTTTTTAATAAAAAAATGAATTTGTTATTGTTAAACAAGTACATATACATCTTCCTATATTCCCTAAAATAAGCATAAATGCTGTGAACGAAATCGGTCGAGGCAGGATTTGAAATCGCGACCACGGGATTACTAACAAAATGCGCTAACCGCTCTACCATCGACCCATCTATGCACAGGGATGCATAGTGTCGTACGTTCAGCAGATCGGAGTGAAGTCCGTGATTGAATAAATAAGTGAATTTGTTTTTAAGGTACCTACTGTGACAGGTTTGGATTAGAGAGAATATTGTACAATAGTGACAGAATGTGTATATTGCGCTTTTCTACCCATTGTCATAGAACAGAGTCTAGGAAGTTGACGATGAACTCCTATGCCGTGGTATAAATATTGACTCTTTCGTCTATGCAATGATTTTTTTAAAAACAAAAAAAACTTGTTGCGCAACAGGACATTATAAAAGTTCTTTATAGAGATAATTGATTTGTCAGTTTTTTTACAACATGATCTATCGTTATGCAAGGTGATTAATTATTAGTAATAATATTAATATTGTGTTGCTGATAGATACGAAAGAAAATAATGATTTTGCCA
Organism: Molanna angustata; assembly: GCA_963576475.1. Taxonomy (NCBI): domain Eukaryota; kingdom Metazoa; phylum Arthropoda; class Insecta; order Trichoptera; family Molannidae; genus Molanna; species Molanna angustata. Next base: position 17,465,434 of record OY754987.1, read on the forward strand.
ATATGGCGAAATTGTCTTTTACGTAATACATCATTTTATGCACACACACACACACACGCTTAGTGCTAATTTAAACTTGAATGGATATTATTTATAAAATAATAGTGAATATCAAAAGTTATCTCTGGGCAGAATGAGCAGCTGTTTAGACGCCGAAATGTTTTGCAGTTAGGTACTTATTTATGTTAATATCATATACGATATTTAATGGTATAATATACAAAGGAAATAGCAGTAGAAAAATGAAAGGTGTCTGTTTTATTGATGCATTTTGTAACATATTGATGTTGCGCCTTTCAACAGGCAATCTGTATAGCGGTTTACGAGATTGAACGAACAGGAGATCGGCAATCTTCGGGAGTAGGGGAATGTCTGGGGTAAGGCCGGAGGTGGATGGATCGGATTATTGATCAATGATATAGTGCTCTCATGTTGTGGTTCATTTATATACTATTATTATTGTACTTCACTCTTATATATCTCATTTCTGTATTCAATAATAAACTATGTATAAAGTTAACACGTGTGTGTTATTTAACAATATCTGTTATTAAAAGTAACAGTTACCAAACATTTGTTGTGTGAAATATTGACGATTTAAATATTATTATCAAAAGCTTTCCTTGTGTTATTCGATGTGGTTGATTTGTTGTCCTACAGAAAGTATAGTTTAATTATCTCCTATAAAGATGAAATGTCAGTATGTCAATGAAATATTTTGATTTTTCCATACTGTACATCTTGTTTTTTTTTCAAAAAAGGTTTAATTATTGATTCGAATATTTTTATAGTTGAGTGTACACAAACATTGAATTTTTTTCCTGTCGGTAGTCAATGATATTTTTAGATATTTTTTTTTCATATCTCAATAGAAACGAAGTTGGAATATTAAGGGATAACCGGGAAATCATGGCACCTACAGGGCTTACGACCTGTCAAAGGCTGGTTTGCGTGATCACTTTATCCGCTTGCGCAACGTTTACAACGTGGCTTTTTATGCCATTGCCATTGTTTATGAACCAACTACTCAATAACAGTGCGTTACAAAAATGTATTTTCGTCATTTCATAGATGGCAATAGTAAAAACAGAGTTTTTTTCAAGAATAATAATGGGAAACATATCTATTTGATGGGAATTCACAAAGTATGAAATTATGGTCTAATGATTTCTCGTTCGTTTTGCATTCACTTATCCTCTACTCAATAATGCCAATCCTTGTCAAATGTTCTTCAGTAGCTAACCAACGCTAAGTGAGCCACAAAAAAACGCATTGCCGAAAAGTAGCTCATGGAGCCCTCTAGATTAGCAATCTCGGCAACATAGTGCAAAAAGAACAATCGACGGATGTGAATAGAAGATTCAGACTCGTGGACTGCCATAGACTTCATATCTTTTTAAATTTAAAACATCAAATGTGTGACCAAGATCTATGTAAAACATAAACTTAATGGGAATCAACCAATAGTAAGGCACAATAACGAGTACAGACCTTCTTGAAAGCTATAAAATTGTTCTTCGAGATCACGAAATCCGAATGACCAACGTGACCTTGAAGAGGCCCATGGACAGCAGCGAGGAGCTAAGAGCTGTAAGAGGGCACCATTGGGTGTCAACAATCCCACAGGATATGTTCCATGTCCTGTGAAAAATTGGGAAGTCTAAAAATGTGGGACAACTCAGGAAGATTTAAGTCGATTCCTCACGTCAGGAAAAAATTTAATGGTTATTTATCCCACTGAAAAGGCAAATTTTCGTATACAGTTCTTTCAATAACACTGCGTGACACTCAGCCCTCTGGAAGGAAAAGAAGAACATCTTCAATCACAGAAGAACGGTCCCAATAAACAACCCTAACAACCAACAAGGGACGAGATATGAGTTGAAGCGAAGAGTTTCATAGCTCAGTTGAGGCAGTGGTTCGGAATGAGTACTTCACCTCTGTTAAGAACCGCCACCTAGAACAAGTTTGTGATAGCCCCTGATGGACTTGCTATGATCGTGGTTTAAGTGTAAACGGACCTATTAAGTGGAACAAATTACCCTTTGACATGAAGCGAAGTATTGAAGGTATCAGAAATTACTTGAGTTTTTTGTTTCACAGATCTTGATCTTGTTACCATAGAATGGCGTTATTTAAATTGGTATTATTATAAAATTGTCCAGGTAGAATGGTCAAATACTATTTAAATTGGTATTATTATAAAATTGTCCAGGAAGAATGGTTAAAATTAGTATTTTAAAATTGTCCAGGAAGAATGGTTTAATACTATATAAATTGGTATTATTATGAAGTTGTCCAGGTAGAATGGTTTAACACTATTTAAATTGGTATTATTATAAAATTGTCCAGGAGAATGGTTTAAATTAGTATTACTATAAAATTGTCCAGGAAGAATGGTTTAATACTATTTAAATTGGTATTATTATAAATTTGTCCAGGTAGAATGGTTTAACACTATTTAAATTGGTATTATTATAAAATTGTCCAGATAGAATGGTTTAATACTATTTAAATTGGTATTATTATAAAAAGGTCCAGATAAAATGGTTTAATACTATTTAAATTGGAACATATTATTATAAAATTGTCCAGATATAATGGTTTAATATTATTCAAATAGGTATTATTTTTAAATTGTCCAGATAGAATGGTTTAATACTATTTAAATTGGCATTATTATAAAATTGTCCAGATAAAATGGTTTAATACTATTTAAATTGGGTCCTATTATTATAAAACTGTCCAGATAGAATGGTTTAATACTATTGACAGTTGACCTTTAGGCTGGCTTGGGGTGTAACACGTAGTTTATTTTTGTTCGCGGTGACAAATGTGATAAAAAATAGATAATTTTCTATTTTAAACGATGATCTAATGTGCTAAATATATCTATTCACCTATCATGAATTAACTTATTTAAAAACTTGCTAATTTTATGCAAAATTAATTACTTATTTATATTTATAATATTATATCCTTTAGCGGCAGCCGTGCTGCGTATAACGAAAAACAGCATGGAAATGAAATGTTAGGAGATTTGCGCAATAGCTACATATGTATAATTTTGAGGAGAATCCTTGAGTATTATAATTTATCTGTTTGAGTGTTTGGTGTTCTTTAAAAAAAAATTTAAAATAGTGCTTCCACTTTTTTCTATGATCATAATTTTCGGGCATTCCGTAAGAAAATACAAAATACAACCCCGTAATCGAAAAAATCTCGCATAGTTCAGCAATTAGGTTCACTGCTAATTATAAATGGTGTGATGAGATTGGTGTGTGGCGATACACACACGTATCGTGTTTTTATTTATAAGATAATGGACACCCACATTTCTAACCCTGGTTTCATCACATTGTGGAATAAGCCGTGATGGTATGGATGGTAAGAAAATATTGGGCTATAAAAAAAGTAAAGGAAAGTAATTAAAACAAATTTACTAAAATGTAAGAATAAAAATATTACAAATCAAATTTGACATTCTCCCCGAAAGGAAGGAAACCTCGTGTTTCGGGGAGGAGTTCAGAAAACTTAAGATTAACAACATACACAAGAGAGAAAAATTCTACAGTAGACCACACAAAACATCAGAGTTCAAAAAAGTTGGTTATTTAAATTTACTTAAAATAGAAAAGGACATAAAGTTACAATAAATTAATATGAAGATACACAAAACTTCACACACATACATACATACACAGAAACATTCTTATGGTACAATGAGGAGGAGATTATTTCAACCTTTTTTTAAAAATTAATAAGTTGTCAGTATTTTTCTTTTTTATATTTCCATCCAGGGTGCCTAGACAACGTGTCATTTAGCTCAAGAATATAAACAAGAAAAGATAACTTAATGTATGGAGGTGACAGTTGTCACGTGACTGGCAACTGTCACTTCCATACATTGAGTTATATTTTCTTGTTTCTTTTCTTGAGCTAAATGATACGTTGTCTAGGGTGGCAGTTCATTGTGCAATTTTATACACAGTAATGAATAATGGCTCTGTTCTTGTTAACCACATGGGGAGTCTTATATTATAGCCCTCAAGTTGTAGCCTAGGAGCTACGTACATGTCGTACATGTCATTGTTAACTTGTTTAAAATACTTAATCAATTGAAATATGACATTTATTTGGGTATTTTTTAATTGAAGCACGTCTTTTATTCTTTAGTCTTTCAACATACAAACAACAAAAAACAAAATGGTAAACACATAAAACAAAATGGCTAAAAAGTTTATTTACGACAGACGATGTTGTCTTCCATTCACACAGCATACCTTCATTCCTACATGTTTATCTTCTTGTCGTGTAAATTATACAAGAGATACCGGTATTCGTACATTTTTTATAATACTTAGTTTTTTTCGTTTAAACAAACCAGTTTTCGTTATAGCGAGTATAACAATGTTACAGGTTTTCGCTAATAATAATGTAATATAGGAGACTTTTATATAACACAGCCTGTGACCGTATGTATGCAATTCACGGCTGTTATTAACATGTATGTATGTACATAACAATACTAATAATAAAACACTAACTTTTATATAACACAGCCTGTGACCGTATGTATGCAATTCACGGCTGTTATTAACATGTATGTATGTACATAACAATACTAATAATAAAACACTAACTTTTATATAACACAGCCTGTGACCGTATGTATGCAATTCACGGCTGTTATTAACATGTATGTATGTATGTACATAACAATACTAATAATAAAACACTAACTTTTATATAACACAGCCTGTGACCGTATGTATGCAATTCACGGCTGTTATTAACATGTATGTATGTACATAACAATACTAATAATAAAACACTAACTTTTATATAACACAGCCTGTGACCGTATGTATGCAATTCACGGCTGTTATTAACATGTATGTATGTATGTACATAACAATACTAATAATAAAACACTAACTTTTATATAACACAGCCTGTGACCGTATGTATGCAATTCACGGCTGTTATTAACATGTATGTATGTACATAACAATACTAATAATAAAACACTAACTTTTATATAACACAGCCTGTGACCGTATGTATGCAATTCACGGCTGTTATTAACATGTATGTATGTACATAACAATACTAATAATAAAACACTAACTTTTATATAACACAGCCTGTGACCGTATGTATGCAATTCACGGCTGTTATTAACATGTATGTATGTACATAACAATACTAATAATAAAACACTAACTTTTATATAACACAGCCTGTGACCGTATGTATGCAATTCACGGCTGTTATTAACATGTATGTATGTATGTACATAACAATACTAATAATAAAACACTAACTTTTATATAACACAGCCTGTGACCGTATGTATGCAATTCACGGCTGTTATTAACATGTATGTATGTATGTACATAACAATACTAATAATAAAACACTAACTTTTATATAACACAGCCTGTGACCGTATGTATGCAATTCACGGCTGTTATTAACATGTATGTATGTATGTACATAACAATACTAATAATAAAACACTAACTTTTATATAACACAGCCTGTGACCGTATGTATGCAATTCACGGCTGTTATTAACATGTATGTATGTATGTACATAACAATACTAATAATAAAACACTAACTTTTATATAACACAGCCTGTGACCGTATGTATGCAATTCACGGCTGTTATTAACATGTATGTATGTACATAACAATACTAATAATAAAACACTAACTTTTATATAACACAGCCTGTGACCGTATGTATGCAATTCACGGCTGTTATTAACATGTATGTATGTATGTACATAACAATACTAATAATAAAACACTAACTTTTATATAACACAGCCTGTGACCGTATGTATGCAATTCACGGCTGTTATTAACATGTATGTATGTATGTACATAACAATACTAATAATAAAACACTAACTTTTATATAACACAGCCTGTGACCGTATGTATGCAATTCACGGCTGTTATTAACATGTATGTATGTATGTACATAACAATACTAATAATAAAACACTAACTTTTATATAACACAGCCTGTGACCGTATGTATGCAATTCACGGCTGTTATTAACATGTATGTATGTATGTACATAACAATACTAATAATAAAACACTAACATATTTGGTCGTTCGAAGTACATTCAGCAAGACTATGGAATAGTTAAGTCCAGGGCCGGATGAACGTGTTTTTGCGCCCGTACCAATATATTTTAATCCGCCCCCCCCCCTCCTCATTTTTTTTTGGAATTTTGACTGTAGAACAATTTAAAATTATGTAAGATTACATTGGGTCTAAAATGACGAATCATAATAAGCGGGATATTTTACATGCACACCATCATGCCGTGCCTCTATCCGGGTACGCAAAGAGAACCGAGCGCCATACCTGCGGTTTTTTTATGTATATGATTAACATTTTAGAATTTTAAGCGCTCTCTTTAAGACAACCGCCCTGACTTCTTGTTTCTGATTGTTCAATGATTTATCCGGCCCTGGTTAAGTCCGTATATTGTGTCGTCTAACTCACTTTGTATTTTCAAGAAAAACTTAAAGTAGGAATATTTATTTCTAAACACATTTTCTAAAGGTCGCATATACGCCAACATTGAATTTTTTCCCTGTCGGGAGTCAAATGATATTTTTTTGACAATTTTATAATATCTCAATAGAGACGAAGTTGGAAATTATAGACGAACCAGGAATACCTTGAATTCCTGGTTCTTCTATAATACATACATATTTCAACCTCGTCTCATTGAGATGTTAAAATTTTGTCAAAAAAAATACCTTTTTTGTTACGAATTGTTTTTTTTTTTTTTTAATGTTCGTCTTTTTATGTTTTTCGTTAGCATTCTTTTGTTGTTTGTTTATTTACTACTTCTCGTGCAACTGACGGAAACTATGTCATATATTAATTTAACACGCACCCAATAACAAGTCGACACATTCTGGAGACTTACGATATTAATCGCCTCACAGGTCCAGACTGAAAACACAATTAAAAACTGTGTATCCAGCGGGAATCGAACCCGGGACCTTTGGATCAGCAGTCAGATACTGAACCAACTGAGCCACGAAGACCGACAATGTGCATTAAGGTGTTTCATCTATGTATGGAAAAAAATAAAATGCATGCTTTCTTCAAAAACCGCTTACGCTACGAGTTTCGATGATTCTTCTTCTTCTTCGTGCCATAATATCAGTTCGCTCCGATCACTGTTGAGAAGGCATCTCTATCCGCTGCCGTCCGAAACAATTTGTCCGAAACGATGCCGGTCCACTCACGAATGTTGCGGAGCCATGATATCTGACGTCTTCCTATTCTGAGGCGTTCCTCTATTTTGTCTCTGATGCCGGTCCACTCACGAATGTTGCGGAGCCATGACATCTGACGTCTTCCTATTCTGAGGCGTCCCTCTATTGTAGTGAATTCACTGCTGAGAAGGCATCTCTATTTGCCGACGTCTCTGATGCCGGTCCACTCACGAATGTTGCGGAGTCATGACATCTGACGTCTTCCTATTCTGAGGTGTCCCTCTATTGCAGCCCTTCATAATCAGTTGGAGCAGCCTGTACCTTTTGCCTTGCAGAACTTGACCCAAATATGATACCTTTCGTCTTTACATCACTGAGACTCGGGTAGTAAGCGTTTATATATGAATAAATTATCATCTTTGGGAATGTCTATTTTGTCATACGGTATAGTTGGTTGGGGTGGCATGGCAAAGACCAATCTCCATGCAATAAAGAGGCTCAAAAATCTTTATTAAAAGTTATTTCACGTAAATCATACAGATATCCCTCTCAACTTTTTAAAGAATTTGGAATGCTGGACATACGACAATTGTATATTAAGACAATTATTAAAATAATGCATTACGATTCATCAAAATACATACCACAACACACACTGACGTTAAACACAAGAAGCAGAACTCTGCTACATCCAAAAACTGTACATACTACTTTTGCACAGAGGCATTACATTTAGGTACCTACTTAGCGCCGCGGATATATAACAAACTAATACCTGATAACCTGACTTACTTCAATTACTCCTACAAACAATAGCAATATAAACAAATTAGTAACAAAATGGCAGTAACAATAGACAGGGGCAGAGAAGAGTGTGAGAGGGATCTTCTCATGTTTTGAAATGACGGATCAACTAACACATGTCCATACAATACGCACGCACTATATTTTGACTGACTAAATACTTGCACAGCTACTTATTTTGAATAGGTATTGCCTCGGAACAAGCTTTTGCCTAGTGAGGCAATATATCCAAGTACCTAATATTGATATATTTTTTTACTTATATTGTATTTTGTATTAATATTGTTATATAATTATGGCTTATGGAATTCTTTTTTTATTTGGAAATAATAAAAAAAAAAATGAAAATCTCTATTGAACATATTTACTTTTGTCATACTTCGCAATCTAAATGGTTGGAAGAATTTGCCCAATGGCAATACGTATGCAATAGGTATATGTATTTTTGTTTATATTATGTACAAAAAGATAAATAAAATAAAATAAAAAATACATATAATTTTTTTGGAGATAATCAACAGACATTTTTGTAAAATTTTCAGTTTCCACTACTATATAATAGTGGATAGCTATGATATCACAATTTTTAAGCATACTTAACTTATCAATTTCTTATCAGATATCATGTAAAGGGAGTGCATACTAGTATGATGAATTATGTCGTCATAGATCATTTGTGTATATGGTGAAGTAGTTACACATGGCATACCTACACTTAAATTTTGTGTTGTGTGCAGTTCAAAATGTACTTTTAATCGAATTAATATTTCTATAAGGCACCGACTCAGAATACTGCTTCCACTTTTCTCTCGATTTGCACACGACAAACAATATCATAATTATTGTCATAATGTTAGGTATGTTTTGGGTGTATGTAGGCATCTATGTGTATGTAAAGGGGTGAGGTCTATGTTATGTTAATATTTTTTATATTGGTGGAACGAATTATAAAAAATATCTCACTCTATTGTTGTTGTATCGATGATGTTTTAAAAACGTCAAAGTGCTATCTACCATCTTAAGAAAAAATATATAATTAAACAATAATTATTGTTTCCGTGCTTTTAATGAGTAACCACCATTTATTATTCGATTCCCATCGTTTTACTTGAAATAAAACATTTTATACGTCGTTATCAGGAATACATAAACTCAATTGAAAACTCGTTTCAACAAAGAATGTCAAAAATAACTCACGAGCGTTGCATTTGATAAACAGCTTCGAAAGGAACAAACAAGCACCATCAGCACAAAAAGTCACGGTAAAATATTTTGTAACTTTTTATAAAGTCTATTTATTTTGCATGACGCGATTCCAAGAATTCTACTCCGGCGTAGCGGCCACGTAACTGTATCGACTTAAACTGTATCATCGCCGAAATAAAAATTCTTCGAGACGGAAAGAGAGAAAGATATAAAGCCTGCGAGTGCGAGGGAGAAGGAAGATCAAATGATTAGTATTGAAGGAAATCGTTACACACCGATCGACTGACCGATTGACGGAATAAACGGGCTCGGTTTTTCAATCAAAGTTTACATATTTATAAAAATTAATGAATTATTGATTTTAAATGTAAATTAATTATTCAATTAATACATGCATCACAATAACTGAATGCTTTATTTGTAGATCGTCTGTAAATAAGTTCCCATCTTTATTTTTATCATAAGATCTTTAGTAAAATAATTAAAAGGTGAAATTGGTTTTTTAAATAATTCAAAAGGTAAATTAAAATATATTTAAATCACTATCACTACTTGTAATATCTTTCATTCTATCATGTTTGCTTTCGACGTTAGGTAGCCGGTTCATTTAAGTAGCCGATATAAAATTGAGAAAGATTGTTAGCTATGTAATAACATTTTTTTTAAATAAATTAATAATAAAAAGGAACTTGTTAATATATTATGTTACAGTTCATATTTCATGTATTAACTTCTCCGTGTCAACATTCCGACGTAAACTCTACAACCATTCCTTTTTCCTTTGGACCAATTGGACCTTGTAGACACGAAGAGCAACTACTGGGCTATCACGATTTTTTGCCAAAAATACGCTACTACACTACACTATTATGTTCACATTCAGTGAAATGCGAGCCAGCTGTTTCCATTTAATTAGCTCTCTTTGACACTTTGAGTGCAGTGTCTGCAAGGTTTTAGAGATCTCCGGACTCTTCGGGTTTTTTTTTATTGACAATAACATCTCAATAGAGACATAGTTGGGATATTGAAGAAGAAGCAGGGACTCAGGCACCTACATAGCTTTCGACCTGTCATCGGCTGGTGTACGTGATCACTTTATCAAACAAGCAGCCGATGACTGGTCGTAAGCCCTGTAGGTGCTTGAGTCCCTGGTTCTTCTATAATATACCAACTATGTCTCTATTGAGATGTTATTGCCAGTAAAAATATCATTTGACTCCTGACAGGGAAAAAATCCAATGTTAGCGTATATGTAATTAAAAAATATAATCTTCTTATGTTCTTCAGGAGTTTTATCTAAGTTTTCCAAGTGGCCGTTATTTGTCCCCATAAGCATAACGGGTGGTGGTGGGGAAGGACAGACCTACTTTTTATAGTCTTAAAAAAACCCTTATTAAAGGTAGCTGTGTGCTTTGATTGATGTTATAAATCGTTATAAACTGTAAAAAATAGATACTATTACATAGGAACATGAACAATAAAAAATGAGACATAATGAAACAGAAAAAAATAAAGATTTGAAAATAACATAATTATTGAATTGTGTGCATTCTGAAATTAAGTAGATACATTCTTAAATACTTTGAATTCTTAAATAATTAAATTAAATATATTCATTTTATAAATTGACCGCTTTAAAATCATGACACATCGCAGCCATGTTGTTTTTTCATAGAATTTATATTTTTATGGTTAGAAGATTCATTTCATAATTCATATGTTAAATAATGTTCTCGATGTAATGTTTATATGGATTCAAAGTAAAATTTTAAAATAATTGAATATTATTTCATAAAAGAAAGATTTACTGCCGTTTCGTGCATTCAAATAATTAAATTGACAGCTGTTTGCTGCCGACAGAACGCCGCCATGTTGATGTTTCCATGAATTTAGTTTATCTATGGTCAGAATATCAATTTCAGTGGGGCATTCCGTAAATGGTAGTCTCGTTATTTCTTATCGTAACGAAGTCACGAATCACAAGTATTATAAGTGGACGCAATGGTTGATTCAAAGAATCTAAATTTACTGATATAGGTACCTAAGAGTTATCTACATCATCATCACTGTCGCTACAGTCCGCTACGGACCCTGGCCTCCTCCAGAAATCGTATCCACCCCTTCCTGTCAACCGAGAGTCTTCTCCAATGTAATGCTTGTATTATCATCATCACTGGCGCTACAGTCCCGCTACGGACTCTGGCCTCCTCCAGAAATCGTCTCCATCCCTCCCTATCGACCGTCAGTCTTTTTCAATTCATCAGGTCGATTTTTCTGATATCTCACAGCACGTCGTTCAGCTATATCAACCTATATCTCGGTTATTTGTACCCATAAACGTAGTGGAAACGATGAATAGCACCATGCTATGGTTAAGATTCTCCATTAGGCTCTCGCACTATCTGGAGTTCAAAAACGCACATATAAAGATAAAATAAAAATAGGTAGAAAAGAGAAGGGGAGCATTTACATTATATGAAGGCAGAGAGTAGTGAATTCGTGTCAGGATATTTAGCAATATATGTATGAGCAGATTGTATGCTGCCATTACTTTTTAGCCAGTCCTTAACCAGTTTTTTGATGTTTGTTCATTCTACATTGAGAGAAAGAGAGAACACTATCTATTCCATTCCACAATGCAAGATTTCTCAGTTCTTCGTTTAATTTTTTTACAAGATTTCTTGAGCGTGGTATCATATCTTAATCACGAGTTACTTTATTTATATGTCTTTTGGCATTTTCTTACTTTTTCTCTGTTCCTTTAATATGTGTTTCAAAATCTCTATATCAATACTCAAAACGCTGCTTTTTAACTATAACAAAACATCTTTATTTGTTTTCGATAATTTTATGAGATAGAGACAGCATAAATTGTTTCATATTCCACAATGTTATGTAGGACCAACCAACCAATGGTGGTGCATCTTGGGAGAGTAATGATTTTTGCTGAATCATATTGCGTCTTTGTTGATGCATCAAGAGGTTCTCAAGTCAGTTTATCAATTAATAAATCTATTACATGACCAGGTGATTTTTACAAGTGCATGCTTATTTTTCTTACCTCTCAACCTTGCTCTTTCTTTAAATTCCTTGATTTATTTGTTTATAATATCTTAATTTAGTTATTAGCTTACAGAATAGCCGAATTATATAATTGTATTGACGACTTAACATCATCACGTAAGTTATTTCATAGTCTTAAAGATTATTCTTGAAAAGAAGAACTAAAAACATCAAAAGATTGAATTGGAAAGGCAGATGTGGTACGTTCAGTAGATCTATAATTAAATATTACATAACAAAGTCAACAATGTCAAAAATATATTGGGTGTTTCAAAAGGTATACCTTATTGAAACGTTTTAATTTAACTGGCGTGCATAATTCATGTCTCAATTTTCTCCATTTCTGTTAAAATGTTATCAAGATAATGTAATCAACACCCATTCACATTGTTGTGAAAAGAATTCAATTGATAGATATAGATCGTGTCAATTATCTAAACGAAATGCCGAAAGCATAGATAAAAAGCGACTAATCATCACCACCATAGAGAATGCTTTCGCTTTTCTGCGCAATCGTTCACTTTCACTATACGTTCAATATGTCGAATTTGAATTAACAAGTTGGCATCTTGTGAAAAATGTAACAAGACCACTAAAGCAAGTATTCCGTATTATTTATTTAATCAGTGAGCTTTTGAGACATTTTGTCAAGAATGCGTTGCACTCTTACCTTCATTTTACCTTATGATCTGCTCTCTTTGGCACTTTAAGTGCAGTCTATGCAAGGTTTTAGAGTTCTCCGGACTCTTCGTATGATCTTTGTGTATTCAGAGTTTCGCTAGGGGCCGTTGTTCGTCTCCAAAGCAGAACGGGTAATGATGGAGGTAGAACAGCTTCGGTACTAAGAAAGATATGTAGGGAATAGAAGCTTCTAGGGGAGTTTTGACGGAGAGGCAGCAATGGTACTCTTCAGTAATGAAGAGCATGACTAAGAAATCTATATTTGTTTAGATCATATTATGGAGCGAAATAAGTAATGATTGTGTAGAAGTTGAACTTACTCAAAATAAAAGAATCAAAGCGATTATTAATTTTAATACTCACCATAATGTTAATAATCTTTTGAATATATTATGATATTCGCAACAAAGGCTCTTGTCAGAAGCTTGTTTAGATTTTTTTAAGAAATATGAGCATTGGTTTTTTTGGGGGTACCAATTGACACGAATTTGCGACCAAGAATTATGCTCAAAACATAGATTTTCTCTGTCTGTAATTAAATAAAAAAAATCTTCGTCTTGTTGACATTCTCTTCATAAGGATCTCCTGTAAGGCTGTGTTTTTTACTCCTCACTAACCCAAGGGGATATAGTGGGGAGTTATGATCTCGCAATTTTTAAGGTTATTTTTTTAATTGCAGATTATCAATTAGTATCATGCTGAGATTGTATTCTGAAAGTTACATCACAATGTATCTGTGTGTGTGTGCTATGTACTAACTGTCAAATATTTCAAAGTGACCCAAAGCTCAGGAAACTTAAAATTTGAATTTTTTATTTTCAAATTGGCAAAAGACACATCACTTTCATAAAATGGCATTGAAGAAATATCAACTTTTCATAATAAAATATTTAAATGAAAAAATATTGAACAAACACATTTCATAAAAATGTTGAAAAATTTCCATACAAAATTTAAATACTGTGGAGTAACATGGTAGTGAAGATTATAGCGTTGGCCACAACCAACTCGTTTTAAATGGCAGACACCAAGAACCGACAAGTACTATTGTTTTTGATATCGGTTTCAACGATGCACGATGATTTAATCGGCGGATCAGTGAAAGTATAAAAACGATATGTTTCAGCGATGATTTTTTTTGCGAAAATATCCATGCTGTAGACGGCCATTATAAATGATTGTAATAACGAACCAAGGGTCAAAAGGTTAGAGTTGAACGAATCCCTTTCTCCGTTCTTCAGACAATACCTCCAGACGCGATACAAGTACCTACCTACATAATACATAATATTATAATGGACCGCCATAAGATGCTGTAATATTGCGTAAGATTATTTCATATCAATCTATTGGTATTATAATCTCTTATATCATTCCGTTAATAATGTATTAGTATGTCAACAAAAAAATCTATATTAATTTTAATTCAGCCAAGCTGAATGTTCGCGGATTCGCTCGCTCCAACCTTGGATGAAAGTTGTTTAAAGTAAAGAAATAATAATTCGCATACACAGAGTAACTTCACATTGGTATCATGTGTAGTGTGGTAGCTTGTATGGTAAATAAATTGTAGCTGTAGCTTTCTAAGAGAAAATAAATAAATAAATAAAAGTTTGTTAAGCCCACAACTTCTTATATATTTTGAAATTTTAGGCTCTGTGCATTGAGCGGATCAAACTTTATAAGGGGACACACACACACAGACATACAGACACACTAAAAATGTTCTATTCCGAATTCTGAGTAAGTCCATATATAGAACATATATGCTGCTAAGGCTCTAAGTTCACTTCAATGTTGGAAAAAACGTGAAAAATATAGACCCTGCGTACTCACGTATCTTGGCTTGATACTTTTTCGATATGTTAAGAGAATAAAGTTTTCTTGAAAAAATCGACTGTTGGATAACGAAAATCTTATACTTAACTTTTATCTAAACATTTGTTTGTGATTAAATGTATATTAAGATTACCATTAGGTACATAGATTATGATCGAGTAGGTACTGATTTATACATTTTTAAGATTAAGACAAGATAAAAGATCGTGTCAACAGTAGCCCTGCTGGTTTTATATAATTATTTTTCTTAGTGTTATACAGATATATGTAAGGTCAGATGGGTCGGTGGCAGAGCGGTTAGCGCGCTGGGCTAGTAATCCAGTGGTCGCGAGTTCGAATCCTGCCTCGACCGATTTCGTTCACTTAAGCAAAAGCATTTATTTGCTTATTTTAGGGAACGTAGGAAGATGTATATGTACTTGTTTAACAAGGACATATTCATTAAAAATAAAAAAAAAACATGTATTATAATTTTATTGTTTTTCAGGATCGACGGAAGCCGCATACTATGGTAAATCCCTGGGAAAGTTATCAGAATTCCATCATGGTGTCTCTGGTCATGTGTATGCTGTAGACGGAAGGACACTGTTCATCAAAGACTTTACATATGATGGAGAAGGACCAGGTAAGGACGATATTTAGCAATTCAACATTTTATTTTTTACTCATCTTTATTTCTAAAGATTCTGGTATTTCAGGAGAGGCTCGAATCCTCGACTCCATTTCTCTTGCTATTATTTTGGGGATCTTACTGGTCGACATTTTCCATTTTGTATCCCATGCAGAGCCATGTACATATACAATCCTTGAGGAATCCATTCTTTGTACATGTTGATACCAATATCGAATTTAACTATAATTGGTAATAATATAGCTTTTACTCCTCGAAACTACAAGTGTGTTTTTACAAGCACAGGCACAAATTTCTATGAAAGCAGAGTAGGTTTAGCATTTTATAGGAGGTACACTTCATGTCATGGTACACCTGTTCTAGATACTCCTGGAAAGGACGCCCTCGGCCAGAAGTTCAATCATTCCTTTTAAGTTGATGTATATAGGACATCCTCGTGTCGTAACACAACATGATCTATCTAATTTGCATTCCTTTTTGATACGGTGTTTGACATGTGCCTGGTTTCTTCAATTTTGCTGAGAACCTTATCATTTAAAATATGGAATCTCAAAGATAAGCCGAATATTTGGCGGTCGGTCCACATATCGAAGGCCTCCAATCTTTTACTGCGATGATTCTTCTTCTTCTTTTCTTCAGCTCCTTTCACTCCACTTCTAGATATAGACTTCTTCCTGGATTTTCCGTTTCTCTCTATCCTGGGCACTGCGATGATAAGGGTGTTGAAAAGCATTCTAATTCGTTTCTTATTTTAGGGTTATGGAATACAGGATCATACCCTTATTGAAGAATTGGTGATATTATAACAATTTTTCGCATTCGCCTTCTTCTCTCCAGGCCATGTCAGGTCTCTCCGACGTCGGAGAGTCATAACCAGGGTAGGGAGCTATATTTATAACTAGATGAAGGAGGGCTGACAAAAAAATGTTGATTATGATTCCTCAAAACCATATCCTGCAGATTTCCCATAGTTTTGAGTCTTACGCTGCTTCTCAAAGACCGTACATCAACTTTAAAACAAAATATAACTATTATGTATTCAACATCATCATAATACCATCAACTCGTTTCTTAATTGGGGTAATCAGAGAGAACCGAACGCCAGAATCCTCTCTCTTGAAATTTCATTTTTCTCGCTTTATTCACAAGCTCTTTTATTATTATTACTTTTTCATTCTTTCCATTACTTTCACTTCCATTACTCGTTCCCCTTTATCAGTCTTGTACACTTGCTTTGTCAGCCTTGAGATGGTTTGGCCACATAGAAAGGATTAGTGATGATCGTCTGATTTGTTGAACACCTAAATATGCAAAAAAAATATTTTGTGTCAGTCAGTCATATGTTATCACACAGAAATCGGAACATGGTCTGATATAGGTACTAACTATCTAGATCTAGAAGCATTCTCAAACCAGATACAAAACAGTAGATACTTGGTTGAAATCAAAACAAGTTATAAGTAACTACTATGCGTTTGACTATATATAATATACCTATAATCGACAGCGCTTTAATGCAGATAATTGTTTTTGAATGTATCCGCTCTAAATAACATAATTTTATTATAGTTTAGGTACCCACATTATTGGCAATAATAAATTAATAACTTAGACGCTATAATAATGTTAAAACTTCACTGTTTGATTTGATTTTTATTAATTTTATTAGTAACGTACTGAGTTATACAGTCACTTATATTTTGTATACCAAAAGTTTTAAGCCCAGTTCGGACTACGTTAGTATATAGTCGAGTGGTTATTAGTTACTATAATCTTTCGTATGAAAAAAAATATAATGTTTTAAAAAATATTATTTAAAATAGTTATAATTAAATCTTAATAATATAAAAATCTCGTGTCACGATGTTCGTATAGGTACCTACGCTAATTTCCGAAACCGCCCAATCAATTGTCATAAAATTTTCTAAATTTGTATGGATGGTTCCCGATTGAAAGATAGGATAGTTTTGTACACAATATGTGGCGCTGTTTTCGAGATAGAAAAAATATTTTAAACAAGAATTAGATTTCTCACCTAAATTAACCTTAAATAACCACAAATTTTGACTTCCCTGCATCCCTCCAAGATTTTTTTTACAGAGTAAGGAATGATCTGTGGTAATAATTATATTACAGAGTAAGGAATTATCTGTGGTCGTTATTATTTTTTTACAGAGTAAGTAATGATCCTAGGTCGTTATTATTTTTTTTACAGAGTAAGGAATCATCTGTGGCCGTTATTATTTTTTTACAGAGTAAGTAATGATCCTAGGTCGTTATTATTTTTTTTACAGAGTAAGGAATCATCTGTGGTCGTAATTGATTTTTTTACAGAGTAAGGAATCATCTGTAGTCATTATTATTTTTTTTACAGAGTAAGGAATGATCTGTGGTCGTTATTAATTTTTAATTGTGTAATATTTCAATAGATGGCGGTAAGAAAATCTATTGATATCTGTATTACGCATCTAGAGAATATACAACACTCAAATATACGTAAAATACATAAAGTGATATCTACATAAAATGCGGTCTATGTACAAAGAAGGCTGTCTGTGGTAGGACAACGTCTGCGCAGGCCCACTAGTAATATAGTATTAATTAAAATAAATAAAAAAAAATACTTACATACACTCATAGAATAATAATAGTATAGAATACTCTATAGTCTGCAGTAAATGCGACTGCTTTATGTTGATTAATTTGGTCAACATTTTGCTACGAGCATTCAGTAATCATTTGGCCGTCTGCGTGATACGTTCTCCAAATAGGTAATTTTTTAACTGTTCTTCCCCCACCACCACCCGTTCTGCTTATGGGGACTAAAAACGGCCCCTTGCAAAACTCTGAAAGAACACATAAGAACGTAAGAAGAGTCCGGAGAACTCTTAAACCTTGCAGACACTGCACTTAGAGTGCCAAAGAGAGCAGATTATAAGGGAGCAGTAGGTCCGTTGTGCACTGAAAGTGAAGATATTAGTTCACCGTATTTTTGACAAAAAGTCTTGAATGCTCTGAAGTTGCTCTTCGTGGCTACAAGGTCCGCATGTCCAATGGGGCCAAAGGAATTCCCTCGAACATCGTTGTAGAGTTCTCGTCGGAATGTTGACACGGAGAAGTTAGTGCATTCCCATAGGATATGCTCAGAAGTCTGATCAGAGTTACCACAAAGCTGACATGAGGAGGAATCGGATAAGTGAAAACGAAAAAGGTAACTTTTGAAACTGCCGTGTCCAGTTAGGAATTGCGTTGTCCAATAATCAGGAATAATCCAAGATGATGAAATACGGGTCCTCACATCAGGAAGAAATAAGAATGTCAGTCTGCCCACGGAAGAAGACGACCAGCGATTTTGCCAAGCGTCTAGAAGTGAATTTTGAGTTAAGTTTTCAATCACTCCACGAAAGGTGGGTAAATTCACGGGTGCGAGAGATACTCCACCCAAAATTGAGCTTCGACCCCTATACAGGTTGTATATTGAAGCTCGTCGTTGTGTTTCTAGATCAAGAGGAGCCACAACTGTAAGAATAGGAAGTGTGTCAGTTGCGCAGGTTCTGTAAGCCTTAGCTAAAGCCAGAAGGGCGAAGCGCTGTCCAGAAAGCAGCAGACGTCTGATGTATTGGGTTTCACAACGGTGAGCCCAACAAGGGGCGGCATAACACATAATCCCCAGGAAGGTAGCATTGTAAAACAGTTTTGCTACTGGATATTTAAGGCCCCAACTAACTCGAGCTAGGCGTGAAATCTTTTGGAAGGCTGCTTTAGCATTATCGGATATAGCATGAACATGGTATTGAAAGGTTAAGCCTCTATCGAGTGTAACACCTAACACTCTAACTCTGTCCTTAAATATTACACGCGTATTTAGAAATTTTATGAAAGGAGGACTTTTCATTATGCCTTTTAACACTAAACCATAAGTTTTTTTGGGTGCGAAATTGAGTCTGTGGCTTACACCCCAGTCTGCAACAGTAGAGAGTATCTGAGTGGCTGAACGCTCAATAAGTGCTCGTGAGTCACCTCGAATAAGGATTGTGGCATCGTCGGCATATGCCAAAATGCTGCAGCCCGTAGGAGTTGAAAGTGAGAGAAGGTCGTCAAACAAAATGTTCCATAATAGTGGACCCAGAACAGAACCCTGAGGGCACCCGATGCTGATAGATCGCCTGTGCAGTACTCGTCCCCCGGGCATGGCCACATGCCTGTTGGTAAAATAACTCTTCACAATTTTGTATATATTACAGGGAACCTTTCGGTCTCTGAGTTTTTTGAGGATTAAAGGCCACCAGGCATTGTCAAATGCTCCCGCAATATCAAGGGATATTGATATCACATATTTACCGTCTGTGGTGTTGACAAAATCTGAAATAGCCAGGATAGCATCAACCATTGATTTCCCAGCGCGGAAACCGAACTGACGATCGGACAGAGGGTGCGTACTAGAAAGATGAACTTCTAAGCGTCGACAAATAAGTTTTTCTAAGACCTTACCCAATATAGGTAATAAAGTAATAGGTCTATAAGATTTTGGGTCAGAAGGATCTAGATCGCTACGCTTGGGAATAACTGTCATCAATCCAGTTTTCCAACAATCCGGAAAGTAGCCTTCTTGCAAGCAATTGTTGTATAATGTCGTTATTTCGCAGCGAGCTATATGCCAGCACCTTTGTATAAGAGCTGCGTCAATGCGGTCAATTCCAGGCGATTTGTTTTGACTAAGATTTTTAATGATAAAATCAAGTTCATCAAAGTTGGTTAGGGTCGATATGGAAGTTTGTGGGATATTGGATTGGTGGTTACGGATTTGAGAATGAAAGGAAGTATCAGATGAAATGTCATCAGAAGCAATAAGTATGTCGAGTAGCGTACTCGTCGTCGAATCAGAGTCTTTGGTGAGAATCCCAGTTCGTAGATCACGGATACACGAGACTGACGCATTTGGATCTTTTGTCATCGAGGCAAATCTAAAAACAGCACCCCAAGGATCAGAGGTTGAAACCTCAGAAACCAAGCGGCGCCATGCTTCAGACTTGGCACGAACAATTTCACGTTTGTAAATATTATTGGAGCGTCTGTACTCACGTTGAAGTACGGTTATAAAGTCAATTGAACCTCCTCGACGACGAGCCACTCTCAAGGCGCGGTGAGCACGGGTCGAAGACCGTTTTAAGATGTCTAAGCCAGGATGCCACCATTCATTAGGAGACACATGACTAGGAGAAGTTCTACCGATCGCCTTCTCGGCACTATTAATTATGTTTTGCGTTATGAATGAGGCCATATCCATAGTAGAATAAGATCTGCACGATAAGCGATCCATTGAGCATTCAAAGTCCCGGTCAAAGTCAGACCAACGCCACCTGTCACAATTTTTTCCTGTAATTTTTTAACTGCTTGCAAAATTATTTACGCAGTCATAACGAGTAGTACTATACGAACAATGTCTACCAGCAGAGTCATATTGACACGAGCCGGCCAGTAAAACGGCTTCACTTTTTCAGCGAGGTATTGTATGGGAATAAGTATTCTATGTTGTATAGTTTTATTATTATTCTATACATACACTCAAGCAGACCTTTGGGTTAGTAGTGTGGAAACATCCATACGACAGTTTCTGAATATTTTTTTGTTCTTTACTAATATTTTATAATGAATATGGACTCTTAATAAATATATAAATAAGTGACGTCATAAATAACAAAGAAGTAGATTGAAGACTGGGTCATAATATAATATAAGTAATAAATGTTACTAGGGCATTTAAAGTATGGAGGTGGTCTTATTTACATATTATTATTATTATTATAACATTTTAACGTGTGTATTGACTGGGACGGTCTAAGGGATAAAAGCCCAATTAAAACAAATACATACCTTGGTGCCATTCATCATTATCATCACACTTTTATGGGTTCAAAAAACCGAGATGTTACTGTATATTTTTCTGTTTTATTTTTTAAATTATTTCTATGATAAAAATAAAATATAAAAAGAGGGAGGGAGTAGACGGGAAGTATGGGGAAGGGAAGAATTTAGTCGTCAAATATGGGTTTTAAATCTGATGTTGATTCGAAAAAGATATAAGACTTATAAGAATAAGATATAAGACTTTCTTTCTGGCATATTTATTGCCAAATGGCATTTTTTTAAACTAACCATTATTTCCTCTTCAGAGAAGCAAAATTTGGGTGTGAAATAATTTTTAATTAAATCGAATATTTTATGATCTCATATTTAGACGCAAACATTGATTTTTTCCCCTCCCTGTGTTGACCATCTTTAAATATCAATATGTATTCCATTCGTCTCTATTGATATTTATTTAAACACTTTCTAACATCCTGTGTAAGTGGTAGGTCCATTGCCAAATGGAAATTTGTCTAATGCCAAATGGTAATTTGTCCATTGCCAAATGGCAATTTGTCCAATGCCAAATGGCAATTTGTTCATTGCCAAATGGCAATTTATTAATACTTTCGATTTTTCCAGTTGAGAGAAGCAATATTTGAGATAATCAATTATTAAATATACCTACCTATCGAATATTTTATGACTGCATATACCTACCTACATCAGCAAACAGTTTTTTTCCCTTGGTGAAAGAATGAAATTTTTTGCGCAGTTTATATCAATTTGTACCTATTCCAAATTTGTCTCTATTGAGATATAACGTTTGCCATTCCTGAATTTGATAACGTTCTCTGGTTATCAAATTCAGGACGCCGATAGAGGAGATAAACATCATATTTTTTCATGGCGATTGACAACTGTTGGTTATCTTAAAATAAATGGGTCGATGGCAGAGCGGTTAGCGCGCTGGGCTAGTAATCCAGTGGTCGCGAGTTCGAATCCTGCCTCGACCGATTTCGTTCACCTATAGCACAAGCATTTATATGCTTATTTTAAGGAACTTACTTGTTTAATAAGGACATATTCATTTTAAAGAAAAAAAAAAACAACAAATTATTCATATATTGGAACAAAATAAGTGTACATGAAATTAAGTAAAGCCCTATACAGTTGCATACAATACCCAAAAGACGAACCGGTTCTGATCGTGTATCAAGTGTGTGTATTAAGTATAAAGTTGTGGAGGCGACATATTTCGAAACATATGAAACCGTTTTCATAGTTTGAAGTATTCCGATTCGTGTTATGTCAATGACCTCGTCTTGATATGTCTCTTTTGACATGATATAAGATCTCTTTGGAGCTATCCGAATATTAAGTTCTTACAAATCGGGACGGTTGAGGTTACACTTCAAAAATTATGTCAATATGAAGTAATATTTTTGGCTGCAAAGAGGGCATGCATGTTTTCAAAGGTTCACAATCCTTGGATGCATTTTAATATTATTAATAATAAAATTTTTTATTCCAGTCTGTGAAAATATTTAATATTTCTTATTTTATTTATTTATTTAAATACATACTTAAATTAATAGACATCACAAGAAAAGAAAACTGTGCCGGTGCTAATGCATCTCGAAAGAGTGACACTGTAAATAAGAATGCCAACATCAATTGTATATATAAAAAGCATCTTTATAATATGACAAATCAAATAAAAATATATAAAAAAAAACAAAAGACAATAAATAAATAAAAAAACACTTAAAGCAAAAGATGAGTACCTATGGCATCGAAAGCTATGGGTAAACACTCTCCTCTGCATAGTGTCTACCCGATACTAAAAGCTATTTCTTTGTTTTATTTTTGAAAAAAAAAGCGTATTTTCAGTTTCTTTAATTTTTTTATCAAGTTAAATGTATTTTCTAGAAGCAATGACTCCAAAACATTTCTGTCCAAACGAGGTTTTCATTATGGGCACAAAGATGTTCAGTTTATTTGCTTGCCTAGTGAAACGCGTTTGTTGGCTTCTACTATGCAGAATTGGGTATATTCTTTTGGAAATGAATTAATGAAGATTCCAAATACAGCTGACTTGGACATAATGAAATATTTTGCTGAATAAAAAGAAAAACTTTAAACAATTAAAACGTACATAAATATGTATAACATGAAAAAAACACGACGCTTTTATTCCTTTTTTCATTCATACCATCACGGCATATCCCACAATGTGGGGTAACCAGCGAAAGGTGTGCATTGCCTTATAAAAGGTAGCATAACATATCTGTGTATACCCACACACCAGTCTCGTCTCACCTAAAAAGGCACTATATTCAGAATGGGTGGTGAACCTCATTGCTGAACTATGTGATATGTTATTGTTGCCTGTTGTATTTTCGATTACCCGGCTCTTACGGGACACTCGAAAACAATAATAGAAAAGAGTGGAGGCACTATTCTAAGCCGGTGCCTCACAGCTGCCTCGATGCTTTTATAAATATAACAATGTCGTCTTTAGTATTTTAACACTTCTCTCCATCTTTGTGTCGATCTGGGACATTGGTGCTTCTGTACAACTTTTATGATTGAGCTTGAATTGATTCGTCATTTACGGTACGCGGCTATTCGATGTCTCTGGACACCAAGAAATTCATGACACCGTCCCTCCGCAAACATAGTTGAAACTCTGCTATGCCAATGATACCCAAATATTATTCTATGAGCGTCAGTATAATATTGCATCCGAAGTCGTCCCATTGTCGATCTTCTGTATGTACGTTACCTGATTTCACAGGTGTACATACCTGTACAGAATGCGTTGAACAAGCTCCTTGTTTATTTCTAAACAAAATACGAATTAAATGACAGATTTATCAGAGAAAATGAGGAAACTATGGAAGAAATTCAAATAAAAAACGTAAAAAAAAAGTCATTCGAGAATTACTCAACAAGAGTATGTAACAAAACTCAACAAGGAAATGCAAAATATTCTTGCAGATAATACAAGATAAGTAAGTAAGTGAATGACACGAGATGGTTTAGGCACATTGAAATAATGATCGATGACGATCGACTATGAAAAATATAACAATGGTGTAAATGATAAGAGTGAATTGTAAGGGTCGCCCCAGAAAGGGATGGCATGGCCGTGTTAATGATATTTTGAAAGAAGGAAACATATGTTTGCAAAAAGAGGTATATGGCGTTCAGCCCTCCCTGCCTACTCCGTTTGGGACATGGAACGATGATTTGTATGTACTAAATACCCCAATTTCAAATCAAATTCCTCAAATATGTTAAACAGTGTGTTTCTAGAAAAAATACCATATGTATTTTCAATATTTCTCTAGTGAGTCTTTTCCCCTAGAAAATCTTAAAAACATCCTTTTTCCCAGCATTTTTTTCAATTACTCCATAACGATATGTATAAGAGAACTAAATCTTTTACATGCTTAAAGAGTGTATAAAATTAAAGTGAATGACCGATAAAGTTTTTTCATTTCAAGTAAGGTTTGTTCTTAAAATGCAAAAAATCAACACATTTTGATTTTCCGATAATTTAAATCACGTATAAACCCTTTTTTAAGCACGCGATAGTTATTTTTAATAACATGTAACTTCATAGTGCATTAGGCGGTTTTAATATATCATATTTTCAGTCACTATTCGCTCGTATGTCCTCTTAATTAAAAAAAACTTGATTTTAGTTTTGGTGATAATTCAATTTGATTATTGAAGAAGATTTTAAAACTTTATTAGAAGAGGTAGGTATGAATGGTAGGAGGTATCAGACAAAAAATAAAAGGTACATTTATGTGTAAAGGTTGATCTTTTATTGTGTCCAAATAGATGATTAGAATCTAACCTTCGCTGTAAGATTGTTATAATAAATTACAGCAGTTTGGAGAGGATTGTTTTGACGTGTGTGAGAGTGGCAGAAGCCGTTTGAATGGATCATTCCCAAAACCTTGAAGGCGTGAATATTTATTATAAAAAAACAGAATGATTTTTCATGCTCACCATCGTAATGATGATTGTCTTTATAAGGAAACCACACATTATAAAGGTTCACAGACGGTCTTGAACCGCTTAGATTTGGCCACCAGCCAGAGCATCTCTACACTTGACATTGGTTCAACCGTTGGACAGATATTTCTTTGTGTCTCCCTCAAGGTTCAGTTCGAGAGAACGAAGACCTTCTTACTGTTATTTTCGATAACCTTTTGAGCACTTTCTCAGACTTCTGATGGCCGGATTGAATCGTCGAAAGGTAAATAATATATCTCTTCATAGTGGCCATCAAATGATTTTTTTTTATTTCTTAATACTTTTCAATACAATAAGCAGATAATCTAAACAATTAATAAAGATATCGAAATGTTTCTGATTAAAAATTGAATTT
The DNA here is from genome assembly GCA_963576475.1 of Molanna angustata. NCBI lineage: Eukaryota > Metazoa > Arthropoda > Insecta > Trichoptera > Molannidae > Molanna > Molanna angustata. Next base: position 17,491,173 of record OY754987.1, read on the forward strand.
AGTGACGGCATCGCTTCATACAATTTGTAAGGCAGTATAAACTACACAATATCTACGGGGACTCAATAGTTTGGTACTTCATCTCCAAACATACATTTTTTTTATTTTTTTTTATTTTTTTTCAACATAATTTAATTTATACAAGATCCCACTAACCATATATGGTTATCAGTGGGTTTCTATATCATACAATATAAATGCTACTTAAACTAACCAACAATGAAACAATATTTGAATATGGACTAACAATATAAAAATGTTACAAGAGATCCAAAAACAAAACCAGAATCAAACAAAAAAAAATATATAGAAAAGAACCCAAAAATACAATAGAGTTAGAACAAATATAAAAAGAAAAAATAAATAAATATAATACATACCATCATCCTGTTTTCATATTCTGGGTAGGAAAAATAGACTGACCTCCATACTATTATATATCCTGACATACATGCCGACCGCCGTGGCACAGTTGGTAAGTCGTTTGGTTTCTGTGTGGGCGTCCTGGGTTCGATCCCCGGCAGAGGAGAAATTTATTTAAATTTATTTCTCACGCTAATATTGCTTCTCTGGGCTGGAAACACTGGTTAGTTGGAAGAAATTGCCATATGGCAATAAACTCGACACTTGCGCAGGGTGCAAGGATGTGTTTATTGTTATTATTATTATTACATACCAACATGTTTTGTATAGAAAACAAAATTCTTAAAATGTTTATAAATTTGTTTTTAAGTGGTTATAGTTTGGTATGTATTCTTCAATTATACATACTATAGCAATCGACAGTTGGATCTCATGTGTTATATGCAACTAGTATATTTAAATCTAATTTCTTTTTCTGTTTGTCTTAATTACATACATACATATGTAGATAATTATATATGAGTTTTCTTTTAACACACAGCTGAGCTATGCAATGAAACAATTAATTTGAATGGCAACACACAACAATCGATTGTTTATATTCGTGTTCGAATTTCGAACGAAAGCGAAATTTGAACCGTTAGGTACTGAATTGGAAATGAGACATGGATGCTAAACCATAAATTGAACGAATAGATAGGTTTAAATAATAAGTTCAAAAAAGTAATCAAAACTACTTAGTACTTAGTTATCTTATTAGTAATGCCGCGTTGATACAGTCAGAGTATGATCGGACCGAGTGGACTCGTATGAGTAAACTTCATCCGAGTGTACACGGATAGCGGTTTACACACAAACTTTTTTACTCGGATTCAAAATCATAACTGCAACAGCTCTGTTGCTGTAAGGTGTTCGTTTTCATTTAACACACAGGCTTTTTTCTCGTTTTTAAGGTCATATATATGGCACAGACAGATCTGTTGCTGCAGGTGTCAGAGTTGTTGCAGACACATTAATTAAAGAGTTAGAAAACCACTACAAGGAAAAAATAAGCAACTCAAAAGGAAAATTTGGACCCATCAAAGGATTTTAAGGAGTACAGAGCAGGGCGCATCTGAAAATTTCCGCATCTGAAAAGTATAAATGGCACTGCCGCGTTCCTTGCGTCTTTATTTTTATAATCTTTTAATTTAACATTCCATAGAAGTTCTTTCGCTTCGTATAATTCTAAAAATTTAGCGGTATCGCGCTCAGACCATTTTTTTTACTACGAGATGACGTTTGTTTGTTGTTGTCCGCCATTTTGTTTGACTACTCCTATACGAGCTAACTCGGAACAATAGGACGTGGTCCGAGTCAACACGGATCGGACGCCGTCATCCGAGCGGGCTCGGATTACCGGTTGACATAATACGAGTGGCGTCCGAGTAGGTATCCGAGTGTGCTCGATCCGAGCGCACTCTGACTGTGTCAACGCGGCTTTAGTAAATGAGTACAAAATGAATGTATAATTTATATGCAAGTACCTACTTTTGAAATATTCTTAATCTATTTTATTATTTTTAAATAGTGTTTAAAAGATGAACGACAAAAGACTAAGAGAAAAACGTATAATGGCGACAGGGATCTACAAAATTATTTATAATTATACAAACTTGAAAAAATTTTAATTTTACATTTTTTTTTACTCAATGTAATTTTTCCAATTGGATTATAATACTTTTGAACGGCGAATCTTTGAGGCTTCACGATTGCGTGATGGCAATAAACTCAGTATTGTGCAATTTTATATGTTTTTTTTATTGTGTTTGTATGTGTCCGGTCCCCCCTTATAACTTTTGATCCTCTTAATGCACAGAGCCCAAAATCTCAGAAATTATAGTTATATAAATCTCACACGGAACTATGTAAAGTTCATACTGTTGATTTATCAATTTGTTCAAGAGAAATAAATTCTCTTGAACAAATTGACCCTGGATAAACAAATAAATTATTGGTACCTTCTATTTATTGCCATACGGCAATAAACTCGCCACTTGCGCAGGGTGCAAGGAAGTGTTCATTATTATTATTAATATTTATGTGTAGGTATATAAAGGTACGTAAAATAATCTCACAAATGTAAATTGATAAAGAATGAATGAAATGATAAGGCTCATCATCTTATTTTTTTGTCTCTGCTGCAATAATACAAAGATTATGTTGAAATAAGTGTAAAAACATAACAAAATATAGATTTTTATCAAATAAAATGTTGTCGACCTCTAATATTTGTGTTGACCGATATAACTGTCACATTGAAGTGTTACGTCTAATTTGCGTCGAGAATTTTAAACAATTTAAAAAATATGGCGAATGTATTTTTTTGAAAAGTTTTTACACGTGCAGTTTCGTTTTCTTTCAAAACGTTCATTCTGAGTTTTACTTGCATTCATGGTTATGTTGGTATGACTGTCAGTCAGTCAAAAAAACTTAATAATGCTGCCATATCACCAAATTAAGTTCATATAATCTGATATTTAAAACTTCATAAAAAGAAATTGTAAAGAGAATAATCAGAGTTTCATATGAAAGAATAAAACTTGTATGGGTTATTATTTTAAACAAAACACACAATTTTTATAACTATTTTGCAGATTTATCAGAAATAACTGATACAAAAAATATACTAAAAAAACAATTCTAGGAAATATCCTGTTTTATCGTATAACAACACCATATGCAATCATATCAACATAAATATTTTTTTTTTAAATTAAGTAATAAAATTTCTAAATCAAAATTTGAGTCAAGTATAATAGAAGATAGAGATTTTTAAAAAAAAAGTTTTATGTTAAGTTATGTACTTTCGTAGGTATGTACTATTTAAAATATTAATTAAATAGGTATCCAATAACAAGTTGCCACACTTGGGAGTGGAAAGGGATTATTTATTTTTACAAATAAATTTGTGGCGACACAGTGCTTAGCGACTGCCCTGTCAGATGGATGCATTCTCCTCCTAGCGACCAATTAGCGAGCATCGATCTTTCTGGTATTTGGCTCTAGGGGGGTATATAACTGAACGCGCAAGTGACGCACTTCAGTGCCAATCTCTCCTTTTTCTTGTTAATTTTGTATATTTATTATATAGTGAATTTATTGCCCTCGAAGAATTGTCAGGAACCCATCTTTATTTTACATCACACACCTAGGACTAATTACTCACGCAATTCATTTGTTAATACAGCATGTTATTGTTACAATAAAAACTGTATGAGTGACCATAGGCTTAATATTTTTACATCTAGTCTCTAAACATACAGAAAATTTTTGATGGAGATGGTTAAATTTTAACTGTGTTTTGGGTATGCCTGCGCTGGGACTGGTCTTTCGATTAACCCGACAACTTGTTTCTCCAAAAGAGAGCTAATCCCTCTCCTCTCCTCCTCCTTTTCCCCTTCCCTTCCCTATATCCTAAATCCTCTTGCAATGCTATATGCAGGTTCAATAGTTTTTTGTTTTTAATTGACTCAAACATTTTATTCACAATACTTAATAAGAACATTGTAATTGGCGCTATGAATAGTTGTAATTTTATACTATCTTTAATTACAACTTAAAGCTGTAATGTTCATTCAAATAGTAAAACAAAAAAATAAAATAAAAATAATATATTGTATGTTTAAAAGTTGTAACTAAAATATATATAGATTACCTACATGAAAATTCTTCGAAACACAATTGTTCGAATGCGCAATTGTACGAATAACAATTTTTCGAAAATCAGTTATCAGAATGAAAATTGTCCGAAAGCAAATTATTCGAACTAACATGTTGGAAAACCAATTAACCGAATTTAATATATTTTTGTGTCATTATGTTGCCTCCTTTGACATATTTGTTGCCAGTAAAATATATTCGATGAAGACTATTATTACTTGTTGTATTATTGTTGGGTACGTATGTTTGCACATTTTTAATAACTGATGTTTGACAGCGCGGGATAGCCTAGTTTGTACACCAGTTTATGTTTATTTAGTATTCACACCAAATTAGTTATATTATTTTAATATTATAGTTACTTTTTTAAATATATAATGCAACTGGCTCACGCCAGTCGCAATTATAACTACAAACAAACCTAACCAACCTATTTTTACCAAATTTTTGTAGGTTTAGGTTTAAAAAATAGGTGTACATCCTAGGATATCTGACAGCGCGGTGCGTCGCCATGTTGTTTATTCCATAGATTTTTATTAAACATAATATACTATGTAGATGTAGTACTCCGTGCAAAAAGTGAGTCATTTTTTTTCGATTCATACAAAATTTGCTAACTACGACATCTAGTATATTATAATAAAAATCTATGGTTTATTTCTCTCACAATACTACCAACATGACGTCATAAAAATTCGAACAATTGTAAATTCTGATAATTGTGTGTTCGGAAAATTGTTTTTCGAAAAAATGTGATTCGAATAATTGCTATTCGTAAAATTGATTTTCGTAAAATTGAGCATTCGAATAATTGTTTTTCGAATAATTTTCCTGTCACCATATATATAGTATTTAATATCGTGAGTAATCTTATTTCTCTATACTCAATTATTGTACGAATCTGGCACCTTTCATATAAAGTAACCGAAAGAATTAGTGTGAACAACTCAATAAATTAATAAATGTCTTTTTAAACAGACATCTGTGTCAACATTTCATATTATGAAGATTCAATTAGGTTGGGATCTATAAATTATGTTATAGATTTTTTAAGTGAAATATCATTAGTCCCCACTATTGCACAGTAGTGGAGAGTGAATAAATATAAATCATGTATGTATGAACTATGTACATGCTAAAAGTAAATACTTACATATTATAGCAATTACTAACGGTACACGATAATGTTAAACATCTTGATCATTGTATGTATGTATAGGTACCAACATGAGGAAGAAACGGTTTATATTATTATTATGTCAACATTCATTTTAATTATCTACGAACAAACTGATGAGTAGTAATGGAGAAATTCCTACAACATAATCCATCAGTAATAACGCATAGTTTCGATACACCTTCTCTTCTTCGTCAGTTGGAGACCATCACGGTTATGGAGGTATGAAACTCTTCGTCGTCCAGCCCCCCCTAGACAACGTGTCATTTAGCTTAAGAAAAGAAACAAGAAAAGTTAACTCAATTTATGGAACTGACAGTTGTCACATGACTACTGGCAACTGTCACTTCCATACATTGAGTTGTATTTTCTTGTTTCTTCTCTTGAGCTAAATGACACGTTGTCTAGGGGGACTGGGTGCCTAATCACAATTTAGCGATGGAAAAAAGAAAACTCAATGTCACGTGACAAGCGACTGTCATTTTCATACGTTTAGTTATTATTATTTTTATTTTATTCAATATTTCGATTCTTATAAAAACAGTACCTACAGTAAATAATATAGTTTATGACATAAATTTCTTAATTTTACGCTTCGTATAAGTGTAAAGCAAATTTTGTGTTACGAAGCGGAGTTATACACTTAAAAAATCATTGTTTATTTATTTAAAAAAAATGGTACAGAGTAGGTATATGATATATATTTACTGTAAACTGTAACAATCATATACATACATGCACACATACATTATGTACATCCATTACATATACCAAAATGATGATTTGTATAATGATCTCTGACATTTTATTGAAAATTGTTGAATAATATTTTATTAAATTAACCTCTTGTTGAAGGCATACTGTCATCATAAATGGGTGTCATCATATTGTCATCAAAAATGGGTGTCATCATATTGTCATCATAAAGTGGTGATATCTAGGATGCAGTAGGAAGTTACACAAAGTAAAAACAATTATATTGATTTATTTAATAATTAGATGGGTGGTAGCAAAGCGGTTAGCGCGCTTGTTTAGTAATACAGGGGTCGCAAGTTCGAATCCTGCCACGACCGATTTCGTTCACCTATAGCACAAGCATTAATGTTTAATTAAGGAATGCATGAGAATGTATATGTACTTGTTACAAGAATATATTCACTCTTATTTAAAAAAAATCATGTCATTATTATTTTTATTCGGAAATCTATGTTCAAAGTTGTGACAGTGGTTTTAACCTCTATGTACATATTCCAAATGTCGATTCGTTCAAGAGAATTCAATTCTCTTAATGAATCGACATTATTAAGCCAAGATGCGTGTACGAAGGAAAATTTTGTATGGTGTAGTGGACTTTTTGCATGCTAATAACACCAACTAGAGGCCTCGCAGCATAAATGTTCCCATACATGGATTTACTCAGAATTCGGAGTAGAACATTTTATGTGAGTTTTGTGTGTCTGTCTGTCCCCTCCTTATAACATTTGATCCGCTCAATTTACAGATCCCAAAATTTCAAAATATATAAACAGTTATAGGCCTACAAAACTTTTATACTCAGAATTGTGAATTTTTGTTTCAGTCAGGGGTTATCAACTTTTGAAATTTTACTTTATTTTTCCATATATCTCAGAAATCATAAAAGCTAGAAAGCTGAAAATCGGTATGAATATAGACAAATACAAAATCTCAAATTTAATTTTTCAAAAAAATTCCAGATTTTCTCAAACATTTCTTATTAAGAAAAATATTTTTTTTATGATAAATTTATGTGTTTAACTGCCTATATTTCCAAAGTTTACCCCAACTAGATAATTTAATTATCTATAAAAAATGTTAGCATTGTAGTAGTGCATCTCAATTTTTTTTTAACAATTTTTATAAAAATTGAATTTAGTGACGACATTGCTTCATACAATTTGTATGGCAGTCGCCTATACACAATATTTATTTATTTATTTATTAAAATCCTTTTTACAAGTATAATAATAACAATAAGTACAATATAACTTTATACAGTAGTTAATAAAAATTATAAGTTATACTTTAAGTAAGAAAAAGTTAAGTTTGTCATTAGTGTATACGTTTATATATTTTAATTTGTGGATTAGGCTACTCTACTAGGCTATGCCTGTACCAGAGTAGCGTTATATAAATCAGTTCTATTATTTTAATTCGTCATAGTGTTAGTTATTTTTGTAAGGTTTTGTGGTAGGTTGAAGTAATGATGTGCAAGTATGTATGTATATATTTTAGTGTTGTATGAGAAAAAAAAAAATGCTTGATGTAGAAAGGGCTAATGATAATATAATTTTTTTTTTTTATAAGTCATCTAAGCAGTAATATTAAATAATTCTTCTGTTTCTTAATATGTAAGAAGACTTAATAGTTTGATAGGTACTTAATCTCCAAACATTATGGTATCTCCAAACATCAATTGTGGACATACATACCATCATGCTGTTTTCATATTCCGGGTAGGAAAAGAGGACTGACCTCAATACTGTCCTATCTTGACATACATACCGACATGTGTTAAAATTTTCAATAATTTGGATTTATGGGTTTATAGTTTGATTCTTATTCTTCAACTACACATACTATCGCTATCGACAGTTGGATCTCATGTGTTACATGCAACTAGTCATAAATTTAATTAGGTGCTTAGGCACTAGATAATTGTACATTTTTTAATGTAAGAAATTTGTCATTATTAGTTAATTACTAATAATTGGTGATTTATTATTTTTTTTTTTTTTTTTTTTTTTTTTTTTTTTTTTTTTTTTTTTTTTTTTTATTATTTTTTTTTTAATAAAATGAATATGTCCTTGTTAAACAAGTACATATACATCTTTCTACGTTCCCTAAATTAAGCAAATAAATGCTTGTGGTATAGGTGAACGAAATCGGTCGAGGCAGGATTCGAACTCGCGACCACTGGATTACTTACCCAGCGCGCTGACCGCTCTGCCACCGACCCATCTAAATACAATGTTTTATTTGAAGTTATAAACAATCGAACAGTAGTGATAAAAATGTTTTTTTATCCGTCCGTCTGTCTGTCTGCTAATCGCGTAGCCTTACTTTAATTTTGTTGTTCACTTATGCACATAAAGTAAGTGTTTTTTAAACTTTTTATTTTATTTATAAATAAATTAAACTGACTAACAGCTATACAATATAGTGTTACATCTAATAATTTTTTTAGAGCTAATTAGAAATCTTCGTTGATAGGTCATACCGTCGGTTGCAAGATGAAAAATATAACATCATAATACAAGATATTTCTGTAACAGATAAAGTTTCATCCTGCAGCCAAGGTTTACATAATATTAAATTAGAATAAAAAATAGTTAATTATGGAAAAGAACATACATACATACATTTAAAATAAAAATATATTTTAGTGGTTAATGTTGGCAAATAAATTACGTAGTATTTAAAAAATGCACTTAAAATACATCTCGCTGCTGTAAGGCTACACTGGAATAAATCAACTTCTGAATTCAGGTGAATTAAGTATGTACCTATGCCATAGTTTTTTGATGAAAATTATGACTATATCACCGACTCCCGTGGCAGTGTAGTTAAGCCGTTTGGCTTCTATGTCGATGCCCGTTTCGATTCTTTGTTTAAAATAGTTTCTTACTTTATTTTTCCATATATCTCAGAAATCATAAAAGCTAGAAAGCTGAAAATCGGAAGACGTAAAAAGCAGAACCTACCACTTGATGGTAGGTTCTGCTTTTTACGTCTTACGCTTTCAATGTCCTCGGTTCTGCGCATCTTCTGGGGTAACCCTCTTGCTTAACCTGTTTTTACCTCACCACTTCCTTCCATCTGCACTTTGGTCTCCCTTTCCTTTTTCATCTTTTACACGGCATATTTAAGTTTTGGGCTACCTAAGAACTCAAAATTTTACGGCGATCTTCTACAAACATGTCCGTAACATCTAAACCTCATTTCTTCTAAAAAGGACCGAAAAAGGATTTTTACTAACATTATTTGGTTCTTAATATTTAAAAAAGGCGCAAAAAATAGAGAAATAAATAAATCAGTGTATTTTTATAAATTTTGAGCGCATACTTAATTTAAGGCCGAAGTCCTGAAATTTTCAACTGAGATGAAACAAATAATAGTGTATTTGGCTGTTATTCTTGGTTTTCTGGGCTACAAATACCTACTAAAAGTTTGTATGGTATTTAAATACCTATAATTAATGATTCAGATAAATTATTTTTGGTTTGGAACAATTTCTTTTGTCTAATCATTTAAAAAACTTATTTTTAAATGAACTCAAAAGTAATTTATTTATTTCATTTTATCAAAAGGACATCCAGCTTACAATTATCATAAAAAAGAAAATAATATCGGTTATTATTATGATTGTTGGACGTCCAATTATGGATGCACACAAAATCACATGAGCTCATATTCAATCACACACGTAAGTTATACACGTAAGAGTTACATAAATAAATAAGAGAACATTCGGTTAAAAAAGATAAGTAAAAAAAAGAAGAAAAAAATATAGTTACATAAGTTAAGCAAAAAAAAAACATGTTACATAAGTCGAAGTAAAAAAATAGGTAGGTACATAAGAAGTTAAAAAAAGTTACATAAAGGTATAGGTTAGAGAAAAGACGATTTCAAACAGATTACAATAAAATAGCGTATATAGGTATATAACTAAATAGCACTGATATCTTCTTAAAAAAAAATAAAATAAAAAAAAAATAAAAACAACAAGCGAGAGTTAACTTTTTTCTTATTAGCAGAGAGCAAATCCGCAAACACGTCAAGATCAGGACACTCCCTTGTCATATCGTTATACTGTCTACACATTCTTGTTATAATATTTATTTAACATAATAAACTTGAGGAGTAAGGGTAATTTCGCACAATATATAATAATAAATGATAAAAACGAGTAAAATATGTTACTTTATTGCATTATGAGTTTGTAACATATATGCATAAGTTTATTTTTCACACAATTGTATACGAGTTCACATCCGAAACATGACAATGGTATATTTATATATACATACATATAAAAATATTTAAGTTAATTATTTCGTTATGCGGGTATTACCAGTGCAACGACAGTAAAAAAATAAAATTGAATTTTAGTTTTATCCATGGATATTTACAAACAATTTGATTTTTTTTCATGACATGTGATCAAACCAACCAAGCAAAAAAAGCCTAATTCGTCTTCTGCGTAGCCAAGTGATTTTTCAAGATTTATAGGTGGCGATTATTATACATTGCTTTCTTGGACATGGAAAAGGCATTCGATAAAGTGCCAAGAGAGGTGATATGGTGGAGTTTCCGGAAAATAAATATACCTGAGAAGTATATCACTGTGATCATTGATATGTACGCACAAGTGAAGGCTGAAATAAGAACCCCAGCAGGAACCACTAGACCAATCGCAGTTACAGAGGGGGTACACCAGGGATCCGTACTTAGCCCATTCCTATTCTGTCTGGTGCTGGACGCGCTAACGGAGGATGCGCAAATGCAGTCACTATGGACTTTCATATACGCTGACGACATAGCAATCTGCATCGAAGACAAGGACTCTCTACAGCGAGCCCTTCTGGCGTGGAAACACCAGTTACAGAAAGGAGGCCTGGTGCTGAGTGTGAGCAAAACACAGTTTATGGCTTGCAATGTTCCCCAAACAGACACTGACCCGATTACAATTGATGGACAGCAGGTCACAAGATGTGATAAATACAAGTATCTTGGGAACATGATACATGAGTCAGGAAGCCTGGAAACTAACATTCAGCACCGTATTGCCGCAGCCTGGCTTAAATGGAGAGAAGTGACTGGAGTAATCTATGACAAGCGAATGCCAGTGAAGATGAAAGGCCATGTATACAAGACAATGATCAGACCAGTGTTGACATATGGTAGCGAGACCTGGACCGTCACTCGAAGACAAGTTCAGTCAGTGCAAACAGCCGAGATGAAGATGCTTAGGTGGATGTGCGGCGTCACGAGAAGAGATAAAATACGAAATGAATATAATATAAGAGGTAGCCTGGGTGTACGCGATGTATCCGATAAGCTGATGGAGAATAGGTTGAGGTGGTTCGGGCATATCCTTAGAAAACCGCCAGAATATATAGGAAACACTGCACTGGACCATCGAGTGTCTGGCAAAAGATCCAGAGGGCGTCCCAAAAAACGATGGAAAGACCTGGTAGCTGAGAACATGCAGGAATGTGATGTCTCTGAGGACGATGCTCAGGATAGGGCGAAGTGGAGGAGCGCAGTGAGGAGAGCTGACCCCACCACCATGTGGGATACAAGCTAAGGAAGAGAGAGAGAGAGAGAGTATAGGTAGCGATTATTATAGGTAGGTTGTTCGATAAAGTGTTCTTTTTTAATTACAAGTACCATATGAACACACAAAAAATACCTACCAATGACACTCGCTCGCGCGAGTCGTATCATTGAAGATCAACTTAATTAAGGGCAAGGACGTGATTACGGACACATAATACTATTATTTCTTTGTCGTATTTTATTGCATCCCATATAATTTTCGGTCTGGTTTAGTTGCAGGAAAGGAATTGGTTGCAGGAAAAATGTAGGTATTCAAAACCTCTATCATTTGAGGTTAGATATATGTTTATTACATATATATTCGCATTTGATCACATATTTCAAATCAATTATATTGTTCAACATATTATTTACGTATGAGTTCTATGGTAGATATAAGTTTTATAATATCTACTATTTATACATAATATGTCTAGAAGGTCTAGTATAAGAAATCTGTCACCATATCAAATAACTTAGAAATGGTGGTTGTTCGTTTAATCTTTCTATCAATAATGATATTATTTATTTAACTTATTATTTATTTATTTATTTAAGGGACAAATACAGTCTTATAAAATAATACACTATGAAATGAAAGAAAGAAAGATCAATTACTTTTGCCCACAATTGATGTATATTAAATAATCATAGAAGTATGTACCTACAATACAACAAAAAAATATATTTAAATATACCTTTTTGTCAATTGAATTTTGCCCTAAACCACTATATTTTGAGTCACTATGCGACATGTTTCGGCAGTGCTGTTCTGCCATCGACCGGCTAGTTGAGACTGAGTGTTGATGTTTAGTTTTTGGATGTGTCAGATGTGTGGGGAGGTGAGTAGAGGGGGTTGGTGGTGAACGGATTGGTGTCGAGAGGAGCGGGGGTGGTACAGGGTCGGTTTAGGGCAAATTTAACATGCCAAAACGGTTAATATCAACAACCACAAAATATCCGCCGAGTATTTAAACTATATTAAATATACCTACTTAAAATTATTACATATTCATATATTTCACACATTTGCCCGTGACGGGAAAGGAAGGGAAGGAAAAAGGAAGGGAGAAGGACCTGATTTGTTACTGTTGTGAAAAATAACAATCTGCTAGATAAAAACAAAAATCAAAATAAGTACACATTTAATTTTTTTAACAATACACAGGTTAACGCCGCTATGCATTTATAAACAATTCTTGTAACAATCAAAGAGAATTGATAGTAGCAATGGATAGTAGCAATTATGACTGTGAATACATACATCATCAAGTACGAATTTACTCGTGAAATATTAGGTACCTTTTTTTCTTGGTAAAAAAGTATAAAACTAAAGAGATAGAGGAAAGAAAAACAAATTAACTAAACAATAAAGTAAGCGAGATGAAAAATAAATGAAATTATTATATGGAAAACAAATTTATTTATTTATTTATTTATTTATTTATTTATTTCACATACGGCATGTATTGCCTTTTAAAACATACATTAAAATATACATAGGTACTGAGAAAAAACATAGAGACTAAAAACAATAATACATTAAGTAAAAGGAAACAAAAAAGAAAACATACTAAAAAAGTTAATAAAACAATATGTGAAGCAACTAAATATAAAAAAATCATAATAAATTGAAAAATAATGATGAAAACTCAAGATGCACATTTTTCACAACTTACTTAAGGAATTTTTATTTTTAAACGATATAAAAATAGAAAATAGAGTCACGGTGAAGTTAATATTAATTTAATTTATTTCAAATAAACACATTGATAATAATCGTCCAAAGTGAAGCTATTGTGCATATTGTGGAAATGTCACGAAAATCGAAAAAAAAACGTTGATTGATACGATTCTTTAGTGAAAGGGAATTTGCATATTTTTTTTTGTCAAAGTTGGTATGCATTATTGTATTTTTATTATTAAAACTACGGATGTTGACAAGAGGAGTGCGGACCGTGATTTTGAATGAGATAGAGCGAGATATAATATATACCTCAGATTATCTTTGTATGGCGAAAAAAGGCATAAAAAACGAGATTTTAAATAATATTTGATGATGTTTGAGATAAAGCTAAGAACACCATCGCCATCTTTCGGACGACAGTGAAATTAATTTCTAACGCCATCTATTGAGAAATTGTTTGTGAAATATTTATTTATATATTTCACAGGTTGAAACTAGTTATAATAATAATTAAGTCAGTCTACATTATAAAGTAGTATTATCAATTTCAAAATATTGTATTGCGTTTTTTTACATCAATTTCTCATTGGGTATCATGAAAGGAGTGCATATTGTGAGTTCCATCGTATGGTTTTGTATATGGCGTATCGATATCGTATGTGTAAATTGCATAATAAATGAATTTCTATGATTATGTCTGTCAAAATTTTAAAATCCATCATTTTCTGTATTTTTTTATTTTTTGCTTTAAATTTTTTTTTATTTTTTGCTTTAATGTATTTTAATAGAAACAAGCATCAGAGATTGTCAACCTTTGAAGGAGAGATAAGAGATAAAAGTTAGTGAAAAAACTTTTTAAATCTTAGTTAAAAAGGTTTTTCACTCGCTTTGACAAAAATCTCACATTGGCAAGTATTGTTTTCAAATTTTATGAGTTCTTAATAATAATGATATTAATCTCAAATTTTACATCAGGATTGTTATAAGAAATATATTTAAATGTGAATGGATGACTCAATATTGTTATGTGATCAAAAGGGGCATTGAAAACAATGAATTTAAGAACAACTGAATTACATTTGCTCTCGTGTAGGTACGTTGACATTTTTTATCGAGATGCAAATTGTCTCTGGTATGTGCAAATATATAAATATTCATAGACAATCTGCAAATATTTAAATTGGATTCGAATTAATATTCAAAGGAAAGTGACAGTGTTCCATCGATTGTTTATCTCAGTTCTTGTCTATGGCAAACATCAAAACATTATAGAGTCAATAACATGATATCAGGGTCGGCTCTATGGTATTTAATGCCCTCCCAATTAAAGTAAATTTATTATAAAAAAAAATAATTATTATCATCATCATCATAAGCTCGACAGCCCTGGGTGGGCCTTGGCTGAATCCAGGAGTCTCCTCCATTCCCGTCTATCCGTTGCCTTCGTTCTCCAGTTTCTAATATCGATTTTGCAAGCATCGGCATCGACACTGTCCATCCATCGAATCTTCCTGGTCTCCTTCGACCTTGTGGCACAGAAAGTGTGAGGCGTTTTGTGGGGTTGTCGTCGTCCATTCGGATTATGTGACCAGCCCATCTTAAGCGCCCTATCTTGATGAAACTAATCACATCGGGCTCTTCATAGGTCTCGTATAGCTCCCTGTTTTATAGACGACGCCAACCATTATTCTCTTTAAAGAAATAAATAGATAATATTATATCGCAATTCGATTCGGGGAGGCAACTAATAGTAATAATGACGAGTGCTACTACTACCAAATATTGTATTTAGGAATAATTTGAAATCAAATAAATATAACTGTGTCTTTTTTGGTCTTAGCTTTGCGTTGCGTTGCTGTGGTGGAAGGATTGGCCAGAGAATTTCTGTTACCAGTGGGCACCGCGTGGAGGTTCCTACACTATGCACGATCTTATGGTGGGCAATGATTGTGCTATTGACGTTGCTAGGCGCTGGCAGAAAATTATTTAAATGCGTTGCTGACACAAAAGAAGAAGAAGAACAGTGTCCTTTGAAAAAATATAAGTATTTCAAACATTTTTATAGTCAATGGGCGGTACGAATTTAAAAATTAAAATTTATTATGACTTCCCCTTAAAATAGTTGATAATACCATTTGTTACAGAATTTGAAAAAAAAGATGAATGGCGCCAAGCTATGGTAGAGATTATCAGGTTATGAAGGCAGAATAGTGAAATATGTATATGAGCAGATTGTATTCTGCCATTACTTTTCAGCCAGTCTGTTATTAGTATTTTGAAATTTGATGTATTGTTAATAATCTGTGCGTGACTCTTTTAAAATGAATTAAAAAATAATAAAAAGTCAAAAGTTATAATGGGGACACACACACACACACACACACACACACACACAGACAGACAGACACACTAAATGCTCTACTCCGAATTTTTAGTAAATTCGTATATGGAACATATATGCTGCAAAACCTCTAAGTTGGTGTTTTTTTTACTTCAAAGTTGGAAAAACCGTGAAAAATATAGACCCTGCATACAATCTCGCGTATCCTGGCTTGAAACATTGTCTATATGTTAAGAGAAAAAAGTTCTCTTGAACAAATTGACAGTTGGATGAAGTGGAGAGTTCTTACTCGTTCATATATATTTTTTTAAATATTCTTTTGACGCTCCCCGCTTCGATTGCACCTCTTTTCACACAAAGTGAATCAGGCCCTGTCTAGCAAAACATAAAAAGTAATAACAATCATCGCATGTACTGGCTGATAAGTGATTTAGTTTCTCTACTGTGTAGTGTAATATATGTAGTTATGTACACAGCACGCCATCTATGGAATATATCACAAGGCATTGTGTGATAGATTGATAATTATGGCGATTAATTGCGCGAAAATATTGGCGGTCCTTGTTGAATGTCGTGTAATAATTGCGTGCAATTTCGCCACTGCATTTTTACTGCGAATCGTGCATTCAAAAAAATAAATATGTGTTCGTGTTTTTCTGTGTGAGTGAAAAGGTTGAGATAAAATTTAATAAATTGTTTTGTCATTACTTTGAACAAAAAAAGTTTGAAACGTTGATAACCCCTGACTGAAACAAAAATTCAAAATTCTGGGTATAAAAGTTTTGTAGGCCTATAACTATCTATATATATGACCATATTATGACCATGTATCGGAATTTCGTATAAAACTGGGCTGGTCCTCAATGGGCAAACGCAGGGATGTTCACACACTCTTGTCTTCTCTATAAGATTTTGTATAGTGATGTGGCACCAAAGTATCTCAGAGACAGGTTTCATTTTTCATCGGAGCATGGTCTTCCTCTGAGATCGGGTAATAACGGTCTTCTTGTGATTCCCTCCCACCGATCGGACTTCTACACTAATTCTTTTACTGTCCATAGTGCCAGGCTCTGGAATCAACTTCCCGTTGATACTCGAACCTTACCATCATTTTTCTCTTTTAAACAGCGGGTGAAACTCTGATGTCTCTCTTCCCTCCCTGCCTCATTTTCCTCCTTACCACTATCTCCGCCTCTTCCTTTTTTCCCCTTCCCATCCCCCCTACATGCATATGTGTGTAAGTATGTATGTGTGTGTATGTGTATATATATATATATATATATATATATATATATATATATATATATATATATATATATATATATATATATATATATATATATATATATATATATATATATATATATATATATATATATATATATATATATATATATATATATATATATATATATATATATATATATATATATATATATATATATATATATATATATATATATATATATATATATATATATATATATATATATATATATATATATATATATATATATATATATATATATATATATATATATATATATATATATATATATATATATATATGTTATAATATTTTTATCTCGGTTTTCCCGTGTCAGTAGGTCTTGACTAAGACCATTTGTCTTCCGACGTTTCGCCTGAATATCACCAGGCATTTTCAAGGACTTAACGAAAAGCACGCGTGCGACACACGTCTACTCACACTGAAAGCTCACCGTCAAGTGACTCGTAGCGTACAAGATGGCCGCTTATGTCAAATATTGTTAGCGCGACGTGATTGGCTCCTTGTGACACGCCCACCTGCTGTCGTGTTCGTTGGTAATAATATTTTATCATTATTTTTGTGTTGTGATTTATTGTTAATTTTAGTTGTGACATTAATATTATTATTGTTGTGTTTCGGGGTTATTTTCGCTATGGTATTATTAATATTATTATTGTATTGTTTGTCATATAAAATGTTCTTCCAGGTACTAGGCTAACAATATTTGACATAAGCGGCCATCTTGTACGCTACGAGTCACTTGACGGTGAGCTTTCAGTGTGAGTAGACGTGTGTCGCGCGCGTGCTTTTCGTTAAGTCCTTGAAAATGCCTGGTGATATTCAGGCGAAACGTCGGAAGACAAATGGTCTTAGTCAAGACCTACTGACACGGGAAAACCGAGATAAAAATATTATAACATATTTCACCCGTGAAAACATCAAATATAACATATATATATATATATATATATATATATATATATATATATATATATATATATATATATATATATATATATATATATATATATATATATATATATATATATATATATATATATATATATATATATATATATATATATATATATATATATATATATATATATATATATATATATATATATATATATATATATATATATATATATATATATATATATATATATATATATATATATATATATATATATATATATATATATATATATATATATATATATATATATATATATATATATATATATATATATATATATATATATATATATATATATATATATATATATATATATATATATATATATATATATATATATATATATATATATATATATATATATATATATATATATATATACTTTATATATATATATATACGACTGATCCTCTTGAGGATCAGAATCTGACGCGGGTTATCCCCAAAGAAATCTTTACTAACATTTCTAACACCCGTGAAAACCTTTCATATAACATATATATATATATATATATATATATATATATATATATATATATATATATATATATATATATATATATATATATATATATATATATATATATATATATATATATATATATATATATATATATATATATATATATATATATATATATATATATATATATATATATATATATATATATATATATATATATATATATATATATATATATATATATATATATATATATATGTTCTTTTTTTTCTCATTCATAATTGTGTTTTTCATATTTATACTTGATATATGTATGTGTATGGGTATTTTTTTATTATTATTTATATTCTCTAAGGTTGACAGGAAGATGTTAATTTCATTAACAAGTCTACCTTTTGGCTTTTTTAATGTTTTATCTTGCTCTTGTTTGTTTGTACTTATTTTGCTGTGTTATTTTAGCCAATAAAGTATTATTATTATATATTCTGAAATTTTGGGCCCTGTTAATTGAGCGGATAAAAAGTTAAAGGGGGGGGGGGACACAGACACACACAGGTAGACAGACACACAAAAAACACAAAATGTTCTACTTCAAATTCTGAGTTCATCCATATAAAAAGAAGATATTATACGCTACGAAGCCTCTAAGTTGGTGTTTTTGGCATGCAAAAAGTCCACTACACCATATAAAATGTTCCTTCATACACGCGTCTTGGCTTAAAACTCTCGATTCATTAAGGGAATTAAATTCTCTTAAACGAATCGACAGTTGGAAAGTAATTACATAACTGTGTATATCTGTTAAAGTAAAAAATAAAAATAAGTTAAATAGCATGTACCTAAGGTATCAATAATTGGTATCCACAAATCGTAACTATTGACTGTCATTCGTTTTTTCAAAAAAATAGTACAATGCAGCGGGAAACGAAATAACAGTTCGCAGTGATATCAGTAATGAAAGCAGAAGAAGTTATTTACTTCTACCAGTCATTTTATAATTGAATCGCCGGTATTTGAATTTTTACTATGCTTGTGCTCCAAATCTTCAACGCAAATCCTTAGAGGTCCACCTGCGATCAGAGATATATAAGAAGGTAACTGTTCTATCCGCTGGGCAGGTCGACTATCTTAGTATCTTCATTTATGCAGTGTGGATCGCTTATGCTGTTTATTTGTGATCCATAGAATATGGGCGAGGGAAAGGATCATTTTGTAAAAATAAAGGATACTGATTCTTCTTCTACATTTAATACATTATCTAGTTGGTCGGTTATTCAAAGAGATAATGCAAATTAATAAAATCCCATCGAAGGTGAATAAGTTTGATATTTCTATGATACAATTTTGCTTCCTTATAAAGAATTATCTTTAATAATGCTTGCCTATTGAAATTATGTTGTGCTCTAGAGGAAGCTATAATATCTAGTAGAAGCTATAATAAGCAAAAACTGGTCCCTGTAACTACCTCAAGAGTAAAACAACATAAATAGAATTAAACATAATGTTTTTTTTATTCTCTATGTCTTATTTCCAATTGTTTCTAATATTGCTCCTCGGGCAACTAACAGATACTATATAATACCATACCATACCATCACGCCCTTACCCTATTTGGGGTAGGCAGAGAGAACCGAACGCCAGACTCCTCGTTTTTGACATACATTTTTCGCATCGTTCCACGCATCTTCATATACACGCTCTTCTGTTATTCTTACTTCTAACGTCTCCATATTTCAAAATTCCATTCAATTTTGCCTTGGCCGACCTCTACTGTTCGTTCCTCTTTTATCAGCCTTATATACTTTTTTGTCAGACGGTCATCATCCATTCTTTCTATGTGGCCAAACCACCTTAGGGCATTTATTTTCATCTAACATACGACATATATTTTAATCAGATACTATGTCAAATATTAATTTAACATGTACCTACCTACTTAGACGATAAATATCACAGATCCAAACTAAAAACACAATATAAAACTGTGTCTCCACCGGAAATCAAACCCGGGACCTTTCGCTCAAGATTCAGTTATCTAACCACCTGAGCCCCGAAGGCCGACTATTACTATAGGTACATAGAAAATTGATGAAGAATTATGATTTTTTCAATTTTTGAGCATACTTGACAAGAGATGGCGACTGTCAAACATACGTTAAAGTATAAAGACGGATTTTTTTCTGTGAAGGATACCACAGCAGGTAACAACAATTGGACACAATGAACCCCGAGTAGTGGTGGCTTTCATAAAAAAACAGCAGAGATACGTGTTTTTATTTATTTTTATAAATAATTTTAATGATGAACTGTGTAAACGAAAATACCTTTAAATTATTTAACAATTACTGTTGAAGAAAGAAAAAATACTAGGTAAGTAAATACCTACTCAAAATTAAGGAGAAGAAAAAGGACAAAAAGAGCGAAAGGAAGGTTGTATCCTTGCAGTCAAACTAAAGAAAAAATCAGCTACCGTAAACTTGGAAGGATCTCTAATATAGCATTTTATTTTTTTATTTTAGAGTATCCATTAATACCTTTTTTGCATACCTATACATATAATGATTCCTCAAAGTTTCTAATTAATGTTTATTAAAAAGTGACTTGTTACGATTGGCACCTCAACCGACGACGGTATGATCAACTTTAGTTGCGCCGGTAGAACCAGTTGTTACCGCAACATTGCATAACAGAAAAGAGAGAAAAAAAACAATATTTAAAGATCGTGAGGAGATTTTGATGAGCCAAACAAAAAGGAGAAACAAAAAATATAAATATTTAGCTCAGTGTGAAAGTAGCTATAGATGGACAGAGTCACTATAGTGATGGGCGAGATGTGTCTTGGTCTCAAATGGCACTCAATTATTGTCGTATGATGAATTGTAGGTACCATATAGGCTTTAACTTGAAAGTTGGGCGAAATGATATTTTCAAATTGTTATTTAATTGGGATAAAAATACAATTTTACCATCAACTTCTCATTAAAATCGAGTGGATTGTGGCCAACGCTATACTCCTCACTACTACAAAGTATTAAAATTCTGTGGAAAAAAATTTCAGCATTTTCACGATATGAGTTTTTTAAATTATTTTTGCATTAAATATTTTATTATAAAAACATGATAATTCTTAAATGCCATTTTATGAAAGTAATGTGCGTTAAAAAAATATATTATATAAAAAAATTACGACCACTTTTCTACATTTTTTGTGGTTTATATTGAATTACATCATTATGTCTGCCTCCGTGACTAAGCTGGTTAGGTATCTAACTGCTGATCCAAAGGTCCCGGGTTCGATTCCCGACGGAGACGCAGTTTTCAAGTGTTTTCAGTCTGTATCTGTGCGACGATAAATATCACAAGTTTCCAGAATGTTACAGCTTCTTGCTATTGGGTGCGTGTTAAATAAATATTTGACATAGCACCTGTTAGTTGCCCGAGAAGCAATTTAAATAAATTAAATTAAAGATTTGATTTATTTAAATTGCTGTATAAAAATACCTCGATTTTCCAGACCATGAGAGCATTTTGAAAATTTGAACAGATGAAATCATAGAGAATAAATTAACGGATACCTGTGGAAAACTAATCAGCTCTAGGTATATGCACTTTACACATATGATGTTAATATGAAGTCGATCGGACTTATAGGTTTGGCTGTAGAGAGGACACAAAAAGGATAATCCGTACGCCATACGCCGTACGCCATACATACAAACACATATATCACGACGAAACTCACAGTGTGCACTCTCGACATGATACCCGCTAAGAAATTGATGTAAAAAAATACGCCTAAAAATTGTGAAATCATGACTCTCCACTATACCATAGTGTAGAGAGTAAAAATGTGTTGCATAATGTGTTAAAGACGTAAAGATCTATAGAAGAGCATTTGAGTCGTGATTCAAGTGAAATCTCTGTAAAAATATAATCGTGTTTTAGAAGTTATAGGGGACTTATATCCAAACTGAGTTCATGACCAAAATCATCCAGATTTGCCCAACACTATGTGATATATAAAAAAAATAAAATTAACAGGATGTTGACGATCTTAATATCGAATTTATTTCCGTATAAATATAGATCGGATCTTTTCTGTGAACCGCCAAAAATGATTACCCACTTGAATTGCACACGGATATTGTGTTTATGTCTAATTGAATCAAATTAAATTGTACCTAAATATTAAATTAAATCAATTTTGTTGTGGTTACACATGTGTTCAATAATCGATAATAGGCGTGATGACAGTATGAAAAAATCATTGAAATTATAATTTTATAAAATAAAATAGGTTATAAAGATTTGAAAAAATACATTTCTTTTCATTTTAAAAGAGCGAATAATATTAATATTATTAAAATAAAAATACAAAATATGTAAGTCCGCCATTTTATGAGAAACACCAATCAGAGTGAATCAAATATTATGACGTCACAGTTTCAATACAATATATATATATATATATATATATATATATATATATATATATATATATATATATATATATATATATATATATATATATATATATATATATATATATATATATATATATATATATATATATATATATATATATATATATATATATATATATATATATATATATATATATATATATATATATATATATATATATATATATATATATATATATATATATATATGAAATTACTTTGCATCGAAAAAAAAAATTTGCTCATCAGAATTTAGAAAGGTAAAAACTTACATATAAGCGTATTTTTATTATTCTATACATATAAGTACTTCATTTATCTATAATTTAAATACAACTTACATCTCGAAAATCGATAAAATATGTTCCTTCTTCTCTCTACATTATGTGTTCATAAACTAAAAGCATACCTACGCGGTACTGTGGTAGACATGACATGTGTAAAGCTGCGTTGCACCGCTCAATTGCGTCGATTCTGTTCACTGCGACGGGTGTGTTAACTCACTCCTTCGAAAAGTATTGGCTCACGGCGCAGTGAGTCGTGAGTGCTAGACAGGGAGAATGCGAACCTTGATGCGAACAGTGTTAGGGTATTGAGTTATTGAGTTGCCTGCTTTTTAACCGACATACTATTACTTTCCCGATTCTACTTTTAAAAGTAGAATCGGGAAAGTTGTGATATTTTTAAACATGTAGGTACATGAAATATAATGAATACAATAATAATCTTTGCTTATATAAAATACAATATTTTATTTTTATTTTATTTTATTTTTTAATTAACACATACAACATTAGATAGTTTATTACATGGATTAATACATATGATACATCAATTATCTAAATCTAATGTCAGTTACATGTGTCAAATACATTTTGGTTTGTGTGTGTAGTGTAAGTAGTAAAGTATTTTTATTATTTATTTATTTAATTATTATTCCGCTTATGTAAGAGAGAGGGTGTGTATATGTATGTGTGTGTGGGGGTGTGTGTGTGTGTGTGTGTGTGAGGGGTGTTTGTGTGTGAGGGTGTGTGTGTGTGTGTGTGTAAAAGAGAGTATGTGGACTTAAGAGTGATGGGCCATGGTTAGCTATTGTTTTCTAATTTATCTATTTGGGATATTTTCCGTCGATATTCGTTTGGGGAGTCGTAAAAAATGTCCAAGTTTAAAATATCAACATACCTTGAGTAAGCATCCACGGCCCTATTGATTGGTGAATTTATTGCAGCATTTGTTTTATAATATTTGCATTTAAATAATGGTGTATGTCTTGTACGTCTTATAGGTATATTAAAGTCAATAAGTGTGAGTATATCGGCGGAGTCTATATGGTTATTTAAAACATTATAAATAAAAGATAAATCAGTCATTGTTCGTCGGTTCGCTAAACTTTGAATATTATTAACCGTTGTATTATTGTTGTATTTATAGTTGAGTCGTTTCAAAAATTTGCGTTGGATGTTTTCAATATTTTTTATATGGATTTTATACAGCGGGTTCCAAATAAATGATGCAAACTCCAGTGTACTTCTGACAAGTGAGAAATATAATATTTTTAAGGTTTGCGGATTTTTAAAAGATTTACCTATTCTAAATATGAATCCAAGTAGTTTGTATGATTTTGTAATAACAGTGTTTATATGTTGAGTAAAGGTAAGTTTAGCATCAAGGTGCACTCCAAGGTCTTTACATTCATTTTTATGTTTTATGTTCACATTATCTAGAGTGTAATTGTGGTAAATTTTATTCCTTTTTCTTGTGTACGATATGACAAAACATTTAGAAGCATTCAGAGAGAGGTAGTTATTTTTACAGTAAATCATAAGTCTGTCTAGATCTGATTGAAGAGCGCAACAATCGGCACCCGACTTAATTTCTTTGTATATTTTCATATCATCTGCAAACACAGAGAATTTGCAATGTTTGAAGCATTTCCCAATGTCATTTATGTACACAAGGAAAAGCAATGGACCGAGATGAGAGCCCTGGGGTACACCTGATGTAACATTAACTGGCAATGAGGAAAACCCTTTAACAACAGTTGTTTGGTATCGTTTGCTTAAGTAAGAATGGAGTAGATTAAATAGGTTTCCGCAAATGCCCATATTGAGTAGTTTTTTAAATAGAGTATAATGATTCACACGGTCGAACGCCTTGGAGTAGTCAGTATATACACAATCAGTTTGAATATTTTTATCCATCGTTTCGTGTAGGAATTGTATGAAGACGGTTAAATTCGAGATAGTGGATCTTTTTTTCATGAAACCGTGTTGTTTATTTGAAATGAAGGGTGCTATGGTAGGATATAATTGGTCGTATACGATTTTCTCATAGATTTTACTGAGTATTGGAAGTTTAGAGATAGGCCGGTAGTTTGTCACGTCATGTTTGTCTCCTGATTTATGTATAGGCGTTACAAGAGCAGTTTTCCATTTAACTGGAAATATTCCCTGATCTATAGATTTGGAAAATATGTTTGATATTGGGAGTGCTAGGGTTTTAGCGCATTTTTTTAGGAAGATACCCGGTATGTTGTCGCATCCTGGCCCTTTGTTAATGTCAGTTTGGGAAATATATTTATATGTTACTTCTTCGTTAATGTTAACTGTATGGATCAGTGCGGTGTCAAGTTGACGAGTCGTTGAATTGGGGTAATCCGCATTGACAGTTGTATCCGGTACAAAAACTGATGCAAAAAATTTTGAAAAAAGATTTGCGACACCTTGAGGTTCATTTGTAGACTCAGAGTCTAGAGTTACAGAGTCTGGTATATTTGGAGTTTGTTTATTAGCTTTTACATAAGACCAAAGTTTTTTTATGTTGCTTTGTATTCCATTCTCTATAAAAACAATATAGTTTTTGAATGCTATATTAGAGAGTTTTTTTTGCCTCCTGCGTAGCAATGAGAACGTGTGATAGTCTAGTGGATTTTTTAACTGCTTCCATAGTTTGAAGTATTTAAGTTTTTCTTTTGTAACCTTAATTAGGGCACGTGTGTACCAGATTGGAAATTTCTTTACTCGTTTTTCTACCTTAGGAACGTAATCTTCTATGATCGATTCTAGGGTTGAGTAAAAATTTTGTAGGGCAAGGTTTACATCTAATGTATTAAGAATTGATGACCAATCAGTATTGCTTAAAGTGTAATTTATAACATCGTAATTCGCTTGGTCAAATAACTTTATTATATGTTCTCTGTGTTTGATGCGTTGCAGAGAAGAAAAGTTTAATTCTATTAGTAGAGATTTATGGTGCGCATCTTCCGTCACTAGATGATCGTCAGAACTACTCACATTGATTGAAATATTAGAAAGTACGAGATCAAGAATTCGTTCATGGCTGTTGGGAATATTATTATATTGTAGGAGATCAGAAAATGCGATATTATTAAGAAAGGTTGATATACAATGCGATATTATTAAGAAAGGTTGATATACCTGCATATTATACTTTTATTATTATTTAACTAGGTTAATGACCCGGCGCAGTGAATAGGCGTGATGAGAGTAAGAAAAAATCATTGACATTATGATTTTAAAAAATAAAATAGGTTATAAAGATTTAAAAAAATGTATTTATTTTCATTTTAAAAGAGTGAATAATATTAATATTATTAAAATAAAAATACAAAATATTATAGACCGCCATTTTATGAGAAACGCCAATCAGAACGAATCAGAGCGCATGACGTCACGATATTCTAGGTCCACGTCCAGTGTTGCCGATTTCGGGAAATTCAGACTTGCGTCGGCACTTAATCGGGAAACGATTTTAATTCGGCACTTTTCGGGATTAGAATGTATCAAAAAAATTATATATTTTTGTTTATACTAGATGTATTAATTTTGTATTTTTTACGTCTAAATAAAAGTAACTATTATTATTATTAGTAGTAAACATACAAAGTAAATATAAGTTATTTCATTTCAATAAATATCATTTTATTATTTCACTGGTGCTTACATAGTTTAAGCAATTTCTTTTTGTTTGTATCTTTGTTTCTAACCCCTTCACTAGGCATGGCCTGTGCTAAGGTAAGCTAGTTTTATGTTATTGTCTATTACGTTGTTTATTTAGTAAGTATGTAGGTATGTCGGTTAAAAAGCTAGCAACTCAATAACTCAATACTCTAACACTGTTCGCATTCTCCCGGTCTAGCACTCACGACTCACTGCGCCGTGAGCCAATACATTTCGAAGGAGTGACTTAACACACCCGGCGCAGTGAACTGGGTCGATGCAATTGAGCGACGTAACGCTGCGGTGTCACATAGGCATAATGCCTAATACGCGGGAAACTTAAGATGGCGTATTTTGACGTTTGGACATTCATGAAGTTCTTTTTATGCTTATTGCCTTATTAATGGTAAATATTTTGTAAATGAATTATAGTATTGAGAGCTAAACGTGGGGGAGCAAATACTGTATTTCATTGTAAACGCATACTTAATAAAATACACTTTCTGGGTCTCGCCGTGCCAAATTTAACCACTTATTTCTCGTTTATATTCGCGTGGGACGAAAACAAATACCTCAGTAAGTGTTTTTTTCGACGTGTTTGTACATTTTGGGACCGCACAACACTTATGCACTTTTGAATTTATTTTAAATACACAATTCGTCTTAGAATACATATAGTACATATAGTAGTGATATGCGGTTTACGAAACCGTGACGTCACCGTCAGCTCCGACGGACGCCATTACACTGCAAGCGTTTTTTGACTTAAATGTCAAATTGGATTTTGAAATAGCAATTTTATGTAGAAATGTATATATATTTGAAAACAGTGGATGCGTAAAAACATCGTGAGATAGTTTCTCAAAATTAGTCATCATGCCTATTCAACCGATTTCAGAAAATAACACTTTCTTTCTCTGGAGTTTACTAAGAGCGTCACTGATTAAAGATTCACAGAAAACAAACATATTTATTTATTTATCTTCTTATATATAATATAAAAAAAATATATTGCACACTGGCGGGCTTATTGCCATTAGGCAACTTCTTCCAACCAACCAGATTACATAGGATGACAAAATTGATGTGTATATGTACATCAACAAAAGAATGAAAGCGAGAAAAAAAAAGAAAATATACATTATTTTAAGATAAATATTTAAACTCTTCTCCTTCTCCGATGGCGCTACAGCCCATATCGAGTCTTGGCATCCTGTAACTTTTGCCTCCAACTAATTATGTCCTCGGCTGCCGTACTCCAGCCTGTCACCTGAAGGAGCCGCTCTGCATCCCTCCTGACCTCATCCTCCCACCTCAGCCTGGGTCTTCCCACTCGTCTTCTTCCACCTGGGTGTCCGTTCAGTATTCTTTTGGGGACGCGTGATTCTGGAATTCTTTGTACGTGTCCAGCCCATCTCAACCTAAGCAGTTTTAAATGCGTTGAGATGCTCGGGGCCTGATATATTTCGTACAGCTCTTTATTTGTGCGAATACGCCATTGGTCTCCATCTTTTACCGGTCCACAGATTCGAAGGAGGATCTTTCTTTCAAAAATATCCAGCATCTCGGGCATCCTTTCTGTCAGTGTCAGCGCCTCACAACAATATGCTAGTACAGTACGTATTACTGTTTTGTAGATGGTGATTTTGGTTTTCCTAAAAAATTTAAACTAAATATTTAAACATAATAGCAAATAAAAACAAGGATAAGGAAAGAACAAAGAGGAGAAATCGGGATCAGATGTTAAGGGATAAATATTCCTTCTTTGGTTTTTTACAAGATAGCCAGATTAAAGATAGGGTCGATCATAAGTAAAATAAAACAATTTATAATTTCCATCAATAGTGTAATCGGAATGTTTTCGCTGAGACTGCTTGGCATTATCAAGGTCTAAAAAAAAAAACAAAAATGAATCTGTGGAGAAATTATCATTAAAAATTTCGGAACACACAAAAAAAACCAAGTATACCTCGCCCAGCGAAAGATTGCGGCTGACATAACCAGTGAATAAACCAAATTTAGTGCAGAAAAATACTCTAATTTGTATTAACCAATAAAATTAGTTAGCTTTCAACGTTGTGCAGCGAATGACGTGTCATTTTTTCGCTGACCTTTGCATCCATAGATTTTTAACAACGCTTTATAAAACAGTCACCAGCATTCTCTTGTTTTTCGAGTCCTAAGTGTACGAGACTTGGTGTTGAAAATTACCTCAAAGATAACGTAGAAAGCAAAACCAAAGAAAATGTTTCAGTTGCAATAAAAAGGGAAGATTTAAAGAGACGTTTGAAGTGACTGTTGATTTTTTTGCATATATAAGTAACCGGAAACGATATTTATTTAAATTGTCAATAGACAACTGTTTAAACTGCATTTCGATTGGAAATATAATTATTTTAAAATTACTTTCGGAAATGATGTAATCGTTAAATAATTTCAATCGAAGGAATCGGCATTTGAAGCTACCTGCAGTTTTATTTTTATTCTTGTTACTTTCGTAAGACTGGCTATTTCTTATTCATAGAACGATATAACTTCAATAGATGCGAACTTTTTTATTACAATGGCCCGTAATTAAAATAATAATAACCCATGAATTTTACATGGGTGATGGCAGAGCGGTTAGCGCGCTGGATTTGTAATCCAAAGGTCGCGAGTTCAAATCCAGCCACGACTGATTTCGTTCACCTATAGCACAAGCATTTATGCTTTATTTAGGGAACGTATGAGGATTTACATGTACTTGTTACTACAAGGATACAGTATTACCATTTCCCTGCAGTAAGCTCTCTTTGGCACTATCTGCAAGGTTTTAGAGTTCTTCGGACTATTCTAATGTCTCGAATGTGATGGTGGAGAGGAATGAAAAGACTAGGGTTTGTATTACAAGAGTTATTTGAGAAAAATGTAAGAAATAGGTAAGGTCCCGTACTGCGAGAATACTGCTTACTGAACCTCAACTTCTTCTTACATTATCCTTATATAATTCCCGTAATACGACCCTAGGTATATGTACATATGTGGTTAGGTTATGTTATATTTTTAAGAGGATATGTATTTTATGTGACGTTAACAATATTTACTTTTGAGATGTTAGTATATATTTTTGTAACGCTAGGTAGATATTTTTATGACATTGAATAAAATTTTGTGTGGGGCTAGAAATCATTATTGTACTGATTTGTTTTAGACTAGACTATTCAGGGGAGAATTCAATCATTCTCAGCACTCAATACGTAGAGCTACAAAGATAAAAATGCAGGTGACAATTTTGTACGCATGCATGGTTGCAAAGGTTAGGGCAAAAGTGACACATGATACTTTAGGATGGGTGGATGGCAGAGCGGTTAGCGCGCTGGGTTAGTAATCCAGTGGTCGCGAGTTCGAATCCTGCCTCGACCGATCTCGTTCACCTATAGGACAAGCATTTATGCTTAGTTTAGGGAACGTAGGAAGATGTATATGTACTTGTTTAACAAGGACATATTCATTTTTTTATAAAAAAAAAAAAAAATACTTTACACTATGTAGAACATCCACTGATTTTATTGGTTGATTTAAATCAGAGAATATCTCTGTATTACACTTATTGTTTGTAAACGTATGATTTAGACACGTTTTTAGACCTTTCGGAATTTTGTTTTTGTTTTTCTTTCCCTTTTTCTTCAAAGAGTAGGTATTTGATTTAAATTGTAATGGAAATTTCGCCTCTATTGGTGGCTGTGCCCAAAAACATCTATGTATTCTATTTGGTTTGATAGGTTGTGCACAGGTGACGTCACCCTCATTCTTTAGCTTGTTGATTACTACTTTCAAAAAAATTCTTTTGACTTTCATTATTATCAATATTTTAAGAGATTCATTTTACAATTTTTCTTTTTATTTTCAGCTGCCTACTTTTACGTCGGCAACAGCAAATCCCCCAGCAACAATGGTGCTCAAAGACTACGGGACGACAGAGGATCCACTGGAGTCCTCAGGAGGTATAGAGGAAAGGACATCACCCTAACACTTCCCGAAGGAAAGACCTTCCACTCTTTCAAGTGGTTCTCGGTCTGGTGTGACGAATTCTCCGTGAGTATTATTTTTTTATGATTATCAGTCATTCATACCATCACTGTATATCACACAATGTGGGGTAACCAGAGACATGTGTGCGGGTGTGCATTATCTTAAAATAAAAGGGAGCACAACATGGGCGTGTATATCCACACACCAGTGTCACCTCACCTCAAAAAGCACTACATACAGAATGGATGGTGAACTTCATTAATGAACTATGTGAGATGTTATTATTGCATATTGTGTTTTCGATTACTCGAATCTTACAGGACACTGGAAAATAATAATAGAAAAGAATGAAAGCACTATTCAAAGCCAGTGGACTCCCACCAAAAATGAATGTAAATTATTGTAGTAGAAATAGGGTACGTACAATGTGCGTAGCATAATATCCCAAGAGACTAGAGAATGATCTTTTTTCACAGGTCAATTTCGGCGATGTGAAATTCCCCCGCAACCTGGACTTTCCCAAGCCTCAGAAAATATCCGGACTTTCTGGCGTCCACGATGTCTCTTCAGATCCTATTGTTATTGTGGACGCTCAGACTCTGCTGATTCCCAACTTCAGCTACGACGGAGAGGCTCCAGGTAATACTATTTATTCATTATAATATCTAAACACGAAATATTTCGTCTTTCAGTTAAGGAATTAGGTTGATTGTGTGTAATCAATACAAATACACTTAACATAAGATTACTCTGTTTCACGTTATATTTTTTTATATCATTGTTTTACTTTGAAGAAATCTTAACTAGGAAGTTTTTCAAAAAAATATTTGAGAAATCAAGACAGGTTTGTGTGTACGCAGACTTGCGTTTACACAATGTTCATCAATTATTTCTTTACAATTCAAAATTCAAATCTATCTTTATATATTCTGTTTCTGGAGAGAATGACCAGTTTTGAAATTTTCTTTGGGTAGGTGCTGCCTAAATAAACGGTTGACTAATCATCTCAGGCGTCGGTCTTTCGGCCTCTATCTATTTGAAATGATGATGATTCAATGTAAGAAATGATGATGAATCGATGAATTCGGTTTTAAGATGGAGATAAGACCGTATAATGGGCGAGACAAGAGCAAATGTCCTGTGTTACTTACTTATGAGCCATAATCGATCCACCGCCTTCCACGACCCGCATGGCGGACAATGTCATCTGTCCACCTTTTAAGTGGTCTTTCTACGTCTTATTTGTTAATCCAGGGCCTCCACTGCAGGATTCTAGGTGACCATCTGACACTGTCTTGCCTAGCTACGTGTCCCGCCCACTGCCATTTCAGTTTTGTTGCTCTCTCTCTCTCTGCAATATCGGCAACCTTTGTTCGCCATCTAATCTCCACTTTTCTGATTCAATCTCGGAGACTGGCGCCCAACATTTCCCTTTCCATTGCTCGCTGAACGCATTTTATTTTGTGTAAACTTTTGGCAGTGAAGGACATCGTTCCTAGGCCGTATGTCATCACTGGCAAGACAAACGTGTCGTAGACTTTAGCTTTCAAGCTAAAGAGCACCTTCCTGTTTCCAAGGATATAATTTAATTTGCCGCAAACAGCTCAACTTAGAGATATTCGCCTTGGTAGTTCCGCGGTTTGATTTTCTTTCCCTTATTTTATAGTATTGCCAAGATAAACATATTCGTCGACAACTTCAATTTTTTTTTGTCAATGTCGACTCTGTCGTGGGTGAGACAAATTTTTTTTGTTTTTCCTAATTTCTAATAATATCTGGTCATTCTTTCCAAAAACAAATCCAAATCTTGATCATGTGAGGATCACAGTCGTTTTTTGAAACTGAGATTGATTGAATCCATTTTATTTGAGAAGATTCCGATATCATTTATGACTTCCTCGTACGCTGGCTAAACTGTGAAGCTGTATAAAAAAAAGAAATCTTTGCAAATTTCAATATGATTACGATTCATGAATTCATCTTAGACGAAGCATGTCTCACGAATCAAACATTAAGCACTGTTTTGTCGAAGCGGGTTATTCAATATTCAATTAAGTATGTATTACTCAAGAGATCAAATCCGATTATGAAATGGAATCAATCTTCCTTGAGCAATTTTAAAATCCAAATTACTGCAAGGCAAGATTGATTTGATAAGTAGAATATTAAATTATTTGATATAGGTACTTATATTCAGATAAGATTTCTGAATTTATAGCTTCTTTGTCATATTGTGGTGTTTTTAATGCCATACCATACCAAACCAAATCATACCATACCATAACGCCGTTTCCCTATTTGGGGTAGGCAGAGAGAACCGAACGCCAGAATCCTCTCTCTCTCGACATACATAATGCAAATTCGTGAATTTCAAAAAGTTCTGATAAGCTGTTAGAAAACACGGAAAAATTTTGTTTTGTGAATTTATTTTCTTCTTGTTCTTTTACGTAATCCTCTAGGTCTGTTTTTAAGACACCTTCTCCTCCTACGAAGTGTTTTTTTTATTTTATTTTGTATTGCTTCTGGGGTCAGGTGAAATATGAATTAAACATGCACTAAATAACAAAAAGCCCCATTCTGAAAACTTATTACGCTTATCGTCTCACCGATTCAGACTGAAAATAAAATTGAAAAATGAGTCTTCACCGTGAATCGAACCCGGGACCTTCGACTCAAGAGG
Source organism: Molanna angustata (assembly GCA_963576475.1). Classification (NCBI taxonomy): domain Eukaryota; kingdom Metazoa; phylum Arthropoda; class Insecta; order Trichoptera; family Molannidae; genus Molanna; species Molanna angustata. Next base: position 17,524,607 of record OY754987.1, read on the forward strand.
TTGGCTGCCTAACCAACTAGGTCACGATAGCCGATAATTATAGAAACAAAAAAAGGAAACGTCAAAGTGTCTATATTGAAACAATACATAATTATTTTATTAATTTTCAGAGCATATGAAAAACCTTTATTTTCATAGGAAATCTTCTAATTTCATAAAACCTTCAACATCTTTACTACATAAATAGTTTATATATAATAATATTAGTTGAAATTCCTTCTGTAAACCGAATCGTCCTCTAAAAATAGGAATGAAAAAGTTGCAGAGCATGTAATCATGTTTAACTAATATATGTACCTAATTATGTAGCTTTTAAATCTGAACGCTGTCTCTTTCGCTGAAATCACAAGTTAAAGATACTATATTTTTAGTTTAGGAGGCACCGTGTTTAAATAAGAGATCTAATAATTATCAATCAAATAAAATTATTTTAAAATTATGAAATCGACGTGTTTTTTTTTATTTATTTGAACTTTTTTCTGTTAAACAATATATAAGGTACAACATAAATTTACAAGATATACCATATTTTCTAAAATAACATTTTTGCAATATTTCTTCAATAAAGATTAAAAATCTTTTGCTTTATGAGGGAAACATGTAATAATATAACAAAAATATTAAGAGAAAGTATGCAAAACAAGTTATATTAAGGTACATAAAACAAAAATCAAACAAAAAAAAACAAACTTGTTAATTCAAACAATTTTGGTTTGTACCTATATAAAAATAAATAAAAACAATATATGCCACATTAGTATTTATACCAACTTAGGATTGTTTTATTTGTTTGAAAGTAAATACTTCTAAAGCCACTGGTTTAAATAAAATATTTTATACGTTATTTATGAAAGACAACATATAATTATCCAACTGTCGATTCGTTCATGAGAATTCAATTCTCTGAATGAATCGACATTATCCAACTGTCGATTTGTTCAAGAGAACTTTGTTCTCTTAACATATCGACAATGTTTCAAGCCAGGATATGCGAGATTTGTATGTAGGGTCTACATTTTTCACGGCTTTTCCAACTTTGAAGTCAAAAAACACCAACATAGAGGCTTCGCAGCATATATGTTCCATACACGGATTTACTCAGAATTCGAACATTTCGTGTGTCTGTGTGTGTGTCTGTGTATCCGTCCCCCCTTATAACTTTTGATCCGCTAAATTTACAGAGCCAAAAATTTCAGAATATATAAAAAGTAATAGGCCTACAAAACTTTTATACTCAGAATTTTAAATTTTTGTTTCAGTCAGGGGTTATCAACTTTTGAAATTTTACTTTATTTTTCCATATATCTCAGAAATCATAAAAGCTAGAAAGCTGAAAATTGGTATGAATATAGACAAATACAAAATCTCAAATTTAATTTTTCAAAAAAATTCCAAATTTTCTCAAACATTTCTTATTAAGAAAAATATTTTTTTATGATAAATTTATGTGTTTAACTGCCTATATTTCCAAAGTTTTTAAAAATATCGAAAAAAGCCGAATTACCCCAACTAGATAATCTAATTATCTATAAAAAATGCTAGCATTGTAGTAGTGCATCTCAAAATTTTTTTAACAATTTTTATAAAAATTGAATTTAGTGACGACATTGCTTCATACAATTTGTATGGCAGTCGCCTATACACAATATGTAAGAAGACTTAATAGTTTGATACTTAAATCTCCAAACATACATACATACATACCATCATGCTGTTTTCATATTCCGGGTAGGAGAAAATGAATGACCTCCGTACTGTCCTATCTTGATATACATACCTACATATGTTGTATAGAAAACAAAATATATTGAAATATTAAATAATTTGGATTTATGTGTTTATAGTTTGGTACTTATTCTTCAACTATACATTATATATACTATCTTTATCGACAGTTGGATCTCATGTGTTACATGCAACTAGTATATAATAATATGCCCCAGGTAAAATGATGAAATCTTGATTTATAATTAAATACTCGGTATTAATTACCCGATAAACCTATAATATCTAAACTGATGCTCACGAAGTGGGTAATAATTAACAGAAAACTCAAGATAAACTAAGTGTTACTAAACATACAAAAATATTACATACTAAATATTACATATCATCAAACGAATGAAGGGCAAGTACTCGTAATTAACTAGGTTTGTATGTTAAAACATTAGTTTCCAAACATTAATTAGTTGCATTCAGAAAATTGATTTATCCAACTGTCGATTTGTTCGAGAGAATTGATTTCTCTTAATTAATCGATAGTATTAACCTTCGTAGCGTAGAGTTTTGCATGGTTTATCCAAATTTGAAGAAAAATAAAACCAACTTAGAGGTTTCGCAGCAAACATGTTATTTATTGAATGGATAAACTTAGAATTCGGAGTAGAAAATTTAGTGTGGCTGTGTGTCCTCCATATAACTCTTGATACGCTTGATGCACAGACACCAAAAGAAAATATAGAAATCATTGACGACATAGATTTATGGCAGAATATCTACGGAGACATTCGATAGTTACATACATGCCACCAAGCTGTTTAGATATTCGGCGTAGGAAAAGAGCATTATCCTATCCTAACATTATGTATTTTGTATAGAAAACAAAATATCTTATAATATTCAATAATTTGGATTTAAGGGTTTCGAGTTAGGAACTGATCCTTCAACGATGCATACTATTGCTATCGACAATAATTAGTATCAATAGGTATAGACATAAAATAGAATACTACATAGAAAAGATTCATAAAGCAAATAAAATAAACATGTTAAAATAATTCACAGGAATAAAAGGGTTAGAAGATGAAATTTCAATCTGATTTTGTTCTGTGTTTACGATATTGAAATAAGAAAAAGATGTGGAATAGAGAACATCGTTTGGTGGAGTAGATCCAGAGAAGACGAAAGGAGAGTGATAGACTTTCGTATATAGCCAACCCGGAAGACTATCCAAAAGATGGAAGGATATTTGGACTTCGTCGTCTCAGGAGGCATGATTTTTTTAATTACAGACCACCAGGTCCACAAAATAATAAGAAAAAGTGAGTTTGATCCGGAGTATTTCTAAATTTTGGTGCATGTAAACTAAAATTTCGAACTGCGAATCACAGATTAAGAACTTTAGTGTTTATATAATATCTGTATCTTGATCCTAAAACACGACACAACGAGGTCCGCAGATTATTTATATCAGATGAACTTTTAGAAATGAAATAAATCTTAGAGTGGAATATAATTATAAAGGCCACACATAAAATTACAAAATAATAGGTAAATGTGAGCTTTTTGGGTCGACCTGATTAGATTCCTTGTATATAATTAATTATTCATTACTACATTCGTTCAAGATGACCCATATGAAGCCATCCAACTAGATATATTACGGCGAATATTATCAGGATTCATCAAATTAAACATTAACTGAGTATCTATTCGGAACTCATATTATGCTTGAGTGGAGCATGCGCAGTACCACACCCGCCATTGTTTTTTGAAGGCATTTGATTATTTATAAAATTACTAGACAGCCTGGGCAGACATTTTCCTGCCACAACAACCTTCTATGTAAACTGAATTATACTTTCAATATGCATTTTTTATAATATGTTCTTGTTCGTATATCCGTTCGTATATATTCGAAGCCATCCAACTAGATTTATTACGGCCAATATTACCAGGATTCATCAAATTAACCATTAACTGAGTACCTATTCGGAACTCAAATGCTTGAGTGGAGCATGCGCAGTACTACATCCGCCATTGTTTATTGCAGGCATTTGATTATTTATAAAATTACTAGACAGCCCGGGCAGACGTTTTCCTGCCACTAATAGCCTTCTATGCATATATATACTAATTATACTTTCAATATGCATTTTAGAATATGTTCGTGTTCGCATATCCGCAGGACACTGAAAATAAAACGAATTTTCTTATTATATTCATTCCTTCACTTCAATTGTATTTTTATTATACCTACATACATATTTACCTTAATGTCTTTCGGGTATTTAATTTTTCTTAGAATTGCCCCCTTCCCTATCTATTATTGTTATCCTCTTTGTGAATCTATATATAGATGGTCTTCATCATTATTGTTCACCATTCTGACGATGCTCATCATAGAGCGATACCGGTGAATGGGAGTCGCGTTTGCGAAAAATTTAAGTAGAACGAAAAATTAAATATAATTTTTTCATAATTTTAGTTAATCCCTAAATATGTTTTAATACAGGCAATACGGCATTATTATTCTTGATATTAGATGATACTTCCATTTATTATTTAAATGTTTCAACTATATATCTCAATAAAATACTTTTTTGTACCCAACTGTAATATTTATATACTCTTGTGATTAAGTGTCTTATTTTTGTACATTTTTTTATCAATATAATTTTTAATTAGACTGTACACTGAACCAAATAAATAAATACACAAATATATAAATAAAAAAATATATAAAAAGGTACGTAAATAAATTTTCTTACAGTGCATCTTTTTCTCTAGGTATTATTTTTTTATGTATAAAAAAAGTATTTATCGATATATTTTTCATTTGAAGTTTTGATGTCGCCAGTATCCAGTTTTGTTTTGCACAATTTACAATAATAATCATTATGATTAATCTTTTAACGTCGGATTGCTTAATACCTACTGTGCGAATCAAAGTTTTGAAACCGTTGTTGGGAGTAACGAAAAATATAAAAAAAACACCTAATATCTTTCCAGTAATCTAAAATGATTGCAAGAGACGTGTATTCGTAATGCAAAGCAAATTTATGATTGCAGATACATAGATCAAGTAAATTATAGCGACTGGTTAGGTATTTCTCAAATAGAGTAGATGAAGAGAATTATGCTTAGGTACTTAATTAAGAGTCTTTAAAATGCATGCACCATGATATGGTGTTGAGAGTGTAGATTAAATAAATTAGACGCTAAATATTCAAATTTATATTTTATTTTTGGAAAAATAAAATAAATCGTATCTCGTTAAAATAGTCAATTTACATCGAAACTAGAAAGCGATTCAAAATATTATTAATTTAACGCCCAACAACACTACACTTCATCATCATCATCATTGGCGCTACAGCCCTGTGTGGGCCCTGGACTCCTCCAGAATCCTTCTCCAGCCGTCCCTGTCCTCCACCGCTCTCCTCCAGTTTGCAATTCCCATCGCTCTTATGTCGTCTTCTGTATCGTCCAGCCATCTTAGCTTGGGCCTGCCACTACTTCTGCTGCCCTCTGGATTGGTATTAAGAACCTTTTTGGGGATCCGATCATCATTCATCCGGCTGACATGACCCAACCACTGCAGTCTACGTACTTTTATGACTTGTACATATTTTTTTAACGATTTGTTAGTTTTTTAAGTTATTTCTCGTCCAAAAATACATTTTACCACAAATTTTTACTTCCCTACACTCCCAAAGATTTTTTTTAGGAAACAAGGTCGTAATTCATGTATACGTTGTGTAAGGTTTTAATAGATGGCGGTGTTAACAAATCTGTTGACATCTGTATTACGCATCTAGAGAATTTACTGCACTCAAATGTAGGTACGAAAAAAATTGATATACTAAATAATATGCAAACAACACTTTATTAACCGTTGCTGCAATATATACAATATACTTAATCATAAGCCAGATATTTTTAACACTAGTTGCATGTAACACATGAGATCCAACTGTCGATAGCGATAGTATGTATAGTTGAAGAATATGTACCAAACTATAAACCCATAGATACAAATTATTGAATATTTTCAGATATTTTGTTTTCTATACAACATATGTAGGTATGTATGTCAAGATAGGATAGTATGGAAGAAGATCCTTTTTCCTACCCAGAATATGCAAATTGCATGATGGTATGTATGTATGTTTGGAGATGAAGTAACAAACTATTAAGTCTTCTTACATATTGTGTATAGGCGACTGCCATACAAAATGTATGAAGCGATGTCGTCACTAAATTCAATTTTTAAAAAAATTGTTAAAAAAAAATTGAGATCTTCTACTACAATGTTAATATTTTTTATAGAAAATTAAATTATCTAGTTGGGGTGTTTCGGCTTTTTTCGATAATTGTAAAAGTTTTGGAAATATAGGCAGTTAAACTCATAAATTTATCATAAAAAAAATATTTTTCTTAATAAAAAATGTTTGAGAAACCCTGGAATTTTTTTGAAAAAACTAATTTGAGATTTTGTATTTGTCTATGTTTGTACCAATTTTCAGCGTTCTACCGTTTATGGTTTCTGAGATATATGGAAAAATAAAATAAAAATTCAAAAGTTGATAACCCCTGACTGAAACAAAAATTCAAAATTCCGAGTATAAAAGTTTTGTAGGCCTGTAACTGTTTATATATTCTGAAATTTTAGGCTCTGTAAATTGAGCGGATCAAAAGTTATAAGGGGGGGACGGACACACAGACACACACACACACAGACACACGAAATGTTCTACTCCGAATTCTGAGTAAATCCGTGTATGGAACATATATGCTGCGAAGCCTCTAAGTTGGTGTTTTTTGACTTCAAAGTTGGAAAATCCATGAAAAAAGTAGACCTCTCCATACAATTCTCGCGTATTCTGGCTTGATACATTGTCGATATGTTAAGAGAACAAAGTTCTCCTGAACAAATCGACAGTTGGAATAGCCTACAATCATTAAAGAATACAACTATCATCATTATTATCTATAGTAAATACATTCTGTACCAAATTGCACTATTTTTGGTATGTCCAATACTGTATTGAATATGACAACTCACTCTTTCCTCCTCTCCTACCCTTCTCCATGCCCAACCCTCGTTTCGTAAAATACACACACATTACAATTCTACACTTACACCACACATTAAACCAATCTCAAATATTTTTCCTTTCTTTTTTCGCTGGAATTGTTTTTGTTATATTAATCTGTGAACAATGTGGCTTACATTACTGTAAAAATAAATAAAAATGAGGTCTATATAAAATGCGGTCTATATAGAAGGTGGTCTGTTGCAGAACAACGTCTGCCCGGGTCCACTTGTATAACATAAAAATGGATTCTGTCTAAATGAACATCAAGATTATTAAAAGTGTTCACTGACTGTAACTAGCTCGTATTAACAATTTATTTCTTAATAACAAATAAATTTCATAAATGATTGTATATCTTAATCAATACACAAAAAATCATCAACATCAGTATATTATACATAATTCCGTAAAATTCCGTAAAAATACGCCCAGGTATTGATAGCATTTGAAGAAAAACAAATAGTGTCCACTGTATAGCGAAAACTATAATACCAATCCACTTCAAAATATTACCTATAACGATTAATGAAGTGCGCACTAACCTATATGGAGTGGAAATTTTGGAGTTGGACACAAACCCATTCGTTTTCCAAGTGTTGTTGAAAGACTTATCAATTTGATTTGCGCTGTCGTAATATTGCTACTCGAGTGGCCGTGCATTTTCTTTGTGAAGCCCTTAACCTTTGCATCAATGATGGTAATGTACAAATCATTAAAGATTATGATGGATATGCCACGAAGCTCGAAGGTTGATCTTCTGATGAGTTCCTGACATAAGTAATTGCTCTTATGACGATCACTCAACATGCCACAAATGGTATTTATGATGCAATCTCCGTGATATAATATGAACAATGAACACCCTTGTATTTACTATGTTGAATGATCCTTTATCATTATGGTTTGAAAATAGTATGCTGTAAATTTCTTAAAAGAACTCCAAAAATCAAGGTAGCTTAAAAATAAGTAAAAATGTATATGGAACGATAGCTTGTGATGAGTTAAAGTTTTGCAGTCTTGTTCTTACGATACCAAGACCGCATGTGTCGCTGCAAGATCAAGACCAGGCTCTGTAAAGCCAAGAATCACTCAAGAGCCTTGCGGTGTGGCAAAAATTAAATATTTATTTATTTTTAAACAAAAAGTAAGCAATTAACTACGCACTGACGACATATTACTACAAATTGAAGTTTATTGTCTCATTTCATTGTACTTATTTTTTTTGTAAAAGTTGCAAGACCGAAAACATGACCGAAAACATCAATCGAGTATTCAAGTCCAAGATTACACGTGGAAATGTATGACCGAGACCAAGAACGGGGATCAAAAATAAAACCATAGTCTTGCATTTGCTCATCATTAATGAAAGCAATAGGACCATGCTGAAAATATGCTGCTAGGGGTTGTCTTTCCGCATCAAAACTGAGTATTGTAGTGCTTCTCGGAACAGGTGCTATGTCAAATACCAATTCCAAGTGTAACCAATTAATATATGGCACATTCTGGATACATGATATTATTTATTGCCAGACTAAAAATAAAATTAAAAACTGTTTGTTCACTGGGACCTTTCGCTCAGAATTCTAACCAACTATCTCACCAACTGGGCCAAGAAGACAGACTGTGGAGAGTGATCCTTTTGATATTTCAAGATGCGTGCATAAGTTTGTATATATTGTTATTTTCCCTTTCGTCGTTGTGACTTCATCATATTATTAATTACAAAAAGATTACAACAAAACTGCTTTGTTCACAGATGCCAAATTCTGGGTCGGCAGGGGCAGCAAACCATCACCGCAGGGAATCAGGATACCCGACGAGAACGGCAAAGTTACTCCACTGAGAAAGTACGATCACAAAACAATTGTCCTTACACTTCCAGAGGTAATTCAAATTATATGTGTATGATTATTATATTTATTCAAAAATAAATACAAAAAACATCATATGGGATTGTGTCATCGGACATCGTCCAAATAGACACAAGAGCTCCTCGTTGCCGCAAGTGGACCTTTTTAAGTACCCATTTGTTACGTGGATTTTGTGATCTCAAAGAACGATAGCAAAACAATCTTCTTCTTGTGCAGCTCCTAACGGAGGTCGGTGCAGACCATCGCACCAAACTCATCATACCCCGTCTTCCCTTTCCTCCACTGTGAGCTGTAGAAGGGCATATCACCACGGAATATGTGACCAAAGTCTTGATTTATTTATGAGTTACTTCGAAAAAGTAACCAAGATATTTGGAATTAATAACCTCAAAAAGAGTTTAATAATTTGTTACTGAGATCACAAAATCTTCGTGACCAATGAGACCTCGAAGAGGACCACAGACAGCAACGAAGAACTCCGATCCGAAGGACACAATCGGGTCATAATATCCTCACTTTAAAATTTCATTTTTTTGTGATAAAGTGAGAAGTTCAGTCGCTTTAATCTTAAAGCTTAAAATCCAAATCATTCGTATCTACCTGTCACTTGCGTACAAAATTACTATTACGATTAAATCATATCTACTTACTGCCATGTTCTCCATAATAAAGGTAGGTTCGTTCAATAGTAAGGCCGTAGAAGTCAGGAAGATCCCAAGGAGATAAAATATTTTAACTGTTTGTTGTGTGTTGATCTAGGACTTGACGATATTTGACATCGGCCATTTCGGAGTTTGGTGCGAGGCTTTCACTGTTGACTTTGGCCACATAAACATCCCCCAGGTGTCCAACGTTCCACCGTCACTGAAGATGCTCGGAGTCAGCCCGCAGGTAAGCCATTTCGTAGCCTTCCTAAAAATTACAGTGACTAACATCCTTGCATTCACCTAAATATAATACGAACGTACCTATCTGCACCATAATAATTTGGATCTCGAAAAGACTCTTTTGATTGTGACGATAGAGATCGATAGTTAGAGGCTTGGTGTGAACCGAGTGAAACATTTCGGAAATGTAATGTCTGCGCTGACATAAATAGCTCTAAATAATCAATGACAAAAACCTTAAAGATGCACTGAGTTTTTTTTTTGTAATTAGTAACAAAATTTCATGTTAAAATTAACCTAACTATAGTGACTACAAAACATTTTTGTTTTGTGTAACCTAATGTTTTGTGCACACAGCCAAACAGTACGGTAATAAATAGATAAACCTTTATTACCGATAAAAAAGGTTCAGCTAAAACGCAGGTAGCCAGTTCGGTTGTCATAATATTTTTTCAGTGTGGCAATGATAAAAAAGCGACAATATATTATTTTCTCAGATAGGATCGAGGCATGTCAAATTTCAATATATTCTGTAATTTTTTTATCATTTGATTTGTCAAAATCTCCTTACCCTCATAACTGAGGATGGTGACTGTAATCAATCCCTGTTTGTGTGGCCAGCCTCCATTCTAATCTGTTTTGGACAAACCGTAAAGCACCAGTCACTGAAGACTAGATTCCATCTAGCCGGCGAGCGGTCACGTTATTTATGCTGCTAATCACAAGCTTTTTGAGGCAATCTAGTTCTTTCCTGGCAGTGTGTCCGAAGAATTGCAGAATACGTCTGTAGCAAACTTTTGACAGACGATCCATAATATCAAACTCATCCAGAATAGACACATTGGTTCTTCTGGCTAAAACATCAATTCTCTTCCTCTCAGACTCTCAGTGACCAAGTGTCGGCACTATAGAGGAATATCGAAAACATAAGAGTCCTGATGAGTCAAGCCTTTGTATTTCTTTGTGACGATCCTGTCTTTCCATACTCTCGCCAATTTCCCAAATTTTCTTCCTCTCAGACTCTCAGTGTCCAAGTGTCGACATTATACATAGATTTTAGTCATATAGCCATGCATCTTTTTATAATATAATTAAAACACAGGACACAATACATGAAATCGCTTAATCGTTATAATTAAGACACAGCAGATATTATATTGTAATTACCTATTAATTACCTACATTGTAACTGCAATGCCTCACTAGGTAAACAACCTGTGTCGGGGCAATAGCATTTTGATTTAATGTTACAGTATAGACTACTGTGCGCCAAACATCAAACCGTAAATGAAATAAGAAAAAAAAAACAGCTGTAATTATTATAATTAAGGAAACAGTATTGCTGTTATCATTATAATTAAATACACAGGACACAGTATTGCTGTAATCAATATAATAAAGACACAGAAGAATTTGATCTCACTAGCACAACCACTTTAAAAACGATAGGATTTGTTTTTGTCTATTTTGTACAATAAATGTGACCACAAAAAATAGCACTATAGGCCCTAGACGTGATTTCGTAAAAAAAAAACAACTATGTAGATGATCCGTGCGATTTTTGAAATGGCCTTAAACTAGTAAAATACAAAGTAGCTTTCGGTATACTAACAAGACCAAAAATCCAACTCGTTATTAATACATTTGGCAGAAGGTCGCTGAATCATTAAGCTGTTTGATCGGCCGAGTTAATGACAATTTATTGACGCTTAGAGTCGTGTAATCCATGACAAATTGAAAGATTTGTGTCCAAAGTTGTTATAAAAATGAGAATAAACGAAATTATTAGCGAACAAAATAATCGGCTTAGCATTGAAAAAGTACTGTTCAAATTCTAATTTTGGATAAGATTTTATTTGATCTTGCATATTTCAATAGAGGACAGGAGAAGATTTCGCAAGCTCATTAAGTGATCACGCAAATTAACAGTTGAAACGCACATTAACACGATTTAAAAAGAAATTTTGGTAATTAAATCTTTTATTCCGTTTTTCTGTTAGTATGTCTGTGTTAATTCAACAGTAAAAATAGCGTCTCACCTGGTTCAGCAATGACGTTCATCACACAAGGTCGGTGTATGGAGATATACGCCCGTGTTGTGCTTCCTTTTAATGTATACTCGCACACCTGTCGCTGGTTGCCCCATATTGCGGAATATGACGTGTTGGTGTGTATGTATGTAAATAAAAAAAACAGCGTGTCGTGATCAATACTTCAACTCCACTTCATAAATAATAGTTTATGTTTTTTTCGAAGAATTCGATGGTTAACAGTTGACTTAATTAATATATCTCACTGTTGCTCTTTCTTCATTTGCTAAATGAAATAGGTAATCAATGATGACGGTTGCACGGAAGACTTTTAACAATCAATTATGACTGCTCTCTCAAAGACGATGAGGAATCAGACTGTGACAGATAAATAATGTTCCGATTGAGTCTTGACTGTTATTCCCGTTATGGGAAAAAAGGTTAATAATACACACCATCACGTCTTGTCCCTATCGAGATATATAGAGACCAAATGCAGTGCACTTCACCTTTCGATTCAAGAAAAACTAAGGGTTTTTGTGTTATCAAACATTATTTTTTCTACAAATGCGGATTTATCAGAAACAACCCAGCAACGTGAAGCTACAAAATTTGGTACTATATTAAGATTGGTCCTTATTAAATCAACAGCGAGACGAATAATAAAAACGACTACAGTAATATTTTTCTCCGATGGCTTTATATCCCATAACTTCTTCCTCTAACATTTCCTGTCTTTTGCTGCGGCCCTGCAGAAGTTGGGATACATCCATTGAAATATTATTCTCCCATCACAGCTTTGGTCTCCTGACCTTTTTTACCTCCTGAGTAGCCCTTTAAGACTCTTGAGAAACTGATCACAGCAGGAAGGGGGAATTGAAAGATACAGATAGAATATTGTTCAAGAATAATTAGATACAAATATTTTATTATTTAAATATTAACATAATCATTAAAATTATTCCATAATCTAAGCTGATTGATTTTTGCAGTTTCTGTGTGTAGGGAAATATTGTGTTTTATGAGGAATTCAAAAGAGTACTTAAATTATTTTCGCTGAAAAGATTGTAGTTCTTGAATTATTTCCACACAGCCCCTAGCCCTTTGTTGACCTACAAGATTGCTGCAGACTTGCTGCTGCAACGACAATTTTATTAGCAGCAACAAGATTCGTAGCATTTTTCAATGCTCCCGTAGGGAGAGAATGCATTTGTTTAAGAACCCATGTTGTATTTGTTCAAAAAGAAGGAACAAATTGTTCTGGAGATTCCGAATATGTGAGTTTATATCGTACCGAGAATGCATTTGTTTGAGAACCCATGTTGTATTTGTTCAAAAAGAAGGAATACATTGTTCTGGAGATTCCGAATATGTGAGTTTATATCGTACCGAGAATGCATTTGTTTAAGAACCCATTTTGTATTTGTTCAAAAAAAGGAACACATCGTTCTGGAGATTACGAATATGTGAGTTTATATCGTAGCGAGATTGTTCGTGATAAATAAATTTTAAATTGAAATTCGTTGTAAATTAAAATGACAAATACGAGTATTAGGAAGAATTGGATCTCTAACAGCCTTGGGCAGAAACAAATGCTTATTTTCGAAGGTGTGACATAGATTATTTGCAAATCTAGTAATAATACAACGAGAGCGTGTTCGATGAATCGATCTAATTGGATTACAGAATCGTTTACATTGTTAAAGAATGAATCGTCTCGATCTGATTGTATCGGATTATATTTGGATTGAAACGTGGGATGTAGTCGTGTGGAATTGGAATATCAATTTAATTGAGCCAGTTTCTACATATAACAAGAGTCGTTTATGAACAGTTTTAGGTTGTATGATTGCATATTGTCACAAAAATAACAACAGCTGGGTTCAATAAATAAAAGAAAATTTTATAATAAAATTATAATAATAAAAGTCTTAGAGTTTTCGATGGATAAAAAACCATCACCCAAGGAGGCTACAATTTATTCAGCACGAACTTCATTTATTATTTGAAATAAAATAAATAATTAGATAACCTTTTTTATTCACAGCAGGTATTTTGTTGAGTGTTTGTACTGAAGGTTTTGGCATTGTATGACGTACTAACAAATTTTGAGAATCAGGAAAGGCTCAAATATAAATTAAATCGGATCCTTATTGATAACGAATGAGTTATGTTTGGAAACATAGAGCTGATTAGTTTTCTATGGATGTTTAAATAAACAAAAAAAGAAACCAGACCCCACCATCATGTTGGACAATTGCTGAGGAAAAGAAGAAGACAGAAGATTACTTTTTGTTAATATAATTCTTTTGGAAAGCATGTGAATTTTCATTTGAAGAATGCATTTATGCAACAGAAATGGGTTCCATTAAAATTAATTGCACATAAAAATGGCAACTCTAGGAAAAAAGGGTTCTATTGACAGTTAAGACTATTGATTTCAAATTAATATAATTTATGAAAGAATATACCTACAAATTTTTATAGTTAAGTGTTGGCCGCTATTCACTCGTTTAATCCAATCAATCGTTTATTCGGGAAGTTTTGCATGTAGGCGTGTTTTTGATTTTACTACGACCTGATTTACATCAAACATTTGCGAAATCTAAATAAGCCTACGATGTAATAATGGTTGTGAATAATTGTTGAGGTCAATGTGAACAATTGGGTAATTCTCCATAAGCCTTATAATTTCACATAATTCATTTGATATTTTTTTATTCTCACAAATTTATTAGGTAATAAAATTGTTTGACATATTTGTTCTACACTATCGGAATTTTATTGTTTATGGAGCTGAATTCTGGGTCCTGAGTAAATGAGACAAAAATGTGCTCCTGAAAGTATGGTGCCAAAATCTTCGTGCTTGTCTGTGAAAACAGAACATGGTGGATAGAGTATAACTGTGAGCTGAAATGTATGTGCAATGAGCCAAACAAAGTAAAGTACTTACATAAAAACTTATCGCCTTAGATAGTTGGGACATATCCAGCGCATGGAGGAGAACCGAGTCCGGAAAAAGATCCTCAACACACGACCAGATGGGAGGCAAATCGTGGGAAGACCCAAATTAATATGGATGGATGATGTAGAAAGGGACCTGAAAGCCATCTGTGTAATTAATTGGAAGGTGCGGATGATGGACCGGGTGGAATGACGTAAATTTCTTGAGGAGACCAAGGCTCGTGATGTGCTTTAGCGCCATTGGTTTATGATCAGTATTTTATGTCAATCAGTATTTTTTCCAGATAATCAGAGATTGTTTTAGAAAAACCAAGCGTGTGAAAAGAAATAAACAGTCAAGCAAACAAAAATAAGCGGTAGGTGCTTATTAATAAGAGAAGCTCCTTGTATTGGTACGAAGATCGATGATTTCATACTTCACGGAATAACTGACTCGCGAGTGCAAGTCGCTGTTTGCAATATAAACTGATCCAACTTTACAACAAGTCGTGTAGTTTTATAATAAGTGAAAAATAAATAATAATGTAATATTATCCAGATACTTATGAAATAAGTTTTTCACTCTATAATTTAATAACCCAATAATTACCAACAACGATATTACATAACATGCATTGATGGTAAATCCATGTTTATGTCTGCTAATCAATTTTACTTCTCGTACTATTCACATGTAGATAAGTACCTGCGTTTAATTGAACCTGGTTCACAATCGCCTTTCTAAATCTTCTCTGATATTACGTGATATAAACATTGTTGACACCACTTATAACCAATTGACATTATGTCGCGAAGGAGTACTATTATATTTATTATTAGTAATAAATATCCTTGTGAAGTATAGCCGAGAGTGTCACCTCAAGTATTTATTTGTTTTCTTGCGATTTACATAAACAGACTTTGACAAAATACACACACCTTCTTCGTCAAGGAAACTGAAAATTACAAAGTGTGGACATTAAATGACTAATGATTTTAATAGCAAAAATGATATATCGTTGGATAAATGACTGAATAAATGAAAATGAAGAGGAAAATGAAAGAAAAATATGAATAAAAGTATTTATAAAGATCACGTAATAAAAATGAAAAAAAAAATGCTTTGCTGTTTAATATAAATATACAGGTCCAAAATGTAAACCTTGGGGAACTCCAAGAACAAAGTCATAAATGCTGACCTCGGAGAACACCAGAAATGAAGGGTTTTACATATCTTAAATAATTAAATTTAACTATTTTGACCAGAATATTTTTTATTTATATTAAAAAAAAGAATTTTGATTTAATATTCTTGAGTTACGTTGTAATTTACCATTCAAAAGTAGGTAATCACAAAACAATCAAAAGTAAGAAAAATGAATAATGAAAGAAAATAACATTTCGAGAATTTCTTTCAATTTTCAATTGATTCAATTTGTAGTATTTTTTTGCAGTGAGGTTCTCACATCACGTGTAGTCACATTGACAGTTAACACACATTTTGCTATAGCAAACGATATATTTTTCAGAGTTGTAAAAATATTCTTGCTGGGATGCGAAACTTTTGTTCGATACATAGCTCTTCTGTCAGTCGAATTGAATTATCAAAATGAAATAGCTGTTAAAGGTTGATTGCACAATACCGATCGAGTGTAGGAATAACAATCCCATCGCATCGTATAACAACAATTAATCATGGCTTAAATGTTTCGCACCATATTTACAATCTTTGCAGTGCTGTTTTCAGAAACACAACATCGCTCTAACACACTGCTTGAATTTCTTTGTCTTATTATTATTGATAATGATTTATTAACATTGCACCAACACATGTTGCTTTCCAAAAATAATCTCTTTGGGCCATCTTGCTCGTTTTCTAAATCTATGTTTTTTGTTTGTGGTTTGGCCCTAACACGCTTTTCTGCGCACTCCCGCTAAATTCTAATTTGAAAGGTTTGAAACTGACTGAATTCGGGTCAGTGTTTGTTGTTTTAAGCGATGTTTGTATTCTAACGCGTGTGTCGGATTTAGAAGGCAATATTGTAAAACATTTTTTTTCATACCTTAATTTACTATTCACCTCAACGAAACATTACATTCTTATATTTCAAAATATCGTTTTATTCAAAGAAAGATCATTCTTAAACGTAAAACATAAAGGGGATATGGGTTTCAGACGATGGATTTCGATGGAGTCTAAGAAGTAAACGTTGCCTTTTTCTTCCGATGGCCGCGATAGAACGCTTCGTCGATGTCGATATATATATACCTCGTTGGATATTTTGTATGGTTTATTGCGGATGCTTGATGATTTACCTCCCCTTTCTCTCAAGAGCATCCTTTTTCTGTTGTTACAGAAAAGAAACCAGGATCTCCTTTCTTCCACTTCCTTGGCCGGCCAATCTTCCTCCGCCACCACTGGGAACAGGCAACATAACCAAGGAAATCTAAAGGCGACCACGTATAGGCCACCAGTGTCTAGATTCATTACCGGCGCTAACCTGGAACCCAATACAGGAAGGTTCGAAGCACCCCTGAACGTGAACGATGCAACCTTCCAATTAGTCTATCCAGTGGCTCCTTCAGCCATACACCGAAGAGCCGACGATTTCCGGAGGCCGCAAGCTCAGCAACTCCTTAGAAACGGTTTCGAAGAGAATTACAGACAATTCGGCGTCAACGACAACTTTGCGCAAACTAATATTGAAAAACCTTTGATTCAACCGTCAAGAGAGATCTATGTCAACCATGATCCTCCGCAAACTGCTAGAGGTTTCTACGATCAGAATCAGCAACCTCAGCAACAACAGCAGCAGTACGTTCAGCAACAGTTGATTTCCCAACGACTAGCGCAGAACCAACCGCAGTATCAAGTAAACCAACACGTCCCTCAGTTGTTGCAAAACCAGCCCCAATACAATTTGAGACAGCAAAACAATCTCCATCCCCTTTACCAGACGCATTTGGTCCATCCTCAGTATCAGGTGGCCAATCCTAACGTCGTTCAGAATGACCTTGAACGTCGAAGGTTTGACCTTGACCTTGGGCGAGGTCACCAGCAGGGAAGGTCTTTCAGCCGGCTGACGTTCAACTCTGGCGATTCCACGGCGAACTCATATGTGCAATACTCATAGAAAAACAACTACATACTAAGTGAACGGTAGATTTATGTTAATGATGTGTGATGATAATTGAACAGTGTGTCGAGCATTTTGCGTTGGTGCAACTTTACAGCTATTTCATTTGATGTATTAGTTATATATTACGTGGTTAAATTATTATTGTATATCGAGTGCATTATAGCGTACACGAGTCAGATATGTCCTTGAAACGTTTAATAATCTGAATGGAGATGAATATTATAAAATTTGTATGTATAATGTTAAGAGCGATTTCAAAATTTTTCTTTTGCAATATCATAAAGACGCGTTGCTTTGAATTCACAGTCGCTCATAAGATTAATGACAAATCGAGTGATGGCCAAACTTTTTATTTAACAAAAAAATATTACAATACAACGATCGCTAAGTAACATGATCATGACAACTTATTTTTAGATTTGTTCATCCGGAAATTCGTTAGTTGTTCTAATACAAAAAAAATCCGAGCACTTTAGTAGCACATAACGTTAAATCTTTTTATTATTTGTTGAGAAATACTTAACTCTGGATTTTAAATTTGTTAGAAAGGATATATTGAAAGTACAAAAATAAAATTAAAAAATCTACAAAAGAACATATTAGATTTCAACATTCTATTATAAATATTTAACAAAAAAGACCCATAAATTCAATTGAAGATAAAAAAAATCCTTAAAATATTTTGCAGAGGTTTCGCTTACGCATTTGGTTGACTCGTTGACGCTTACGAACGCGTCAAAGTAACAAAGGCATCAAAAGTTTGCATAATACCAGGCGTACATTTTTTACATTGTTTTTTATATATAATTCTATTTTCACTACTACAATTTTGATTCGAATTGAGAATCTAAACCATGCAGGGACCAACTCAAAAACACAAATAATTTCATCAAAATCGATCCAGCCGTTTAGGAGGATTTCAGAGACATATGTACACACGTGAATTATATTTATATAAAGATAAGATTAATTTCTTAAATTAAGAAGGTTAAATAAAAATATATTTAAGTAATTTTAAGGTATAATATAATGAATAAAATATTAATAATCGCTAGAAACTATTTAATTAGGTATATTAATGCGTATGTTTTAATAATTATCATAAACAGTAAGATATTTTAGTATTTTTTGAAAAAGTACATAAAATTTATTTATTTATTTCATTCATTATAAAAATAAATAAAATAGTGAGATGTAAAAATCAAAGAAAACCTGCATAAAATGCATACATATATTTAATAAACAGTAAGATATTTTAGTATTTTTTGAAAAAGTACATAACATTTATTTATTTATTTTATTCATTATACCAAGATATAATATAGTGAGCTGTAAAAATCAAAGAATATCTGCATAAAATGCATATCAAATGTAACACTGAAATATATTATTAACATGTAATTATGTTACCGGTAAAAGCCATATGTATTATATAAAATATTTATCTGTGTTAACAACGTAATAATTTATGTCTAATATAAGTTTTTTTTTTAATATTTTTTCTATTTTGTAACACTACAATCAGTCGCAAAAAATAGTATTTATTACTTGCAACTAGTGTCCGACCAAATATTCGGTTTTGGCTTCGGATACCTTCGGAAAAAAATAACCCTCAGTCTTGTCAAAAATAAGCCCGAAGTTTACCGTGTTATGCCTTGCCTATGAAAATGATTTATGATTAATATACCTTAAAATCAAACTCAAACAATGTTTTCGTTATGTCTTCTTATTCTTTTTGCACAAGTCAACATTGCAATCAATCATAAAAAGTTTGGATATTACAAAATGAAATTATCAAATGTATTTGTACCATCGCCGGGTACCCTGGCGGGAACTACGTATTTGAAAAAAATGGAATAAGATTATAATAATACTTAGTATATTTATCCTCATTTAAACATTTATATTTCAAAAATGTCAAGCTATTTAACTTGACTTAATATTACCTATGTCATTACATTCGCTAAATTCATTAGCATAGATAAATTTCGCAATTGTCTATAAGTTGACTATTTTTAGAATAATGTGTGAAATGTTATTACAAAACTAAATAGGTAAACATTTAGACGATTTGAAGGTTTTCAAGATGGCGGTCAATAAACATAAACGAAACTTCTCGAGTTAATCCGCAATTAATTAAAGGTCGTATTGATGCGGATAAATTTGCGATGGCGAAAATCTTCTATGGATTTTCAAAATAAAAAAATACACGTCTCATATACCACAGATGATATTAAAAAAAACATTGAAAGATTATTTGGCGAATACAACAGACGCTGATTTAGTTGACAATTTAATTTTTACGGTAATAAACAGTCACAATTACAAAACACATTAAATAAGACAGTTAATTTCCCACATGAAGACCAGAAAATGTAACACAAATCTTATAAAACTAATTAACATACATGAATGACGGTGAATCTGAATCAAAAAGTCGATCAGGAGGAGATGTAACCGCTCCTTCGTTCGGACAGACTTATACATACTATAATATAGTATATTATTAGTCTATAATATTGTAGTATAAGTCTGTCCGGATGAAGGAGTGGTTACGTCTCCTAAACTGGTTGACATACAATTACTCAAACGTGGTTGACACTAAGATATATTTACTTATTTTAATTACATTTGTAAAACGTGCCTCAAGGAAACAGCTGCAACGTTTAAAGATACGAATCAAAAGAACTTAGGAAAGGATTAAAAGGGAAGATTAACAATACTACTACATGCCACCACGATGATTTATCATAATATTTACACATTCACTTACATACAAACATGCGAACGCATACACACATACGTACATAACATTAGGAAGAAAAGTTTATTACAAAGTTAAGTTGCTTTGTAGACATCGCTTAAATACTGCTGATGATTCAGACAATATGTCCCTATTTCCACAGTATGTACTAAATTGGAGCAAGCTCTTACGAATTTATAAATAAATATTTTTTTGTATAATTATTACGTACTGCCGGAATACTGAAGAGATCATTATAATATATCTTGTAAATCGCGTATAACTAATCTTATCTATGATTTGAAAAATGTCTACAATAGAAATGGGCTCCACAAAAACGCATTCAGGGATTGTCAGTCTTTAAACAACCCAATCGTTTAGCATTTAATAATTTCTCTTCGTACCACAGTCCATTTTCAAAATAAGAATCATACGCCATAGATTCAACGTCTGTACGATTGATGTGTATAAGTGATACCGCTATGATCTGACACATTAAACGATATCTATGGTTAAATGTGAACGGATCTTACGGATATTACGTATTATTGAATAATAATAACACGGGCGATTAATAATGCAGAGATTGTTGACCCTCTGTTGCGCAAATCCCATCGACTGTAAAAGCATCTATTAACTGAATATGAATAGGTATATCTGACCTTTGTTGTGGGCCGAACGTACATTATTATTTGCATTGTATGTTGCAAAATTATTATTCAACGTTATAATATCGACTGGGTACGTGAATATTGATAAAAGTCAATAAGGCGAATTCACTCGAATCGTCAGACGCTGTGTTTAATCTATGGATATAAGTAGTCTATCATTAAAAACTTCATGTTTGATATTCGAATTACAAATGTGACACATAAAGTACAAGATTAAGATAGTATGCGTTCTAATTTCTAATACGTATATGGATCGTATGTCTTCTTCTTTTTTGACTTGTTTCACTTCAGGTAGTGTCGGCTCCCCTAATCCTTGATCAGGATGATCTGTCTTTCTTAATTCAATAGATTCTTCATATTAATTTGTCTATTTAACACTGTATTTAGGACCATAAACAACGTTGCATATCAAATTTCATGGACAGCATATTCAAGATGGTTATTTTCATATGAGTAAAAAATCGAACGATGTAGAAGGTAGTACATATGAAAACAATAAGTTCAATTTGATTGGAACATTCTAAAATTGTAAATAATGATGAAATTTTCCCACTTCTATTAAACTAGGGATAATCTTTGGCGAGATGCTAAAAAAATACAATATTAGTTTCAGTTAAAAAAATACATAAAAATGTTTAAAAAAACATTGAACAATTATTTAAAATGACACGTTTTACTTCTAAAAAGGCGTACTTTATTTTGAATATTTTTATACTTTCAACTCAACATTTAATTCATTGATTTATAATAAATCCATGTATTTGAAGGCTTGTTATTATTATATTTGTAAAACCATTATTATACATGATAATTATTTTGAAATACAAACTCATTTGAAAAAAGAATATCAAATTTATCAACAATGGTTTTATTTTGGGCGCGTTGGTTTTAATAACATTAATCATTATTATTTTTCTTTATTCCGAGATCAATAATGTCAGACACTTCAATATGGCAGTGATGCAAGAATATTATTATTGAACACCCATCAAAAAACATCAATATTAGGACATGATTATCTACTCACATTATGCTATTTCTATGGCAATTATTATATCGACTAACGCCCTCGTTGTTCCTTTTTCAACTTAAAAGCGCGAAACGAGTCGGATTCGTATATTTCATCCATGACATTAAATTTAATGTTGATGAATAACATAATTTCTAGCCATTTAAATAATACATACAGGTATATTATAATATGTTGGCTTTTCAAGGTTGTTTCTTTTCTTATGGTTCGTTTGGATATGGATTATTTGCAAATGATAATATTACATCGTGGGAAAATATTACATTATTTTTAACTCTACGACGAATCGCCCACATATTATGAAATGGCGCGGACAAGAATATTAAAATTATATTTGTAGATACTTCTTTATTTTATGAGTAATCCAATAAATCTTTGCTGTCGGCAAATATCTTGACAATTTTCAGCGGATTGGGGTACCTACGGTTAGCACATCACAATCATATAAACGCAAGATTTTGTTCTGCATAGTCCACATGATCTTTCAAGATGTTTGCTGATAGTTCTATAGATACTTCGTTTATGTTGCAGAACGACTATTATTATGCTGTTTTCTATAGCCATTCAATGAAACAGCGGCATTTCTTGAAATTATTATCAGAATTTAGACTCACAATTAGGTTTCTTAGAAAGGACGGTGCGTTGATCAAATAACGACATTCAATAATGTGTTTCTTCTTGCTGGTCGTGTCTTCATTACTGAAGGTAGTGTCTAACTTAATGAGCCAATAATAAATTATTTAACACGTAATATTGGGTTGATTACGAACAGAAACAGGACCTTAAAGCCTTTTAGCTATTTTAAGAAAATCAAAAAAAGTTTACGTAATCATATTAAAACATCTGAAGATATTTTCGTTGAGCTTCTCGTGGATGATTAACGCCAATGTGTTATCAATACGAGTTTTTAAATATAAATATAATATATAGCAACACTTGATTGGCGATACATAGATTATTCAACTTTCTCCCAGCAGCTCGGTCTTGTTGTAGTATGTATGTAGTTAATAATATTATATTATGTTATTTATTCTTGTGTGAGAGTGTTGCCATGTCTGAGAAATTCATCACTATATTACGTAATGAAACGTGCATGATTGCGTATTTTATACATCGCATTAAAAAAGTGTAACATTTGTTGAAACGTGCAAACGATACCCACAGAATGCTTACAACTTTCATATTTGGTTCATTTTGCTGTTAAATAATTTTACCATGGAGGAGAGTCAGCTATCGTGTCTTCAATTAGTTAGATAACTGATTTCTGAGCCAAAGGTCCTCCGGGTTCGATTCCCGGCAGACACACAGTTGTTCACTATGTTTTCAATTAAATTTGGATCTCTGAGACGATCAATGTCACAAGCCTGCAGAATGTGACATCTTGTTATTGGATGCGTGTTAAATTAATTTGACAAAGTACCGCTAAGTTGTCCAAGAATAGTGGATAATTGAGGAACCGCCATTAAGCTTTAGAAAGATCGATTTGATTGCCACTACAATGTGCATTAGCATTTTTATGATGCCAAAATGTATTTTATCACTCCCAAGATGTTCACACTGCGTTGCCTGGCATTTCATGTACAGTGCATTCCACATAATAACTCCTTTCGTGTTTTTGTGTTGGTAAGCTTACATACTTGATTGCATACTTGACAATCTGGCGAATGTAGTTCTAAGGACATTTTAAATATTTTGGTACACTGTATATTTACGGATACTTTGATTTTTTAAATTAATTTAAAACTCATATTATTGTTTTATGGAGTATAAATAACTTTAATTATCCTTCCTTTGTGACGAACATTTAAGAATTGATAATTTATCCAACTTAGTGTGATATGTATGCTGTCAAATCTTGCAAAGTTTAGTTTCTTCCATCTGAAAACACTAAGAACTAATTTTACATATATAGGTAAGCGTCTCCGCCCTATTCATTCTTCCGAGATTTTTATATATTTGAATGATGGCTGGAGAACTACTTTTGACCAAACCCGTAATTTTTCCGATCTTTCTTGTAATATGGAATTAATATCTGATTGATACTCTTCTTCTTCTTCGTTTAGTAGACATGTTGGTCTGTAATACAAAAAATATGCCTCGTGAGATGACGAAGTTCAACTATCCTTCCAATCTCTTGTGTGGTCTTCTGAGTAGACGGCGACCAGATGGGATTTCATTTGCTGCTATATAAGCAAGTCATTATCCATTCTGGTTATGTGGTTCCTCTAATGCCTTTTTCTGAATCTACTCCACCGAACGATGTCCTCTATTTCACATGTTTTTCTTATTTGAACATTGCGAACACGATCTCGGAGAGTATTTCAAGTGATTGGCCTTAGAACCTTCATTTACGTTATCCTCAGAAGCTCCTTGGTTCCTTAGCTCGCGTTTCCACAGCATACGTCATAATAAGTCGCACGCATGTCTTATATATTCTGACTTTGCTGCCAATGCGCATGTGTTTATTTTTCTAGATCATTTCAGAAATGCAGATACGACAGATGCTTTATTGACTTATTCGCGGTTTTCAGTGTATAGGTAGGTGTAGAGATAATAAAAAACTATCAAAAATGTATCTGATATCAAATTTCCCATGAAAATGTATCATTAAATAAAAAAAAAACACAATCATTCTTCTTCGGCCTGTTTTATTCCATTCTTGGACATAGGCCTCCCCCTTGATCCTCCACAACTCCCTGTCTTGGGCAGACTGCATCCATCTCCCTCCGGCACATTTCTTGATGTCATCAGACCACCTTGCCTGGGGTCTGCCGACACCTCTTCGGCTTGTTCTCGGTCGTCATTCTACAATCTTTTTGGTCCATCGTGAATCCTGGCATCTGGCAATATGCCCAGCCCAGCTCCACTTAAGACCAGCGACCCTTTCTGTTACATCGGCTACTTTGGTTCTTTCTCTTATCATTATGTATTTATATATAAAAGGTTCAACAATAATTACTAAATAAATGTTTGTGTGTTAATGCAATAGGATATTATCATAGATTTTTATTATAATATACTAGATGTAGTACTCTGTGCAAAAAGTGAGTCATGGAATATCGCGCGTTTGACGTTTTGGTTGGCAACATATTTCAGTTTTCTTTGCATTTCAACACATCCTAGATAAATGTTCTCTAAATTATTAATAATTAAAATGTTTTTTAGACAAATAAATCCGAAAACAATTCACATTAGTCGTTATTTTCTATAGAAAAACGATGTGGTCTGGAACCAAAACGTCAAAAATCCCCCCTGAAAAATGACTCCGATTCATACAAAATTTGCTAACTACGACATCTAGTATATTTTATGAAAACCTATGGATATTATTTAATTATCTGTGGTTCAAATGATAAATACATAGGTTTTTATTACAATATACTAGATGTCGTAGTTAGCAAATTTTGTATGAATCGAAGTGAGTCATTTTTCCGGGGGATTTTTGACGTTCTGGTTCCAGACCATATCGTTTTTCTATAGAGAATAACGACTTATGTGAATTGTTTTCGGATTTATTTATCTAAAAAAACATTTTAATTATTAAAGTTTAGAGAACAATTATCTTGGATGTGTTGAAATGTAAGGAAAACTGAAATATGTTGCTAATCAAAACGTCAAACGCGCGATATTCCATGACTTACTTTTTGCACAGAGTACTACATCTAGTATATTATAATAAAAATCTATGGATAAATAATAACAACGATCCGAACGCAGATATTTTCGTAATAAATTTCACCATAGACAAAGGAAACGGCCAATTTGGATTCCTTCTATGTTGAATATTATCGTTACAAAATACAAAACGGTGTGGGAGTCTAAATTAAGTAGTGAAGTAATAAAAACTGAATGAGTTGACTAAATTAGTTTCACCGAAAACAAACAATGAATAGATAATAATAATAATGAAAGATGTAACCATGTATTTTTCCTTAACCTCAAATTTTCATTAAAAAAACGACCGATTGGATTATAATTTATACCTACTGCTAAAATGCTGTTAAATGATTCAGAATAATTTCAATTATATGCATATCATGATGACTCCAATTCACTTTTTTAATCTGTGTACAATAGTTAAGTTTATATCATTAAGATATTTCTTTAAAATGCAAACAGGTACCTACAACCTATAGGTATGTCTCCTGTGAAATACCTATTATATTAACATGTACATTGCTAGCTCTAGAACAGGTATACCTAGTTGGGCAGCAGTTATTTATTTATAATGAAGGATATTTAAATGTTGTGATAAAAAGATAAATAAGAAAATAAAAAATAAATATATTGAGGGTATTGACAGCATAAATACTAGCTGTTCTATGAAATATTTGTTGTTGGAATTTAGTTCAGAAGGCACTTACTCAAATACCATAGATTTTTACTATAGTATATTATAATAAAAATCTATGTCAAATACATACACAAATAGGTATGGTTAGGAAAAAACATAATGAAATTTCTAAAAGGACAATATTTATTTAAATTATTAAAGTATCTATTTATACGTAAAGAGCAGTGCTGGACAACAAACTTTTGGGACAAAGGCCTAGAATTGGTTATTGGTAAAGTGAATGGGGGGCCGCAGATACTTTATTAAAAATTTGGAGGAACCAATTTATTTTTATTTTTTATGTATAATTCGTTTTCTAAGAATTCATTTTATTCCTTTTCCATTGGTTATTTCCAGTAAAAAAATTCCGTCCAGCGAGAAATTTTCAGTTTTATTTTATTGTTTCAATAAATTAAATTAAACAAAGTACGCGCAGCGACAAAATGTCAGTTTTCTTGAATTTTTTCGACTGTAATGCATAAGAATGAAATGGCTACGATATTTTTTTTTTCGTAAAAATGTTTTTTTCTGATTTTGAACGCATATTGCTCGCGGGCCGCTGTTTGCCCAGGGCTGGTGTAGAGGCTCGATCATAATAAGAAATATTAATGACTATGTACTATCATAATTTAGAAAAATATAGATTATACATTTTTATATAAGGTTAAGTTCCCACTAGACTTTCGAATACACATCTTGAAAAATCTGTGGTTCCCGCCAAAAAGTTATTTCTTTCGAATGAGACGCAGTTTCTATGGCATTCATTTCCACAAAAAATAATCATTCATTCATACCACCACAGCGTATTTCGAAATGTGGGGAACCAGCGACAGGTATGTATTACACAACACATTCATGTATCCCCATACACCAGTATTTTCTCACCTTAAAAGGTAACATCCAAAATGGGTGGTGAACCTCATTGCTGAGCTATGTGAGATGTTATTGTTCCATTACCCAGCTCCTTAAGGGATATCCGAATATAATAATAGAAAACAATGGAAACACTATTCTAAGCCAGTGCTTCACAGCTTAAGAAATTATCTTTCGAAAATAAAATAGAGATTTTAATGTCCCGTTAGGTACTTCAATATTAATTTTTATGCATTTTTTCTATCGAGTTATTTTTTTATGTTACTACTTACGATAGGTTTAGTAAACATGATATACAATAAAGTATTAACTTAATATTAATTAAATTAACATAATTTTAACTAATTTAATAGTAGAAAAGAATTGTAGTTTCACAATCCTCAATCAAGTCTACTATTTATACAAAATTGTCATTTTTAACCACAAAAGATTTATCGATCTATAAAAGTTGATGTTTTTTAATAGTTGGTTTATTTATACTTAAGCAGATCTTATTCCTGGAAAATACCTTTTGTTTTATTTAAACTTATTCATAATATAATTTAGTTGTTTGTATTGCTGTGTATAAAACATCGATTTTGTAAAACAACCAAAAATATTTTTTTATAACCATTCTAACACAAACTTTTTGTATTTCCAATAGTTGTAATTTGATATCAAACTGGCTTTGACTAAAAAATGTTTGTCGTCAAGTTTTATTACTTTTTTATGTTGTATGTAGTAAAAATTGGTACATTTTGGAAAGAAAAACAACTGTAACGCGACGTCCTACGTAGGCGATTCAAAGCGAATGCGAAGCGGCGCGGCGCGAAAATAACAAACAGTCGGTAACAATGGTAGTGTCCTACGTTACCGACCGCGAGTTGGTTTCGATGCGGCACGGCGCGATGCGAAGCAAACGCGATCAGTTGGTTTGATATTTTCGCGCGAATTGATAGCGGCATTGTTTTTTGACATGTCAGAAACAGAAATTTTAATTTCTGTCCATGAACGTCCCATATTATGGGACAAATTATTATCGAACCGCGAATTTTAAGATTTGGCAAAAATAAATGGGACTACAAGTATACACATTTATTTATTATTGCTATTTTACAATAGGAT
This sequence comes from Molanna angustata, assembly GCA_963576475.1. Taxonomy (NCBI): domain Eukaryota; kingdom Metazoa; phylum Arthropoda; class Insecta; order Trichoptera; family Molannidae; genus Molanna; species Molanna angustata. The sequence continues at coordinate 17,553,053 of OY754987.1, forward strand.
GTTGTTCAAAACACACAAAGTTTTCTCTCGCTTGCACGAATGTCAAATTTTGATATGTTTCCCGGAAAGATGTAAATTCAGTCTCATTTATTAATTCAAGATCACGTAATTCTTCATACAAATCGTGATATCCCCCATAAATATGCCTCTCTAAGTACACAATATTAGTTTCACTTCTCTGCCGTACATACTTCTTGAGTATTTTATATACGTACATCCATGACAGTAGCTGGCGGCAGAGGGAACGATTCGCGCACACGTAGGACAGAGCCGCCGCGTCGCACCGCATCGCATTGAATTCGCTTGTATCCGCACCGCATCGCTTCGCAATCGCGTTCGCTTTGAATCGCCTACGTAGGACGTAGGGTTACGAACCTCATGGAAAAACTAAAACATCAGGGAGAAAAAATGTTGTCGATTTAGTTAATATTTTCCTAGATTCCCAATAGAAAAGTGCATTTACAATTGAGTTTAGTGTTTGTTTTAAAACAACTTATGTCAGGGTAATAACGTCTATTATACCTTCATGGTAATAACCAAACCCTATAATTTTTTCGATCGCTTCACATAAAAGTGAATAGGTTTTTTTGTCCTTTATGATATGTAAGATCCTGACGTCAATTCTTTAGACAAATCAATAATTAATTGCGCTTTACTAAATACTTTACAAAAAAATAAATTGAGATACTTATCTTTATCTGTCATAAAGTTAATATGTTACATATTATTATGGTTAGCTCCTCTGTGATATTAAATCATCCGAAAATAGTTTTATCTAGGAATGAAAACTAAATTGTTTAATATAACTGTCAAAAATCACAAAAACTAAATCAAACCACATTTATCGTAGATTAAAAGAAAAATGGTAAAATAAGTCAAAATGCGTCAGAAAATGACAACCACTAAAAACATACACATAAAAGTATTTTTCTTGATTTTTTACATTATCTATACCTTTTACTGCGCATGCCTAATAATAAGCGGGATTATTTCAAAATACAAAATCGACGTTTTTATCATATTTTTAAGGATTGCGTGTCAAATTTGTGATTACTTTAAATTTAATGAGTTTGTAGATTAACTTACTTATCTTAAGACAAATTGTATACCAGAATATATTATAATAGAATTCTAATAATATGCTTAGTAATAAAAGATATCTACTTCAGAACAATGATATTATATAGACTATAGAGTAGAGACGGGGAAAAATGAGTGATCCGTATTATTTGACCGGATCATTAAATTGAATCGGTGACTCACGGTTCACGTTGCCACAACGATCCGCTTATGAACCGGACATCACTCTCACACTTTCTATCTCATATATAATATATCGTTAGAATGCGATACACATACCGACTCATGGCAATCATCGATTCACAACTAATTCATTATGGTTCATAAAATCTAATTCATTGCGGTTCTTAAATATGTTAAGCAATTTTGACCGCAACATACTTTGAAAAACAAATACGTAACGTCTATAATTGAATATACTATTTTGAAGGCGATCTTCGATTCACGACTAATTCATAATGGTTCATAAAATATTTAAGCAATATTGACCATTAAGTACATTGAAATGCAAACATTTTAACGCCTACATTTGCATATCATATTTTGAATCGGTTTTGTTTTCTCTGTCATACTACGTACATGTTATGTACGATAGATAAGGATAGCTATATTTGAATCATATTGAATCGAAGAGCGAATTGATGATCCGCATAAATTTCATCAATCGATTTTAAAAGACAGGATCTTACAAAAATATCGAACTTTGCACCACTACTATAGAGCAATAATAGAGTTGGGCAAATTATCGATGGAATCTGTTGAATTTTTTTTTCTATATTTGAATTATCTCAAAAATATTTCTACGATTCTTCATTTTATTTATAGTGAATCATATTGCCATTGTAATGATAAAATCGAATCGATAAAAAAAGATGCTAGGTACTTGTAAAAAGTGTTATTGGATTTTAGTTTTATAACAGTATGTTTTCTTTCAAAATTGTTGAAAAAAAAACATAACCTAAGAGAAAAATAATGAAGAATAATGTCACAAATCCTTGTTATTTTGATTTGATCCTTTCAAAATTAATGATCAATAAATACTCATGAATGCAAATACCAAATGGGTTTCTTGCCAAACACAACAAAACTTACGATGAAATCATTATTCAAAATTTAAATAACGAATTATTTTTATTCGTTATGGCCAGTAGTTGTAAGAAAATTGATATTTTCCAGTTGTTACCATTTTAAAGTTTTTTATATTTTTATACTGACACAAACTTAATTGTAATAAATTTAAGATGTCAATATATTGTGTATTCATTTTTCCTGTAATTTTCATGTTTGAATGAATCATTCTTTTGAATTTATCCTTAAATATTTGACCTTAGAGTAATATTTTTCACATTGAAGAACAACGAGTAATATGTTAATAATAATATAACATAGAAATTATTATGTAGGTATGTTTCAAAATTATTATTAGTAATGAATGATTGATATTGACAGGCTATTTGATTGAAGCATTTTAGAATCCCAGTTAAACATTTTTAGTTTGTTGATGAATATAGGTCGATTTTTTACTATTTTTTTCTGAATGAATGATGAATTGATTGAAATGTTCAAATAAATGATTTATATTAAAGCTATTATTTTGAATAAAGTTCTTATATTCTTTATCAAAAGGTATCGATGTATGTAGTATAGACATATCGTCGATAGTTATTAAATCTAAATATTATATTTTAATGTTTACTATCCTTAAACAATGTTAATTAATTTTGTTTTTTTTTCAGTCCAAATTGAATTGCGAGGTTTTGTATGATGATCTTGCATTTGAAGTTAGATGGGCAGTTGCTGGAGAAAGTGTTGTTGTTCAATTAGTTGCTAAGCTAGGTAAGCTTTATTTTTTATCAAAATATATAAAAAGTTAGATACAAGTATATTTGAAAATAAAAATAAACATTTAAGTATGTATTCACAATTTATTACAAATCAGGGTTTTGTTTATAACAATTCCATTTTCTAAAGAAAAAAGATATAAAATAATTAAAAATTAAAAATAATAATAATATTCCTTGCACCCTGCGCAAGTGGCGAGTTTATTGCCTTATGGCAATTTCTTACAACTAACCAGTAACAACATGCAAAACATATAAATATGGCAGATTATTTCGCAATCAAAACTTCTTCTTTTTCTTTCTCTTATGCCAGGCCTTGAGGCCTATTATCGGCATAGATGTTGTTCTTTTGCGAGGTTGACTCCCAGCCATCTATCCATCTCTTCAGTGGTCTGTCTGGTGATCGTCTTCCTTCGAGTCGGCCATGTAGCGTTATGTGAGAGATCCTGGATGTCTTCATTTTATTTTCATGCGTGTTTCAAAATCTTCTTCTTTTCCTACCCCATCTAACGATATCTTCAACCTTTGATGAATTTTTCTCTGACTTTCATGTTCCTCACTCTATCTCCAAGCGTACGATCTGCCATTGTTCGGAGAATTCTCATTTCCGACACTATCGGCGCACTGTGGTTGTGTACCCTGAATTCTATTCCATACGTCATAATGGGCAATAAAATCAAAAATTGCATTTCAAAAAAAAAGTTTAAATGAAGACGATAAATTCAAATGCACAATTATTGTTCTGATTTTTTTATAGAAAAATCATATTTTTAACATACCAATTAAAAATATTGAAATCGAAAATATAAATGTTATATTTTAAGTTAAGGTGATAATATACGCGAATGAACGTGCATGAAAGGGTGGAGCTACAATTTGGTACGCTCTTAGCACCTTAAGTTATTTGTTATGATTTTAGAATTGCATAAATTTAATTTATTTTAATCACCAATGCTACTTTTAATTTCAGAGGATGGTGAATATATGTCGTTCGGTCTCTCTGGAGACGACGAGCACAGTCAGATGGTAGGATCAGATGTAACTGTTGCTTGGGTGGATAAATCTCTGAAGGGTTACGCTTATGACTACTATCTAGATGCCAAGAGTCAGTGCGCTGGAACAAGGGGAAGCTGTCCCGATGAAAGATTAGCAGTGAGTATCATTTTGTCTTTTATTAATAAAGAATTAATTTGATGAGTTACCCATGAGCGCATAACATCAATAATAATACTTCCATAAGTAAAATATCAAGGTTAAGTAAGACCTGACATAAAAATTTAATGTCATGCACTGTTTGCAGTTGCCAACTATTCAATTCAAAGTAATGTTAAATAAAACTATGGCTTATGGATGAGATTAATTGGAAAAATATACAATAGTATTATACATCAGAGTATATTATTAATTAAAGCAGCTGATGGTAAAATTGATTGTATGCTTTAATAATTGCTTTAGGTACTAATTCACCATCTTGCTAATGGTGATTTTTGATCTGGAATATAAATTTCACTTTCAAAAGTAGTGGACTTAATTTCATTTCTTTATTTCGCTCACTTTTAATAAATAATGTTTATTTATTCAATTAGGTTTGATTAAATGAAATCAAAATATCAAATAATTTTTGTTTCACAAAATATTATGGTAGTTGGTCGTTCTGTCTCCGACCCATTCCATCAAAATCTTCATTTTAATCACAAACGATGAATTGATTTTTCAGGATAAAACAAATTCAGTTCGTTTATTGAACGCTGCAGTCGTGAATGGATATTCGATCGTCACTTATCAAAGACCACTGAAGGCTTCCGACGAGTTGGATAGAGCTGTGTTACGGGACAAATCTCAACCGATTGTTTGGGCTATTGGACCCTTGAACTCTAAGAAAGAAGTCTCTTACCATACGCATTTCACAAAGGTAAGTTATTGTTTAATTTTTGTGTTGTCAATACAAACAGAAGTTGTGGATAAAAAATAAAAGTGAACATTATTATTTTTTTAAATTTCTATTTGGATAAAAAAGATAATTAGATTTTTATTATTCATGAATTATATATTTTTTTCATTTTCTATGAGTATAATAATCGTACTAAAGTAAAATTGGTCGATTAAATATATATTTGAATCGAAATATAATAAACCATTTTTTCACAATATAGACTCAGTAAATGTAAATGTTTTTATAGGAAGACAAACTTTTGGACTTCGGTCGTCCACCAGCGTGGAACTGTCCAATGCCAGAGATGGATGAAGCAACAGAAGATGAAGATAATAACAGCAATGGCAAAAGGAAAGAAGGACGTCCTGGCAGCATCAATAATGGACAGTTTCTTTTAGAAACTTCGTCTTTTGATGGAACAAGGGGAACCAACAAATTCGCCGTTGACGATTATGATAGTGATATTAGCGAAACTGCAGGATACAAAGTATGGAATAATTTTAATTAATTTTACATTAATTATCTATTTTTAATAATTATTAAAAATATGATTATATTGAAGATTTATTTTTTTATTGTTATTTATCATCCATAGATTGATATTAGTTTGGGTACTTGGTATCGTCATTTTACAGACATGTAATCAATATTTTTAACCATGTTGAAAAATATTGATTACATGTAATAGTAAATCTATGACTAGAAATGGGTAAATTATTTGTTATATTTTCAGCTAATCTAACCAAAGATGATAAATTATGTGTAGCAATAAACGATTAGGCACATATTGTTTCAGCATTTTAAACATTCAAAAAAGTCTGATTCAACGCCAAACTATTAAAACAAAAAGCTATCGGTAATATATAATCAAAACTATAATATATTCTTTTCTACTCTATAATAATTTACGCCGTCCACATCCGATTTATATTATAACTAGTTACATGTATCACATGAGATCCAGCTGTCGAATACCCAAAAATCCATGTATTTTCTGAATAAAAATAAATTAACTTACCAGAATCCAAATTATTGAATATATTTAAATATTTTGTTTTCCTATACAAAACATGTATGTCAGGATAGGACAACGTGGAGTTCAGTTTTTTTTTCTTACCCCGTTAGTAAATAGCTTGATGTGATCCATATTTGTATAAACTAGTACTAGAGTCCCCGTAGATATTGTATATTTTGTAATATAAATAAATTGTATGAAACATTGTCGACATTAAATTCATTATTGTAAATTTAAAAAAAAAATGGGATGTACTACTATAAAATATGTATTTTTAATAGAAAATTAAATGATCTAGTTGGTTTGTTTCAGCGTTTTTCGATATTTAAAAAGAAATTGGAAATATAGCCATTTAAACACATACATTTGTCATAAAAAAATAATTTTCTTAATAAAAAAAGTTTGTGAGATATTGTATTTATCTATATTTATAGAAGTTTTCAGCGTTTATGGTTTTGAGATATATGGAAATATAAAATAAAAATTCAAATATTGATAACCCCTGACTGGAACTAAAATTGAAATTTATGAGAGTAAAATATTGTCTTGGCCTAAAATTTTCTATATTTTCTGAAATTATGGGCACTGTGCATCAAGCGGATCAAAAGAAATACGGGAATGGACACACACGCACGGACTTACGCGCGAGCACGCACGCATACAAAACTTCATAGTTGGAAAATTATGAAATATGTAGACCTGGCCAAACAAAATCTCGCGGATTTTGGCTTCAAACTTTGTCGATGTCGATCTATGAGCTCCATTTTGTTTCTGTATGGAAATGCACCCCACAGATAATATAGAAGTATACTGATGCACCCTGAGAAGTGAGAAGTAAATTCTCTTGAACAAATCGACAGTTGGATTATTTCATACAAACAGTAGCTAATCGATGAATAAAATATTTTACTTTTTCTTATTCCTATGATTTCCTATTCGAATCTTTTATTTCATTCCATCACTATTGAATTAATGTCTAACGGTCTTACTTATTAGATTTCGTTAATAGCTTACTTAACGCGCAACTAGATAAGCACGACTAAAATAGTTAAGATCGGTATTAAAAAATCTTACTTATAAACGTATACTAAGATATGACTTACTAGTTCACTAAATTGTTTACGAACACCCTCATTTATTTTTTTCATATGGTCACATTGGCTTTACAGATGTCAAAAAAATAGAAAATTGCATGATATTTTTGGATAGCTGACATCGAAAAATGAAAACGAAAACCGCGTTGTGCCGTGTTGAGTCAAATTAAACACGATTGCGATGAAGAATAACTAGGAAAATCGTTATAAGTATTAAATTTTTCTGTCAATCTCAAATATGCGTCGGAACATATGTGAAAGATCCGCCATTTTGAAATATTTGTTATGACGCGTTAGTCAAGCGTTAAACAACCTCTCGATCTGTCTTAACTTGACGTATATGAAATTAAGGCGTAATAAAGATAGTCACGGTTTATAAGTAAACTTTTACGTTAATCACGCTCTATTACCAGGTACTATAGATAGTTTACGTTTATAAGTAAGACGGTAGTTTATAAAATTTCGTCTATGAAATTCAATGTTTGACATTTTACTTGATTTGACGTTTGATATTTTGAGCAAATTTCGGTATGTTGTTGTTGTTTCGGCCTTCTTTTAATAAATGAAATTGGCTGTAATATATTAAATACACATAAATATAGATTTAATGTTTAAAAAACTTTGTTGTTTTTCTGTGAGAAATGAATAATTTAAACTTCCTACGATATAATATCCTTAAAACTTGATAAGTGTTGTTCAACGGTGATTCATTTTTGTTTTGTATGTAGAGATATAATAGACGTTTATTTTATATGTATGTTGAACATGGATTATTTTTTGCTTGTAGGAGCAGACAATAAGGAAAAATCGTCCAGTTCCCACGCCTAAGCCAGTAGCAAAAGGCAATGCTTGGGATATTCCTCCCATTACTTGTTATGAGCCTGAAGATGGAGTTTTTTACGCTCAAATGGGGCCCACGGGTGGCAAACAAGGATACTCGGCAATTACAGGTATCTTAATTTGATTAATACAAACAAAACGATACACTAAAGACTATATTAATGTATACTTTGACACACAAAAATTGTAACTAATGCTATTGTTTTCCTTAAACAAAATAATAATAAAGAAATTCACTTATCTCAGTTTTACTTATATTTTAAAGGCAAAGACTGTTGAACACCACCGTTGGAGTGCATTTAAGCTTGACACCATGTAATATTTCAACTTTTCTGAAAAAATAGCGTTTGCAGGCATTTATGAATGAACATATATATCATGATTTTTTCTCTACTAGCAATGGAACCTAGGAAGCCAATATGGAAGTTTTTTAATCGCACTTTACAAAGACAAGGCTTTTAATGTGGTCCGGCAATGCTTAAAACAGCATTCAAAATACAGGTTACTCCAAGCATCGCTTTACACGAGTATTATTATCTCTTTTATTTCCGACCCCTATTATTGCAATTACGAAAAAATTATATTCGCCTTTCATGTGGAAAATTGATACATTTTATTTTACGCTTGTTCCGCGTTTCATTCAACAGTGTTTTATCTTTCTCTCGTTTCTTCGTTTGACTTTGCAATTTGACTTGAATTGGACACGATTTGATTTATTTTTGGACCCTCACTTTTATGTTTTTGTTTTAAAATATTGCTCTCTGGTCGAGAGACGCCAAATAAACAAAAGAAACCGTAAAGTCAACACAACACAAACGGCAGCCATGTTGACTCATCGACAACGAACAATTTTTCAGATTTCTGTTTTATGAAAAGCATTACAAAACGCGTTGAAAAATAGTACACATTCTATTTTTTTTCCCACCGCCTTGAAAACCTGAACACCGTTGAAAGCCGCTTCGTCCGTGTAAAGTGCGCTCAACAACTTAATACTATCACAGTAGTTGGTTATTTTGTAGACTAGATTATCGTCTCACAAATATCAGTAAAAAATATATTATATCTCATTGTTCAGGAGCGGTGAAAGCCCAGCGGTAAGGTCGTCGCCTCCCATGCGTGAGGTCAATTGGTCGAATCCGGGTGGGGCACACACATCTGAATTTTCAAAAAAAATCTATGTGCGGATTTATATCACTAGCTATGTGTAGCCACGATCCAATTTGTCTAGTTCCCCTTTCTAAGGGTTACGAAGGTCAGATGGCAGTCGCTTCAATGTAATAACCAGACTCGCCAATTCCAGGATCATGGGCAAAGCGTACCCCGATAGAAACAGGACAAAAGTGCTAAGGAGAAAGAAAGAAAGAATTGTTCAAAAAATTTGAGATCTCGGAGCAGTCACTGGAAATTGTGGATATTGGCAATATTTCTTAATAGTATTTTTTTTTAAATAAAATGTGATATTTCCCTGATCAATAATTTTGTAATTTAATCTGTTTAAAAAAACATCATAGGAAAACTGATAATATCTCATAGTGCAGTAAGTATTCTGTTTTGTATTTAATATCAAAAAACTAATTTAGGGGTATATGACATTTTAAAATATATTTATTCCTAGACTCTATCAAGTTTTGAATAAATGAGGGTATTCGTAAACAATTTGGTGAACAAATTAGTCACATCTTAGTATACGTTTATAAGTAAGATTTTTTAATAGCGATCTTAACTATTTTAGTTGTGAGTATCTAGTTGTGCGTTTATTTATTTAATATTGCTTCTCGGGCAACTAACAGGTGCTATGTCAAATATTAATTTAACATGCACCCAATAACAAATTGTCACATTCTGGAGACTTACGATATTTATCATCTCACAGATCCAGACTGAAAACACAATTGAAAAACTGTGTCTCCACCGGGAATCGAACTCGGGACTTTTCGCTCAGGAGTCAGATACCCAACCCACTGAGGCACAAAGGCAGATGTTTAGTAAGCTTTTAACGAAATCTAATAAGTAAGACCGTCAATGTTTATATTTTGCAGGCCACGTTGGATGGGGCATTTCGTGGTACATCAACGGCCTCCTGATACCGGAGATCAACGTGGTTAGAGGCAAGACCTACACATTTGTAACTGAGGGAGGCCACGACGCCAGTACTCCAGCAAGATACCATCCATTCTACATCACTGACGATCCCATAGGAGGATATGAACACAAAACGTCAGAGGAACGAGCGGTAAGAGATTTTCCTTTCAAAATATAAACTTATTAATTCTACGATGCTACATGGGACATGAACGATGTGACATTTTGAAAATATAAAAAATGCTAAAAATGAAAAAAATGAAAATTTTGAACATCAAAGTAATGTCAGTTATTATTAGGTATATAAATTAGAAAATGGAACACTGTGCTTGTCATAGTGACAATTACAAAAAGATACAAGTGAATGTACAAAATATAATAACTGTAAAAAAAGTATTGAACATCTTACTAATAAAAATCGACTGCACACCCATTGATCAGTGTTTTAGTTACTCACCATGTAAAGCCTTTTTAGCAATTAATAAACGCTGTATAATGACTGGGTAGTTGCAACAGAATAAAAAAAGGAATATGAAAAGAGAGTAAACAAAGCTATGCTATAATGAAATTTGAATATTATTCGGTTAGATGCAAAAATAATATTTTTACTGACAAACTTTTTTTTAATTGCATATACGCAAACATTGGATATTTTTCCCTTTCGGGAGTCAAATGATATTTTTGTTGACAAAATTTTTAACATCTCAATAGAGACGAAGTTGGGATATTGTAGAAGAACCAGGAACTCGAGGCACCTACAGGGCTTACGACCTGTAATTGGTAAACGTTGCGCAAGCGCATAAAGTGATCACATAAACTAGCCGATGACAGGTCGTAAGCCCAATAGGTGCCTCGAGTTCCTGGTTCTTCTACAATATCCCTACTTCGTCTCTATTGAGATGTTAAAAAAAAGTTTGTCAATAAAAATATCATTTGACACCCGAAAGGGAAACAAATCCAATGTTTGCGTACATGCAATTAAATAATATATTCAATTTGCTAAAATAATATTTTACTTTCTTTACTTGTTTTCATTGTACAAACAATTAAAAATATACATTTTTAAACATTACCTATATATATATATATATATATATATATATATATATATATATATATATATATATATATATATATATATATATATATATATATATATATATATATATATATATATATATATATATATATATATATATATATATATATATATATATATATATATATATATATATATATATATATATATATATATATATATATATATATATATATATATATATATATATATATATATATATATATATATATATATATATATATATATATATATATATATATATATATATATATCCCGCAATACTTGTTGCGTCACCTATGTGAAATTCGTATAGGGTTGTTGCGTCCACCAACTTTTCGCGTCCGGTATACGGACGCAAGATAATTTTCACGCCAAAAACTACCATTCTGTTGCTTATACCATAGAGAATCAACTGGCAAAAATTTACATGGAAGCAAAAAAAATATCAAAATATCTTGAAATGAATATTATTAGTTCAACCATTGGCCGCACGGAGATTTGTTCAGTGTATATTTTGAAGGTGTATATTTTTACTAAGCCACCGATCGTTTTGCATCCGCGGCAAAATATTACATGTTGACCTTGGCCGCACGGAGATTTGTTCGGAGTATATTTTGAAGGTGATTTATATATATGGCTCCGATCGTCTTGCGTCTGCACTCAATACTGTTCTACCATGTCTCTGTGACCTTCGCGATAAAATGAATACAATTCAACGCATTTTAAATATTGCCTTGAAAAAGCGCATACCTACTTACTTTTATTTTTACGACTTCATACAACTGTCGATATATGTATTGATACCTACTCTCTCTCGTGCGCGTACCTACTTACTTTCAGTTTTACAAAGTTCATACTATATGTTGATTTGATTATTGTTACTCTCTCATGCGCGTACCTACTTACTTTTATTTTTACATCGTTCATAATACTATCAATTTGTTTATTGTTACTCTGATGCGCGTACCTACTTACTTACTATTGCAATGTTAAAATTTTTTATAGAAAATTAAATTATCTCGTTTTGGTGTTTCGGCTTGTTTCGATATTTTTAAAAACTTTGGAAACACATATTTAAACACATAAATTTATCATGATAAATATTTTTATTTATAAAAAATTTTTGAGAATTTCTAGAATTTTTTTGAAAACATCAATTTGATATTTTTTATTTATCTATATTTTGTGTGTCATGACGTCTGTGTGTCCCCCCCCCTTATAACATTTGATTCGCTCAATGCACAGAGCCCAAAATTTCAGAATATATAAATAGTAATAGGCCTACAAAACTTTTATACTCAGAATTTTGAATTTTCGTTTCAGTCAGGGGTTATCAACTTTTGAATTTTTACTTTATTTTTCCATATATCTCAGAAACCATAAAAGCTAGAACGCTGAAAATTGGTACCACAAATAAACAAATACATAATCTCAAATAAGTTTTTTAAAAATAACCAAACAACATTTTTTAAACATTTTTTTTTAGGAAAAATATTTTTTTTTGATAAATTTATGTGTTTAACGGCCTATATTTCCAAAGTTTTAAAAAATATCGAAAAAATTCGAAATACCCCAACTAGATAATTTAATTTTCTATAAAAAATATTAACATTGTAGCAGTACATCTCGATTTCTTTTTAACATTTTTTATTGAAATTGAATTTAGTGACGACTTCGCTTCATACAATTTGTATGGTAGTCCCATAGCCATACCATCACTCCATTTCCCTATTTGGGGTAGGCAGAGAGAACCGAATGCCAGACTCCTCTCTCTTGAAATACCTTCCTCGCCTCATTCACGTTCATACATCGTCTCATACACGCTCTTCTATTATTCTTACTTCTTACATCACCATCTTTCAAAATCCCATTTATGTGATCGTGCCAAATTTTTATTGGCCGACCTCTACTTTTCGTTCCTCTTTTATCAGACTTGTATACTTTTTTTGTCAGACGGTCATCTTTCATTCTTTCTATGTGGCCGAACCACCTTAGGGAATTTATTTTAATCTTACTTACGATATTTCTTTCAATCATACATTCTCGTCTAATATCCTCATTTCTTATTCTATCATACATCGTTTTACCACACATTCGTCTTAGTGACCTCATTTCAACCGAGTTAATTCTACTTTCATGCGTCTTCTGCCATGTCCATGTCTCACTAGCATACATTAGAGTCGGTGCGACGATACCATTGTGTACCGCGAGCTTCGCTTGCCGCGAAATAATTGGGTCTGCCATTACTGGTCTTAATGCACCGTTCACTCTATTACCTGCCGTTACTCTCCTTTCAATATCTTTTTCCAATCTTCCATCACGCTGAAACATGCTTCCTAAGTATGGTATGGTAGTCGTCTATACACATTACACAATATATTATGTAAGAAGACCTTATAGTTTGTTACTTTATCTCCAAATACATACATACCATCAGGCTGTTTTCATATTCCGGGTTGGAAAAGAGGACTGACCTCCATACTGTCCACGTATTTGGATGGTAAAATCATGAGAATAGCCATGTGATCAATAACATCAGGTATTTTTTTTTTCATGAATGCGGGTTTGTTATTTAAAAATACGCACTTACATCAGAAACTGAAAGTTTATTGGGTAAGAAATATTCTGCACTAAGTTGTATTATTTTTATGCACTACAGATATTTAATGTATTTTAAACTCAAGGAGACAAGTCCCGTCAATCGGTGAAATCAAAACCCTCACGATTACCCATATCAAGGATATAATTTTCATGTGGATTCTATAATATCTTAAGATATCTAATATAATTATATCCAGGATTTCACTTCTTGGCCGGACTTGCTCCTGATCTAGTCGTATTTGTCAAATCTTTTCATAAATGTATATATTCCATATACGGATTTACTCAAAATTCGGAGTAGAACATTTCGTGTCTGTGTGTGTGTCCCTCCCCCCTTATAACTTTTGATCCGCTCAATTTACAGAGCCCAAAATTTCAGAATATATTAACAGTTATATATTAACAGAATATATTAACAGGTATAGACCTACAAAACTTTTTTACTCAGAATTTTGAATTTTTGTTTCAGTCAGGGGTTATCAACTTTTAAATTTTTGGTTTATTTTTCCATATATCTCAGAAACCATAAAAGCTAGAACGCTGAAAATTCGTGTGAACATAGAAAAATACGAAGTATCAAATTAATTTATTCAAAAAAATTCCAAAATTTCTCAAACATTTTTTATTAAGAAAAATATTTTTTTTATTATAAATTTATGAGTTTAACTGCCTATATTTCCAATATTTTAAAAATATCGAAAAAACCCGAAACAACCCAACTAGATAATTTAATTTTCTATAAAAAATATCAACATTGTATTGGCACATCTCAATTTTTTTTTAACAATTTTTATAAAAATTGAATTTAGTGACGATATTGCTTCATACAAATTGTATGGCAGTCGCCTATACACAATATGTAAGAAGACTTAATAGTTTGATACTTAATCTCCAAACATACATACAGAATCATCATGCTGTTTTCATATTCCGGGTAGGAAAAGAGGACTGACCTCCATACTGTCCTATCTTGACATACATACCAACATGTGTTATAATTTTCAATAATTTGGATTTATGGGTTTATAGATTGATTCTTATTCTTCAACTTCACATAGTATCGCTATCAACAGTTGGATCTCATGTGTTACATGCGACTAGTTAAACAATATTTTATCCAACTGTCGATTCGTTCATGAGAATTCAATTCTCTTAATGAATCGACATTATTAAGCCAAGATGCGTGTACGAAGGAAAATTTTGTATGGTGTAGTGGACTTTTTGCATGCTAATAACACCAACTAGAGGCCTCGCAGCATATATGTTCCCATACATGGATTTACTCAGAATTCGGAGTAGAACATTTTATGTGTGTGTGTGTGCGTGCGTGCGTGCGTGCGTGCGTGCGTGCGTGCTTGCTTGCGTGCGTGCGTGCGTGCGTGCGTGCGTGCGTGTGTGCGTGCGTGCGTGCGTGCGTGCGTGTGTGTGTGTGTGTGTGTGTGTGTGTGTGAGAGGGTGTGTGTGTGTGTGTGTGGTGTGTGTGTGTGTCTGTCTCCCCCTTATAACTTTTGGTCCGCTCAATTCACAGAGCCCAAATTTTTATACAAAACTTTTATACTCAGAAATGTGAATTTTTGTATCAGTCAGGGGTTATCAACTTTTGAAATTTTGGTTTATTTTTCCATATATCTCAGAAACCATAAAAGTTAGATTTAAGAAAAATATTTTTTTTATGATAAATTTATGAGTTTAACTGCCTATATTTCCAATTTTTTTAAAAATGTCAAGAAAAACCGAAACACCCCAACTAGATAATTTAATTTTCTATAAAAAATATTAACATGGTATAAGCACATCTCAATTTTTTTTTAATAATTTTTATAAAAATTGAATTTAGTGACGACATTGCTTCATACAATTTTTATGGCAATCGCCTTCACACAATATCTAAGAAGACTTAATAGTTTGATACTAATCTCCAAACAAACATACGTACATACCATCATGCTGTTTTCATATTCTGGGTAGGATCAAAGGACTGACCTCCATACTATCCTATCTTGACATACATACCTACATGTGTTGTATAGAAAAACAAATATCTTAAAATATTAAATAATTTGTATTTATGGGTTTATAGTTTGGTACTTATTCTTCAACTATACATTCTATCGCTATCGACAGTTGGATCTCATGTGTTACATGCAACTAGTAAATATTAAATTTAGTGAAGACATCGCTTCATACAATTTGTATGGCAGTCACCTATACACGATATCAAGGAAGACTTTATAGTTTGATAATTAATCTCCATATCATATATAATCTAAGCTCCAAACATACAAACATACCATCAGGCTGTTTATATTCCCTGGGTAGGAAAAAAGGACTGACCTCCATACTATCCTATCTTGACATACTTACCAACATGTGCTGTATAAAAAAAATATCTTAAAATATTCAATAATTTGGATTTATGGGTTTATACATAGAATTATATATAATCTAAGGGTTTATAGTTTTGTACTTATTCTTCAACTATACATGCTATCGCTATCGACAGTTGGATCTCATACGATACATGCAACGATGCAACTAGTGTTCAAAGAGAATATTATAACCTACGGATACTATCCAATCTTGGTCCATCCAATTTTTGTATCGACGGCCGCGTATTTGTACGTAACAAGTCAAGGGTCATTTCATTTACTCCGTATATTATTGAAATCAATGATTTACAGTGAAACTTTGAGGAGTGCGTATAATTACTTAACCTTTTTTCAATCCATAGATCGGCCGCGTCCCGGCTTAAATAGAAATTTGTCAGTGGTAAACAAAATTTCTACACTTCCGTAAAAGGGATTTAGGCTTGTATTATAGACTTCCCGTTCGTCACGCAGATCAGATAACACATTGATTAGCGATCGTTTAGCTTAACTCTTGTTACACATTCTCTATCGAACCCACCACAGTATCCTGTATTTGCCAAGAAAATAAAATAATAATGATACTTTCAACAAAATTTTAAAATTTTACTTAACTAGCGAAACCCGGCAGACGTTGTACTAACTTTATTTATCTAAACATATCGACAGTATTAAGCCAAGATGCGCGAATTAGGAACATTTTGTATGTCGTAGTGGACTTATTACATGCAAAAAACACAAACTTAGAGGCTTCGCAGCATATCTTATGTTCTATATAATATCTTCAATCATACCATCTTGCTGTTTTCATATTCTGGTTAGAAAAAAGGACTGACCTCCATATTGTCCATTCTTGACATACATAGGTACCTACATCTGTTGTATAGAAAACAAAATATCTTAAGATATTCAATAATTTGTATTTATGCGTTTATAGTTTGGTACTTATTCTTCAACTAACATACTATCGCTATCGACAGTTGGATCTCATGTATTACAATACATGCAACTAGTTTATTATTGTTTTTTTGCGTTTATCTTAATTACATATTTCAACTGTCGATTTGTTCAAGAGAACTTTGTTCTCTTAACATACCTATCGACAATGTTTCAAGCCAGGATACGCGAGAATTGTATACAGGGTCTACTTTTTTCACGGCTTTTCCAATTTTGAAGTCATGAAACACCAACATAGAGGCTTCGCAGCATATATGTTCCATACACGGATTTACTCAGAATTCGGAGTAGAACATTTCGTGTGTCTGTGTGTGCGCGTGTGTGTGAGTCCGTTTCCCATTATAACTTTTGATCTGCTTTAAATTTATTAAATAAATTTAAGGTAATTTTTTGATTACATTAAATTTATACATGGGCATCTATTAACAGACTGTCCATCGTCAGTGTGCAGAAAGAAAACATTTGCATTCATAACTATCACGCCATTTCCTAATAAGGTTATTCTGTGTTCCACTTAAAAGTGCACCTCGTGATATTGTTGCCACATCTCCAAATTAAGTTCCTCTTATATCATTTTTAAAACTTTAAAATAGACAATCTGAGTTTCAAATGATGGAATGATATCATGGATTTTTATTATACTAGTTGCATGTAACACATGAGATCCAACTGTCGATAGCGATAGTATGTATAGTTGAAGAATAAGAATCAAACTATAAACCCATAAATACAAAATATTGAAAATTTTAAGACATGTTGGTATGTATGTCAAGATAGGACAGTATGGAGGTCAGTCCTCTTTTCCTACCCGGAATATGAAAACAGCGTGATGGTTCTGTATGTATGTTTGGATATTAAGTACCTACCTATCAAACTATTAAGTTAGTCTTCTTACATATTGTGTATAAGCGACTGCCATACAAATTGTATGAAGCAATGTCGTCACTAAATTCAATTTTTATAAAAATTGTTAAAAAAAATTGAGCCCAAACTTTTTTACTCAGAATTTTGAATTTTTGTTTCAGTCAGGGTATCATTCAGTCAGGATATTTTTGTATCAACTTTTGAATTTATACATTATTTTTCCATATATCTCAGAAACCATAAAAGCTTGAATGCTGAAAATTGGTACGAACATATACAAATACAAAATCTCAAACGAATTTTTTCAAATAAATTCCAGAGTTTCTCAAACATTTTTTATTAAGAAAAACATTTTTTTATGTTAAATATATGTGATTAACTGCCTATATTTCCTAAGTTTTTAAAAATATCGAAAAAAGCCGAAACAATCCAAATAGATAATTTAATTTTCTATAAAACATAGTAACATTGAAGTAGTACATATCTCAAATTTATATAAATTGAATTTAGTGAAGACATTGCTTCATACGATTTCTATGGCAGTCGCCTATACACAATATTATATGTAAGTACATATTTACAGTTTGATACTTAAATCTCCGAACATACACACATACCATCATGCTGATTTCATATTCTGGGTAGGATAAAAGGACTGACCTCCATACTTTCCTATCTTGACAAACATACCTACATGTGTTGTATAGAAAACAAAATATCTTAAAATATTCAATAATTTGGATTTAAGTGTTTATAGTTTGGTACTTATTCTTCAACTATACATACTATCGCTATCGACAGTTGGATCTCATGAGTTACATGCAACTAGTAAAAATATATATGATTGTCCATGATTATTTAGAATGTGATATTGAATAGTATACAACACTCATTTCGAAATGAATGTTGAATACCTACTATTATTGTTTAATAATGATATTCTTTTGTACCTTATGTAAATAAATAAAATATTAACAAACTCATTCATTTTATTGTTAATCATTGGTATTATACTGTACACTATCATGGATTGATCCTCAATGCGATCCACACAATGTGGGGTTACCATCGGCAGGTGAGAGCGGGTGTGCATTATTCTATAAAAGAAGCTCGACTTGCGCATATTTTTGACACACCGGCATCTATATTAAAAATTAAATTAATATAAAGGGTAAAAGAATATTTTAAAGCTTGGTGACAGTTTATTTTCTATGCCTATAATATATTTTATTGTACGTAGTGAAATATGTACCTAAGTAGGTACTTACATTATTATTGCATCATGATTCATAAGAAAATAAATACGATTGTAAATTATTATGTTTTCACCGAAATCAGGATTTTATCAGTATTATCCTACACTGGATTTTATCTGCAGGATTTTATCTATGGTTTCAAGTCTCCGAAGGTCAGATTTTGGGCGAAGCCGATGGTTTAACCACGTAGAAATATACAATATCAATATTTGCGTGAGAAATGAATTTAAATAAATATCTCCTCTGCTGGGATTCGAACCCAGGACGCCCGCACAGAAACCGAACGGCTTACCAACTGTCCCACGGCGGTCGGCGTAGTAATAAAGTTAAAAAATAATAAAAAATATCGAATGATATACACATGGACGCAAGAACGATGTCAATTATGCATACGAAAGTTTTTTAATATACACCGGAAGTAGTAATAAAGATAGAAGAATATGACGTGAAAACTGTATGAAGAAATATATAAAATATACAAAAATATACACCGGACGCAGTAATAAAGATAAAAAAATGGTCGTGAAAAATATACGAAGATATATATAAAATATACAAAAAATATACTCCGGAAGCAGTAATAAAGATAAAAAAATGGACGTGAAAAATATAGGAAGACATATATAAAATATACAAAAAATATACACTTGGACGCAAGTATGAAAAAGACGTATCAAACGTACCAAAACAGGATAAAACTGAATATTTATATTTTGAAATTTATAAGAAAAACCTTATGCCTACAATGATTGTGAGCTACAAATAACGCTAAATTCAGTGAGATAAAACTAAAATAATATGTAGAAGTGGTGGACGCCGATCCGTCGGATATTTGGCGGACGCAAAAAGTGTAGTGGGATCTATATATATATATATATATATATATATATATATATATATATATATATATATATATATATATATATATATATATATATATATATATATATATATATATATATATATATATATATATATATATATTTTTTTTTTAAATAATGAATATGTCATTGTCAGTACCAAGTACATAAACATCCTCATACATTCCCTAAACTAAGCATAAATGCTTGTGCTATAGGAATAACTGTGAACTAAATTAAAATGAAAGAAAATTTATAAATTGACTAATTTAATGTATGCTAGTGAAAAATTGATTGCAAATTTAATGTATAATATATTATGATATACTTGTTTTTGAATACGCTCAACACATTTAAAAAATAAATATTTTAACGAATTTTCTGCTTTACAGAATATTAGAATATTCGCAGGGGTGCGTCAGTCAAGGAATGGTGATGTGATTCCAACTGGAGTCGGTCGGCTCTGCAACTGGACTCCGGACTTGAACGGTCCTGGACCGGACGAGTATGCTTCCTTTGGGGCATATCAGAGGTCCCTCACTTTACAGTGTGACGTTGGAGAACCGGGAGTCATCTCATGGACACCTGACAGAAATACTCCAGACACTGTTTATTATCAGGTTAATAATGCTTTTTAATTTCAATTTTATGAAATTAACACTGTGGAAATGAGGTCTCTAAGGCGAATTTGTGAGTAGAATGAACGATGAACTGATGAACTCATGACAAAGAAAAAATACAAGGCTGAAAAGAGTGGAATGAGAAATTGGGGCTGGATGAGAGATAGTTGGCATGATCATATAAATGAGATATTGAAAGATGATGACAGCATGTATGACTCGATGCATGGATGTAAATGAGGCTAAACTTGTATGTCAAGATAGAAGAGTCTGGTGTTTGTTTCTCTCTGCCTACCCCAAATAGGGAAACGGCGTGATGGTATGTATGTATGTAATTGAAATACTTTTGGAGGTACTTTTAACACCACTTACATCTCCCTACCACTCTATTAACATCTATAAAGCTCATCATAATTTTATATCAACTTCCCTACATCTTTTAAATCCTTAACATTTTGTTTGATGTGTCATTTTATTGGAATTCATTTCAAATATGAAGAAGTCTTAAATTGTTATGTTTATGGAAAAAAGGGGCATTTAATGATAAGCTATATATTTTTTTTATTTCATTTTGATGGAGAATTTAATTTTCTTTATTACATTCAAAAGTTTTGAACATATTTTTTCATAAAAACGCATAGTCAACGAGATATTCTCAAAAAACAATGAAATACAAAATTTAAAGTGCAGGTTGCAAATTTGGATTTGTAGTCTCAATAAAACATTTGACTGGGCTAAATATAAACCAGTATTTTTTGTAATATCTCTCTTTGTTTGAAAATTTTAAATCCATTTTAAAATGTTAGGGCAATTAAGGAATAAAGGATTTGTTTTATGTTATTTATTAATTAATGGTGTTAAATTTTCAGTGCTATTCACACCGTTATCTCGGATGGAAGATTAATGTATTGGATGCTTGCGAAAATGACGGCGTTGCCAGCGAAATCCATGAATCGTTCGTTTCTCCGGACTCCTTGGAAGACGTCAGCTCCGAAGACCTCATCTCTAAGCCTTCCATTCGAGTAGCCACCCGGGTTAAACCAGACAACAACTTCCTTGAAAACCAAAATGGGGCATTGAAAAAAAACTTCAACGTCGAAGATAACCACAATTCCAATCAGACATCACCAAATCGGGTCAACATCAGAGAAGTCGGTAGCAAGCAAAAGGATGAAAATGTTAATTTCAATCATTTCAAGAACAGTTTCTCGGGCGATGTCAAACACGCATCCGCTGAATTTAACCACAAACCTGACTTTGATGGCAAAGATGAAAGACATCCTGTTTACCATCATACCACTCCCTCCATCTACAACCAGCAGAAACATCAGATCAATGACGACTTTCCCAACGACCCACCTGTATCAAACAACAAACCCATGACTCTTCAAACGTTCATGAGGCCACACGGAAAACCTCCTATGATGGGTAACAATAACATTTATTATCGCAGACCGGCCCCGCTCGACATGAGAGTGAGAAGACCAGGAATGCCCAAGCCCATTATGGGCATGCCTCATAGAATGCCGCCACCCCCCTTCATGATGGGACAACCCAACTTCATGGGACCCCATAAGAAACCTATTTACAAAATGCCGCTCAACCGCCCACCGATCAATGGATTCGCCAGACCACCAATCGGAATGCCCATGAAGAATAATGGACTGCCACAGAAACAGCAAAACTCAAATCCTCAATTGCAATCGCCAAATGTGCCAAATCAACCCATCATTCTGGGTAAGCCTTCTTTACTGTCGCAAACTTTGACCCTCGGACAGCCGACTCTCATTGGTCACCATGTAGTCAAGGGTCAAATGTCTCTACCGACTGACAATACTGGGTCAGAGCAGAAGTTGGAAAATAGATTCTTCAATAAACCGGGACAGATCATCATGGGAAAACCAATGGATAATCCTATTCCCTTGGACCAGCAGATGATTCCGTCTAAAGAGCACAATTCGTACGTGAGTATACAGCCTCCTACAACTACTGCTAAATCCTACACTCCTGCTTCGAGACTCGATTTGGAGCATCCTGTTTATGAGACTGAACTTCCGTCCATCGGTTCTTTATCAGCAAATATTACACCGTCAGATTTCATCAATTCTTCCGTAAACGCCGACGAAGCATTGGTCACAATGAAGCCTGCCGTTAATACCGGGTTCAAACCCGACTCAGTAGTGATTGAAGGTGGGTTCAAACCTATCATTCGAGAACCGTTGCTATCAGGTGGAGACCGTATAACCGATTATGATTCAAAATCTGTGTTGAGCGACAGGAGTGATGCAGATTCTGATGAAGATGAAAAGTCCGACGAGAATACTAATCAAGTTGTAAACAATAAATTTTACGAACAACAATTCACGGAATCATTCGAGCCCATGTTTATTCCTTCCCCACCAGACAGACACATTATGAAATTTGCGAATTTATCGCAAGAAGCGTACAAACTGCCGGAATATGTAGAAATTGACCGTAGACCAATATACGTTTTTCCTGAAGTGCAGAGCAAAGAGAAGAAGGCTTCGGAAGACATGGCAATGGCTGCTGATAGAGTTGATGCTTATTACCTGCCCCCAAACCACAAAAGCAGACCTTTCAACGATCAGCTGGAAGACATTGAGCTACCAGCCGGTACAGTCGTTTCCTATGACGGTCACACTGTGTCAGACTCTTCTCTGACGACCCCGTCCCAGAAAAACGCAGCCGGTAAGTTGTATTCCTCGAAACTGTCCAGCAATGCTGAACTCTTGATGAGGACACCTCAATTTGGTCCTTTCAGAGGAGAAATTCCGTCTCTGTTACGGGGACAGATAAGCAGCAACGCAGACCAAGTGACGAAACTGCAATCGGTAAACAACAAGCAGGATGTGTTCTTAAACAACAACAGGGGCGCGTCCAAAGCTACGCATTTGACTTTGGTGAATTCGTTTGAGGGTGACGCCCAAGACGACGACGAAACCGACCTGAAGCCCGAGGGATCGGAAAACCACGAAGTCAACGACGACGAGTATGATGAGGAGACGGGAAGAAGAGCCAAGAGAGAAGTTAAATCTTCCGACAATGCAACCGATCATTCGATGCATGACCATTCGATGCACGACCATTCGATGCACGACCATTCGATGCACGATCATTCGATGCACGACCATTCCATGCACGACCATTCCATGCATGACCATTCACAACACACCCAAAATGGAACATATTTATCGTCAGCGAGTTCTTTTAGCGTATCGAGATGTCTCGTATTAATACCCGTCTGTTTAGTCAGTTTAATACTCATTTAATGATTGTCGTAAGTCTCAACAGATAGTTGACAGTGTCTTGCCATTTGCTTTTTTGCAATATTATGTTGTACCTATTTTTAATAAAAAAAAATGACTTAGGTTATTTTTAATACTGAGTTAAGTTTTTGTAATATTCGAATAATTGTAAAGTAATGAGACGGTATTTTGTATATTGTTAAAGATTAGGTATTGTTTTTAAATTGATTCCATGTTTTTATTGAAATTGGTTGAGCCTATCACTGGCATTATGTATTTTTACTTTGTTATTTATTACGAAATTATTCATACATGTTTTTTTTATGGCTGCATTTATTTGATTACCAATTTATAGCGTGATAAGTTTGTTTTTGTATACATGTATTATTTGATACTTGACAATTTGATCCTTTAGTTGCATACAAATCATTTATTCGTGAGGATATGAAAAAACAACTCTGTGTCTTTTTTGTGTTTCTTCATAGATATACAGTAATTTTTAAATTTACCACAATACTTAAATTATTTCATAAATAATTATTTATAGGTTTTTTACATATATTTGACACGGTTTTGCTAATTTAAGATAGCAGAAATATCTTTATTGATACAATATTACCCCGTATTCAACTATTGTAACTAAAATAGGAACATACTAAAATTGTAGATTTTATATTTTCGGTCTTATTTCAGCGTTATAAAATATAAACTTGGACTAAATGGAATAGGAACGTACCTATATTGGCCGGAACGTTCTTAAAAATTTACTGAATCAGACGTATTTTGAATAATTATGAAATTGATGAAAATTTCACAATTTTCATAATTTAGTTCCAATAGTTACTGAATACAGGGTATTGTCTTGCAAAATTAGATTTAGATTAAAAAGTGACAGACGTTAATGGTTTTGACACATTTCTGTTGTCATAAAAGTGCATATAAAATATGAGACACTAACAGACAATTAAAAACCATCCCTTTTTCCAAAAATATAATTTTGAAAAAACAGAACTCCCTATTACTATTTTCAATAGGAGTATTGATATGCCAAATCTCATGTGCATATTACATCTAGTATCCAAGATATTTGTATTTTTTTTAAAACTTTCAACCACGTTTTTCATGCTTCCTAAAAATTCTTCCTCTGTGGAAGGTTTTGTTATAAAATCAAATTTTGTTATAGTTTTACAAATTTCAATTCTCTACGATTAGCCGTTTGGGTTGTGCTTTGATGAATGAGTATGTCAGTCAGGACACTTTGATTTATAAAAGATAAAGAAAAATAAGATGACTTAACCTCGTTTCCTGAAAACCTATATTTGATATTTCACAATGTTTATTTACGTTGTTTTGAATTTGAGGTTAGTTTTGAAATGGTTTTAAATTTTTGACAAACGTAATATTCATGAAAGCATTTTTGAAGCCACAAAGCATTTTGATAAGTATATACATTCCCTAGAACATGTTGTTTGCAAAAAAATATTAATTGACCGAAGTGTTATTGTTGTAAAGCCTAAATTTTCAATAGCATTTATATTTTATTGATTGGTTGAAAGGATGGTTTTGTATGTCAGTTTTTTTTTTCTGTGTATAATTTACAATTATATGAGTAACACATAAAGGAAGGCATTTGTACTATTTGATAATATACTCAATTTCAGATGATAGGATGTTTTTTCTATTAAAAGTAACACTTGTGTTAAAATTTATAAGATAAATATTGCACTGTATTGTACACAGTTTAGTGTATTTAAACATTTTCACTAGACTACTTATCATTATCAAGGTTGACAATAAACTTTATATAATATGAATACTGTATTGTTTGACACAAAACAAATTAGAAAATTGTTATTATGTTTGGTATAAAAATTTAATTTAACATTTGACATTTGTGTTAAGTTACTAGAAGTAATGAACAATACAAATGGGTTGTTAATGAATTATTTAAGAAAAAATATCCTTGCCAACGTTTTGAATAGTGAAAACTATATTTTATATCAATTACTTTTCATTATTTGACGAAATATGATTGATTTTTGAGTACCTATTATGATTAAGTACTTAATTCTTAAAATACCATTGTGTTGGATTATTTCGCACATTGGATTTGGAAGCTTTTGTATATATTCTTTCAAGAATAAAAATGTTTTAATTACACAATTCTTTTATTTTTCATGCACTAAAACATATACTTGAAACACTCATAAAACCATTGTATGTAATAAGAGAGGTTCATTATAATAATAAGTCATAAGGTTTCAGAAGTTTATTTTATACAGACTAAAATAAAATGAACACATTGGTAGAAAGACAGATGCATAATTTTATGTAATTTCAGTTGTAAATAGTTAATCAGTCTTTGATATTGATACAACTCATAATAATAGTTTAAAAGCGTACTCATGCTAAGTTTAAAAAATACTCATGCTCCATATTGGCTTTACAACATGGCTTAACTTGTAAGCGATTTACATAATATGTATACAAAGACGGATACTAATTCTGAAAAACAGTTACTTTCAATTCTAATTTAAAAACTAATTCCTCCATGAAGGTATTATACTAAATTCCTCAGTATGTAGGATCTCCATTATAAATAATAAATAAATTTGGTATGATAAAATAAAACCAAAGCTTTCAGTTCTACTACTTTAATGACACTGACTTTAATGCGGTAGAGCTCCTAAGCATTACAAACTGGAGGACGGCAGCTGAGGACAGACGGGGTTGGAGGCAGAAGTTGAAGGAGGCCAAGGCTCGACTTGGGCTGTAGCGCCATCGAAGAAGAAGAAGAGAAGAATGACACTGACTAGTTTCGGTCATCCAGTGACCATTTTCAAAGTGTCTCACTGGATGACTGAAACTAGTCAGTGTCATTAAAGTAGTAGAACTGAAAACTTTGGTTTTATTTTACCATACCAAATTTATTTATAATTTATAATGGAGTTCTATCAAGAATTGTCCGTAGAAAAGTTAAAAAAAAAGAAAATCTCCATTATATTATGTTTCATAATATATAAAATATATAATTAAATAGTACCACTGTATACAATAATTATTATAAATTTTATATATTTTTTTTAATAACTATTTTTATTGACTAATAAATTCCCTTAATGAATTGAAACTCTAAAAATCTGTATGATTTCAAAATATTTCCTTGAAAATGTTATTTTTTGACACAGTCCAAACTTTATTTTTATCATATAAAACATTTTTTAATATGGCTGCGTAGGAGACACCAGCTATTAGGGTCCATTGTAGTCTTTCGAAATGCTATCAAGGAAAATAAAAATCCTGATATATAAAACTCTTCTCAGACCTGTCGTAGTGTATAGAGCTGAATGCTGGGTCTTAACAAAAAGAGACAAAAATAGCCTCTTGATATTTGAAAGGTAAATCCTGAGAAAGATTTTTGGCCCAGTAAATGATAAAGGACTTTGGAGGATGCAATATAATCACGAACTACAGGCATTGTATGACGAACCCAGCATTGTACAATTCATAAAAGTACGTAGACTGCAGTGGTTGGGACATGTCAGCCGGATGAATGATGATCGGATCCCCAAAAAGGTTCTTTATACCAATCCAGTGAGCAGAAGAAGTAGGACACAGAAGACGACATAAGGGCAGATCGGAAAAACAAACTGGAGGAGAGCGGCGAAGAACAGGGACGGCTGGAGAATGATTCTGGAGGAGGCCAGGGCCCACACAGGACTGTAGCACCAATGGTGATGATGATGTAGTCTTCCGAAGATGTACACAATGTGGTATTTTTTATTATTAATTGTGTAGTGTGCATCCAATCTGTTTTTAAATTGATTGAGTGTTCCAGCACTCACAACTTTATCTGTTCCAGGCATCCACCACCCTATTGGTCAGGAAGTGCTTCCTTGGATTCAGGGAAAAGGATGTTGTATTCAACTTTAAGTGATGGCCCCTAAGATGTGGATTGTGATTCATTGTAAAAAAGCAATCAAAAACACTACAGTGATAATAGCCATATAAGAATTTGTATGTCTCGATTTGTATGGGGAGAGTTTGTCAATAGAAGTATGTTGAGGTTTTGAAAGAAATTGAATCTAGCAGTACCTAATTGGAGTTCTTATCGTGGAATATTCTACAGATAAAATACAGTCTTATCTATTTGTGCCTCTTTTGCGTATATGATTGGTTAATACACTTCTTATGTCATCTACAATTTTCTGTTTGTTTTAAAACATATATTTACCATACATGCAAGACGTTTAGCCTTTCTATGTTCGTCATATTTCGTATCAATTATTTTCTTGATTTCTTCGCTCATGTCCATTTTCTCTGCAAAATCAATAAGTTTGTTTCCTTGTAAATCCTTAGCTTCCAAGTCACTCCCTTTTTCAATTAAATATTTTATTATATTGTCATTGCAGAAATGTAAGACTGAAAATAATAATACCAACTTTATGTTTATTGACAATTTAAAACATTTTTGGGATTCAATGATATTATTTTAACCCTTTCGGCCCTGGTTGTCACGAAAATGACCATGAAAATGAAACTCTAAAGGGGCCTACACACCACCAACTTGGTTGACAACCTTGTCATCAACATGCCATGTTGACGACAATGTTGAACGTCTTTGGGCATGTTGGCAGTTGATATTTCATGTTGACAACAATGTTGAGACAATATCAAATCGGTTTGATATTTAGTGGGCGGAGCTTGATGTTGATGACGATGTTTAGCGTATGTGGGGCGGTTGACAACCAAGTTGATCAACATCTCAGTATGTTTAAATTTTTTGAATGCGACGGAACAACAAAGTACCTACGTAGAAGTTAATTCACTTTACAAGATTCACGCACGAACTTGTTGATTCAATAGAAACATTATCGGAAATGATGTTGATCAACTTGGTTGTCAACCTCCCGTTTGTTATTCAACATTGTTGTCAACAAGGTTGACAAACATTGTTGTCAACCAAGTTTGTCGTCTGTAGGCCGCTTTGTAAACAAATATTTTGTTCATAAAGATATTTCAAATTTTGTGCCAATATCTAGTACCCAATGTTCGACATCGAATATAAATGCAAGCTCACTGCCATCTCTGTGTTAAAGTAGTAAGTTTTTTGAATTCATTTGACAGTTGCCATTGTTCGCGCTATCAGAATGTCAGGTAAGCAAATAAATGAGTTTTTTTGTAAAAATGCAATATGATATCTTATTTTTTATTGTTATTATTTATGATTAATACTTTCAAGTTATGGATTATATACTAAATATCACAATCAGTTCTTTTCAATTTGAAATCAATGTTAAATCTTGATGTACACATATTTGACCAACAGGGCTCAATTGATACTGAAAGTGAATTTCAATTCATACAGCGAAATCAATCAATTTTACAATTTAATGCTATTTTATATTTTTATTCATAATTTTATGAATATATTTTACTAACTATCTTTCATTTGTAATATAACTATGGAAAGTAAGACCATTTATCAATGCATTTAGAAAAAATTTTCCTCGAAGCCACAAGGATGAAGATGGGATTTTGCTCATCAAGATAAAGAGTAATGTGCATTAAATGCAATGTTCATCTTTACCTAAGTTCATCATCCAATTGTATTAAAAAAATTCACACCATTTAAAAAATTTCACACTATTAAAAAATTATTAACTTGTATGCAATTATACTAAATATTACTAAAATATACTACAGTTCAGCCCTGATGGTCACAAATGTGCACATCGTAAAACACCAAAAACAAATAAAAAATAAAAAAAAATAAAAAGATTTTTCATTTATCTGCCCTTCTAGAAATGAAATATTAATCTAAATATTTTTTTCCTACCTTAACAAAAATGCAGGGCCGAAAGGGGTATATTTGTTATTATTGTATATTATGTTCTGCCCGTGGCAGAACAACGTTAACCCGGTCGCACAAGTATTTGTAAATAATCATATTTTCTCTAAATTTAGTTTATTTTTATTAATAATGCAAAGAGGAAGTTACAATTTCAATTACGTACTAGAGCTAGAAGTTAAGTATAATATGTATGTGTACCTACATATAAGTGTGTGTATGTGTGTTATTGATAAGTATGTAATTGCTAGGGTACGATGAACACCTGGAAGTCCTGTATCACTAGGAATTACTGTGCCGAGGTTTTCATTTGAACAGTCGTTCAACATAAATAGTACATTATGTGTAAAGTTCTTGAATTAAATTATACATTAAATTATAACTGAGAAAAAATTGTGAAAGTTAATTATATTTGATTAGATGTTATTATGTTATTGATATGTTCTGAACCGGTGTTATTTATCCATGCTTTAGTTGTAAGTATGAAAGCAACTTTGTCTCAATAAATTTTTACAGTTAATGATTAGTTAAAATGCAATATTACCTCCTAAAAATAACGGAGTCCAACCATTGACATCATTAACTGAGATATCACAACCTTTTGATAGGAAAAATTTGACATTTTCCAGATCATTTGAAATAACAGCATGATGCAATACAGTCAGTCCATGTTTGTCTTTGATGTTAAGATCTGCTCCCTTTGATATCAGCAACTCGGATACTTCCAACCTTTTTTGGGCAGCGGATATCATGACAGCTGTTCTTTTACTTGAAGGTGATACAGTATTTACATTAGCACCGTTTTCTAAAAGGAATTGAATAATTTCCATATTTCCTGAAAATTTGAACATATCAATTTATCTCTTAATTTCATTGTGTCAATTATCATTTATGTATAGAAGAAAACCAAATTTCATTATATTTCAACTATTAAGTTATATGGAGTTGTTTTAATAATTATTATCAGTCAATATAAAGTAGACAACCCTATTAAATTTAAGCACCAGTGCTTGCACTTTGTATGTGGTCACCTTACACAATTTCAGTATTACATTTATATCCAAGAATAGATCCATTGTTTTTGTGTTGGATTCCCAATCCTTGTATAGTATCTACCTGCAGGCTGTGTGCCATTATGAGTTGATTTGAATTGGCTGTATGTTTTTAAAATTCAAATGTGGTGTTTAAATTTATGTTTTGGCGTTTATATTTACTGAATATTGTGTGAATCAAATATGTCGATTTTCTTCTTTTTTTAAATGAATAAAAATACTAAATTTAACAAAGAACTCCAGTCGAATGTAAAGGTTAAAAAGGCCTCGTATCAGGGTCATGTATTGCATGGAGAAAAATATCTAATAGTCAAGGAGAAGATTTTCACTACTATATAATATAATAATATTAATAACACTAATGGCTGTTAGACTTGGACGCTGAAGGTTAACACCATGAACAGGTTGGAATCTTTTGAGATGTGATTGCATCGCAGAATGCTCATAATCCCTTGACAGATCTGGTTACAAACTCAGAAGTCTTTAGTCGAACCAGAACAACCAGGCAACTCCTATATATAATAAAGGTCCGCAAGATCGCATATCTACATCACATAATGAGGGGAGTAAAATACCACTTGCTTCAATTAATACTGGAAGCCAAGATAGAAGGTCGCCGAGTTACTGGAAGGAGAGAGATGTCCTGGCTGCATAATATTAGGGACGGGCTTAAGAACAGTCGAGCAGATATTCCGGGCAGCACAGGACAGAGAGGGATTTGCCAGAGTGATCGCCAATGTCAGGGGTTCTTGACAGGGCACCAGAAGAAGAAGGAGAATAACACTAATTTACCATAATATCTTGAGAAAAATTTTATTTTCATATCTAATCACAATCTGCTTCTTCAATATGCTGGTCGTACCACACTAGCTATTCCCATTCATTCTATTGAATATCACAGATACTCTTTTGAAGTACAATCAGCAAGACAACACCTTTACAATACCTTAAGTCATGATATTACAAGCAAGACAACACCTTACAACACCTTAAGTGATGATATTACAATGTTTTGATCAATTCAATCTTTTGAAAAAAGAGGAAAGCTCATAACTCTTAGTTGACATTGCTTCCCTTTCTCTCTTCTCCCACAACTTCCATCTCCTTTATGGCCTCACACTGCTTTGGCCTCACACTATTACCTCACACATACACTATTTATGGCCTCACACTGCTTTGGTTGGTTGTAAGAAATTTGTACACCATTGTACGCATTATAGTTCATGAAGTAAAATGAAATGAAAAAAGCTTGAGGAAAGAAGAGGAGTTGGCTCAAGGCAGATGATCTGGCTGTGAAACATCAGGGATCATTTCCAGCTAGCACAGGACAGGGAGATCTTCACCCCAGTGTTAGCCAACGTCAAGAGAACCTGTCACAGCGCGATGGAAAGGAGATACTAAATTTACTTGTAAATTCACCATATAACAAAAGAAACTACAACACTTTGTTTGAGTACCCACCTTTTTGTATTGCTAACATCAAAGGTGTTAAACCATATTCATTAAATACTTCTACGAATTCTGGATGATCTTTGACTAGATCTTTCAATGTATCGATGTAACCGCCTTCAACTACCAAGAATATTTTACCACTGTTCAACGCTTCTGGTTTTGTGCATACAATTAAAATTTCAGACCATTTACTTTCAATTCTTGGTTGGGTCAGTATTTCTTCCAGTGACAGATTTATTTCTAACATATTACTATCTGCTTCGTTGGTATCAGATATGTCATCATTAAATGATATAACATCAGATTTTGAACTGATGTTTCTATTCAGCTTAGAGTCATTTAGAATGGACTTAATAGACACGACTGAAGTTCTGTTTGTGTCTTGGGTAGTCAACGTTGATTTGGATGGAGCCATTTCGTTTATAAAAGAAGTAGAAGAAGGTTTCATGTAGATTTGTTTAATTATGACTTTGTATCTAAATTTCAACTTCATGTTTGGATACAGATTGTTGACAGTGGTTGTCAAACCGTTGCCACTAAAAAATAAATAAGTATTCTTATAAAAGTCAGTTTCATTAGGAACTTCTAAATGGAATTTTAAATAATAGCTTTCAAATATGATTATGACTTAAACTAATACATAAAATTCATAAAAATGGTGTCATAATCAATTCAACAATATTAATTTATTACTAGTTGCATGTAACACATGAGATCCAACTGTCGATAGCGATAGTAATAATAATAATAATAATAAAATACTTTTATTGTTTTACACAACGTGGCGGACTTATTGCCCGCAGGCAATCTCTACCAGTCAACCACCATGGTAAATACAGCCAGTAACAGGGATAGAAGAATACAAATAGAGAAATAGAAAAAAAAAAAAATAATAATAAATGAATAAAAAAAAAAATAATTAAATAAATCAATCATAACTTAAAAATACAAAGTCAAATATAAGAAACAAAAAAATAATATATGTATAAATAAGAACAAAAATAAGAATAATAAAAAATACATCAGATAGATACACTATGTTTATTGGTTGGAGGATAGGAGAGGAGAAAGGAAGAGGGATAAAGGGAAAAAGACGTGAATTTGTGTTTATGTGGATAGAAAGTGTGACTTCAGACGCTTTTTGAATGCTATTAAATTAGTGGCATCTCTGATACTCTCCGGCAATATATTCCACATCCGAGCTGCATGAACTGTGAACGAGTAAGTATAAGTAGAGGTGTGGTGTATTGGTATTGTAAGTGTGCTATTATGTTGGGACCGTAAGTTAAGGCCATGTGAGGATAAGTGGGCGAATTTCTCTTTGAGGTACGTGGGTGTAAGAGGGTTATTAAGGATTTGGTAGAGTAGGGAAAGAACATGTGAATCTCTTCGTTGACGGATCTTTAACCAGTTCAGTCGTTGCCTGCTCTCGGACACGTGGTCGAACTTCCTGAGTCCAAACACGTATCGAATGCAGACATTTTGTAACCGTTCGAGTTTGTTAATTTGTTATTCAGTTGCATCCAGGTAGGCAACGTCAGCGTAGTCAAGTAATGGTAGCATGAGTTGTTGAGTTAGAGTGATTTTAGTCTTAACTGGTAAATAGTTTTTAAGTCGGTTTAGTCCATGAAAAGTACGAAAGATCCGTTGGCTTACTCCCTTTATATGACCGGACCATGAAAGATTACAATTCATGATCAGACCAAGGTTTCTGACCTCTGGAGAAAATGGTATGATAACGTCGTCAAGGAGCACCTCAGGCATGGGTGAAAACTGTGTGGTTCTGAGAAACAGACGTTGCCCTCCAATTAATATTGAATGTGATTTAGAAGGGTTAATTTGAAGACCGTGTTTTTTTGTCCAATTTAGAATATAATTTAAATCGGCATTCAATGTCGCAACAGTGAGAAGGTAATTATCAGGCTTGAAATGGGAATATAATTGGAGATCGTCTGCGAATATGTGATATTTACATCTGATAGATTGTGCGAGAGGGTTTATGAAAATGGAAAAAAGTAAAGGCGAAAGAATGCCTCCTTGCGGGACACCAGCTATAAGGTCCGTCCAGTTTGATGAGTCGTTGGTAGTCTTGATCTGTTGGGAGCGTCCGCGCAAGTAGCATTCAAACCATTTGAGCGATTGCTGTGAAATATTGATGGAGGACAATCTTGCTAGGAGAACGTCAAAATCAACCGAGTTGAATGCGCTACTGAAATCGAGTAAAGTAAGGATAGTGAGGTTTCTTTCATTTATAGCGTTCCTAATGTCATCAGTGATTTTGACTAGGGCTGTAGTGGTACTGTGGCCCGGGCGGAAACCCGACTGTAAAGGATCAAGTAGTCTATTAACTACTAAAAAACGGTTAAGTTGGTTGTATACGACGCGCTCAATGACTTTGGAGAGGACTGGTAGAATAGAAATCGGACGATAATCCTTGAGCGAAGAAGGAGTGCTTACTTTCGGAAGAGGTATTATTGTGGCCATTTTCCATACAGAGGGAAATGTACTGCTGGAAAGGGAAAAGTTAATCAAATGAGTGATAGTAGCAAGAATCCCACCTAGAATACGCTTTATCATGTCAATGCCCAAGTTGTCAGAGCCCATACATTTTGTTTTAATGTTGCTGATAATTTGTTTTATTTCAAGATCGTTTGTAGGACACAGAACAAATTTGGGAAACAGGGGACGAGGAGTCGATGCAATATCTTGCAGAGTTAAAGCTTTGACCGCAGGGTCGAGAATAATAGGAGGTGTAACAAATTTTTTATTAAGGTCGTTTAGGTCAACGTTAGGTGAGTTCCTTTGTTTAGTTTTCCCAACTCCTAGACTGTTAATTAATTTCCATGTTTGGGAAGGATTATTGTTTGATGCCAGATGCTGAGTAATGTAGGCACGTTTAGCGTTTCGACATAATTGATTGGATCGATTGCGGAGTACTCTATAAGCCTCCCAATGCTCTACTGACGGAGATCTTTTATGCAAGGTTAGTGCTCTATCCCTCCTAGACATTGACTTACGGATTTCGTCCGTCAACCAAGGTGAAGGGGGTCGTTTAACTTTTATGGTTTTAAACGGAGCGTGGATATCGTACAGTGCAGATATTTTATTGTTAAATAGGGCGACCTTTTCATCGATGGACTCCGCAGAAAACAATGCAGTCCAATCGATATTTTTCGCATCATCTAGGAGTTGGGAATAGTTGGTACGTTTAAAATATCTGAGGCGAAGAAGTGGGGGGACAGGTCTAGGATTTTTGATTTTGTAGGAGAGATAGACAAGGTCGTGAGAAGAGAAGCCCGCCGCTGTATGTTGACCGTGTGTACTTACTCTCTCTGGGAGGGAAGTGATCATAACGTCAATCAAACTACTACTCGAAGCTGTATGATGAGTTGGTTGAAGGGGAAGGATATGAAGGTTGAGAGACATTGTTAGATTTAGCAACCGAGAGGATCTATAATCATTTTTCACTAGGCATGTATTGAGGTCCCCGAGAATTATGTGGTGTGCGTATGAGGGCAATAGATTTTCGAGAGTAGTTTCAATTTCATTAAAATAGTTTATTTGTGGGGGGCAATAAACAACACCTAGTCAAATTTTTGAGCTAGGAAGACAGGCTTCAATAAATAGATACTCAGGTGTACCAATCACATCTGAGTTGGACTTGCAAATTATTTTGTATTTAAATATATTTTTAAGGTATATCCCAACTCCTCCCCCCACTCGACCAATCCGGTCATTTCTGATAAGATTGTAGTCTTGCAGGGAGAAGAGGGAGGATTGTAAGGAAGGTTTGAGCCAGGATTCGCTTATGACGATAGCATGTATTGGAGAATTTGAGAAAGTGGATTCTAACTCTGAGAAGTGTTGTGGAATACTTTGAGCATTAATATGACAGACATTGAAGTTCTTGGATTGGTTAGAAAAGGATGTCTGCAGCAAAGTATTAAGACTTGGGGGGAGTGTGGCAATGGAGTTGTCGGAGAGCGATGCATTGGGGTCTGAGTCACTAGAAAAGGAATACTGGAGACTTAAGGAGGATGAGGAAGAAATTGGGGTTTGGTAATATAAATAAGGTGTATTGTTAAACATAGTGTGCATCTAAAAATTTTAACACAATTTTTTTCTTTAAATAAATAAAAATAAGAAAGAAGCAATGCAAATCAAATAAATATAGCAAAAACACTAGTATCTAGTTAAAAAAAGATAATCTATTTTTATTTTAAGAAGCTTATAACTCTTAATTTATTTGACAAAAAAAATATATGAGCGGGCTATTTTTAGTTACTTGAGTCAGAATGGAATATAGGTACAAACGAGAGAAAATAAGAAATATATAAATGGTATCTTATTACTAAAAGTTAGTATAGATGGTAACAAGAAGGTAATAGTATAAAGCTAAAACAAAAATAATACTAAAAAATTGTAATATCAGTACTTTTTTATACTATAATTAGATGATAGCAAAATCAATGTTAAAAAGTACTTTATTACACTATGAATTAGATGAAAATAACAATAATGCCAAAAAAAAAATAACACATCAGTAGGTACCTTATTACACTATAAGTTAAATGAGAAACTAAAAGATAGTACTACGATTTCAAAGCTTGAATGAAAATAATACTAAAAATTGGAATGTAAGTACAATATTAAATAAATAAATAATAATAATAATAAAACCAAAAAACTGAAATGTCAGTACTCTTGTATATTAGAAAGATTTGAATATTAGTAAAATAAGCATAAAAATAATATCAAATATTGGAACATTAGTAAAATAAGCATAGGAATAATACAAAAAATTGGGATATCACAATTTTTACACTAGAGATTAAATAAGTTGTTTATGAAATACAAAAAAAAATATTGTGTATATTAGACATAAGAAAAAATAATATAAAGTGAAAAGTAATAGTAAAAAAGAAAATATATCTTTACATTGGCCAAAAAGAAATGGAAACAATATAATTATATAAAACAATTCAATAGAAGCCGGCCGTTGAGATAACACAAATCGCCAAAAAATAATGCGAGTATTGTTAAAATAAAAAAAAACAGAGATTATCTATGTACGCTTTGTTGTCGTGGTACACCTGTCAGATAGAATCGGTAGTGCGATCCGTATCTATGATCAATGAAGTGTACACAAATAGTATGTATAGTTGAAGAATCCGTATCTATGATCAATGAAGTGTACACAAATAGTATGTATAGTTGAAGAATAAGAATCAAACTATAAACCCATAAATCCAAATTATTGAAAATTTTAACACATGTTGGTATGTATGTCAAGATAGGACAGTATGGAGGTCAGTCAATAATTTGGATTTATAGTTTGGTACTTATTCTTCAACTATACACACTATCGCTATCGACAGTTGGATCTCATGTGTTACATACAACTAGTTTTATATATAAATCTCATGTCATGATGTTCGTACACGCTAACCTCCTAAACAGCCCAACCAATTTCAATGAAATTAACGACATTTGTATGGTTGGTTCCTGATTGAAATAAAGTATAGTTTTAGACTCAATATGTCGCCCTGTTGTTGTTGAGATTTCTCTTTCAGTAACCTAATATAACCACAAATTTTGACTTCCCTACACCCCCCCCAAGATTTTTTATATGAAAAAGGGTCATATTTCATTTTTAGTTGTGTAACCTTTCCATAGATGACGGTGTGAACAAATCTATTGACATCTGTATTACGCATCTAGAGAACGAAAGAAAATGTAAAATAATAAAATGAGGTTATATAAAATGCGATCTACATAGAAGGCGGTCTATGATTAAGCAATACATATTATAATGAGGTTTATATAAAATGCGATCTGTGGCAGTACAATGTATGCTCGGGCCCACTAGTAAATCTATAATATTGGTAGCGCCATATTGGTTTTTCTATATTCAATTATTATTTAGGAATAAAAAAATAAATCGAATACATTTTTTTATTGCTTATACGCAAACATTGGATTTTTATCCCTGTGGCGAGTCAAATGATATTTTACCTGACAATAACATCTCAATAGAGACGAAGTTGGGATATTATAGAAGAACCAGGAACTCAGGCACCTACAGGACTTACGACCTGTCATCGTATGGCGCAATTCAGGGGTGACATCTGTGCGAGCCATCGTCACCTCATTTTTAAGGACTGTTGGTTTCATTGTTTACAAATAAACTAATTTCTCAATAGATGGCGTAACAAAAAAAAGGTGTCTTCGTTACCTCATAGATGGCAATAGTATAATTTCTTATTATTCAGGTGAATTGTTTACACATTATTCAAATATATAGAACTTTCAAAAATAACATTGATAAGGGAACTCAATAAAAAGGTATAATTGGTGAACGTTGCGCAAGCGCATAAAGTAATCACGTAAACCAGCCGATGACAGGTCGTAAGCCCTGTAGGTGCCTGAGTTCCTGGTTCTTCTATAATATCCCAACTTCGTCTCTACAGAGATGTTATTGTCAATAAAAATAAAAAAATATTTTACTGAGGTGAGGCTCTTGTTTTTCTAACATTATTATCTATTTATTATGTAATGTACTTTTTATAACATCATACAAGAAGATATATTTATTTTAAAATTGTATTATTTGTTTCCAGCAAAACCTAATGTTTATGAATCAACTAAATTAGGAAACGTATTTAAACTCAATCAAAAATGCAACTTGCTCTCGCGAGTCCCAATAATCACATAGGTACATACGAACCTAACTTAACCGAAATAGAGCTAGGTAGGAATATTAAACACTGTTTCATTTTTAATAATGACTATTCCATGGCACACGGAACCATCGATTTTCCTCATTTAATATTAAAAATGATATTTTTTTCGAATTTTAAAAACTGACTTTTACTAACTAAAATAAAATACCGACTGTCATTCCATGAGGAACGGATCTGTCAATTTTCCTTATTTAAAATTCCGACTGTTATTCTATGAGAAAATAAAATATCGTCTGTCATTCCATGAGACACGGATCTGTCAATTTTCCTTATTAAAAATTCCGACTGTAATTCTATGAGACGGAGTCATTAAAACAAAATACTGTGTCATTCCATGAGGCACGGATCTGTCAATTTTCCTTATTATAAATACCAACTGTTATTCTATGAGACGGAGTCACTAAAACAAAATACTGTTTGTCATTCCATGAGGCATGGATCTGTCAATTTTCCTTGTTATACCTAAATACCGACTGTAATTCTATGAGACGGAGTCATTAAAATAAAATACCGTCTGTCATTCCATGAGGTACGGAAGCATACATTTTCTTTGTTTTAATTACAAACGATTTATTAAATCGTCGGTTTTCTTCACTTTAAATACCGACTGTTATGCGGTACGGAATCATCGAGTTTATAACATACTCAAATAAATCAATCAAATATATTATAGGTTTGATTTTTTATCAAAAAATATACATACAAATAAACAATGTCCCATTCGTTGAACAGCGCCATTTTTTCAATTCTGTAATTCAATTCAAACATCCTCGGATGGCAGTCTATTTCCACTCCTTTCCACGACAGTTCCACGTGATTTGTTGAAACTGAGTCTACCAGAAGCGGCTCCGGGGTTAAGTCGCATATGTCACGCTTCATTTTTTCGAAGATGCATTCAATGTTCATCTTTGAGTCGAAATTTTAATCAAAACAATTCAATTTACATACACTTTTATTCCAACAGAATGAATGTTTAATGATTATTAAAAATGGTTTATTGGATAAAGTTCTTGACGTAGTTTCATACAATGAAAAATAA
The DNA here is from genome assembly GCA_963576475.1 of Molanna angustata. Taxonomy (NCBI): domain Eukaryota; kingdom Metazoa; phylum Arthropoda; class Insecta; order Trichoptera; family Molannidae; genus Molanna; species Molanna angustata. Next base: position 17,592,946 of record OY754987.1, read on the forward strand.
AATCATAAATACCTATATAGTTATAAAATACTAAGATTTATATGAATTAATTTATCGGGCGATATCGCACTTTCGTAAAGGGTCGTATCATGGGAGTTATTTAAGAATATTGTAAGAAAAAGTTGAGGTTCAGTTAGCAGTATTCTCGCAGTACGGGACCTTAACCTTTTCTTACATTTTTTTCAAATATCTCTTGTAATACGACCCTTACCTTTGTTTTTTTAGTCAATAGTTCATTTTTACTCCTCACTTATCCAAGATAATATAGTGGGGAGTTATGAATTCACAATTTTAAAGGTTATTTTTTTATTGCAGATTTTCAACTAGTATCATGCTGATTTTGTATTCTGAAAATTTCGTCACAATGTATCTGTGTGTGTGTGTGTGTGCTATGTATTGTGTGATATGCACGGCGTGTATATTTTACTGTATCGATTATAGACTAAAGTAGGTACTCATTCGATTCTTTTCAAATTTTGCAAATATGTATATCTGCCATTAAAGCTAAGCGTTATATCGCTAAGCGATAGAAATGTATGAAATTGGTGGCTGTCACGTGATGTCATAGCCACCAATTCCATACATTTACTATCGCTTAGCGATATAACGCTTAGCTTAAATGGCATGTTGTCTATGGGGGCTGATACTCGCTTGCACCCCATCAGATTTCGAAGGATATCTGAATGGTGCTTATCAAATTTTTTAACTGTCAAATATTTCAAAATGACCTCAAACTCATGAATATGATAATGGACTTTGGAGGATGCGATATAATCACGAACTACAGGCATTATATGACGAACCCAACATTGTACAAGTCATAAAAGTACGTAGACTGCAGTGGTTGGGACATGTCAGCCGGATGAATGATGATCGTGTCCCCAAAAAGGTTCTTAATACCAATCCAGGGGGCAGAAGAAGTAGAGGCAGGCCCAAGCTAAGATGGCTGGACGATACAGAGGACGACATGAGAGCGATCGGAATGGTAAACTGGAGGAGAGCGGTGGAGGACAGGGACGGCTGGAGGAGGCCAGGGCCCACACAAGGCTGTAACGCCAATGATGATGATGATGATGATGATCCCAAACTCAGGAATCTCGATATTTGTTATTTTCATGAAATGTCATATTTAAATAAAATATTTAAATAAAAAATAATTAAACAAACTGGTTTCAAGAAAATGCTGAATGATTTCCATACAAAAATTGAACACTTTATGGAGTGTCTTGTTAGTGAGGAGTATAGCGTTGGCCACAACCCACTCATGTATTCATGGCATTTACTTTCTTTTTCATATCATCCTTCTTATTTTGCATACTTTTTATGTCCTTACATACCATATTTATTCCTTTACACACCTAATTGTATTCTTTTCAATGATCTCATTTCTACATACATACATTCAAGAATTTTTGGCAAGGTCCAGGGGGGCAAGTCTGGTCAACAGGCGAAATCAAATCCATCCATGTTTATTTATTTCTTTATAAACGGCATAAAATGCCTTTTACATACATAGATAAAAACACATATTGATGATAATAATAGATAGAATAAAAAAAAGCAATTAAGTATCACTTGGCAAAAAAAAACTTGAACCCATAGAATTATAATGTACAGAAGCAGCGTGTAGTACAAATTTCGAATTCAAATGTATGCCAAGTTTTTTTTACATGTGTGTGTGAGGCGGTAGATCGGTTGGTCTACGTATTATGTAGGTGTGCGTATCGGTAGGTGTACGTATACTAGAAAGTCGTCTGTTTCCTCGTAGTTTTAGTTGGCATACATTCATTGCGCTAACTAGGTATCTGTATCATATATAATCTAAGCTTGAACCTAAACAGTAAGACAAAAATAAAAAAAAAAACAAACAATAGATGTAAGCAAACATAAAAAAAGATAAACATATGGACCCAAAATAAACCAAAACAGTAAATTCAAAAATAAAAAACAGTAAATTCAAAAATAAAAAAAAATCAATAGACCCCATATCATGGATATAATAAATTATCATATGCAGTTCTATAACATCTTAAGGTATTATAGAACTCCATAACCTATGTGGGTAGAAGGTAGGTTCTTAACTTATTATTTTTTGTTGTCTGTTTAGATTGTGTGTACCTATTTCACTTTTAAATCTGTATTTTTTAATTTAAAATATGTAATTATTCCTAATGTTTATTTTTATAGATTTCTTATTCTTTTGTTTTTTACTGTAATGTAATAATTTCACAAATGTACAGGTGGCTGCTTCAGAACAGATTTATTCTAGTGAGGCGGCTATCTTATATTAAAATAATGTATATGTTTATATGATCATAAATAAATAAAAAAAAAAATTATATCCATGGTATGGGTAAACATAGATGGTTTTGATTTCACCGGTTGACTAGACTTGCCCCCCCCGGTTTCATTTTCATACGTCAAAGTTTACACTAAAATTGTATAAATTACTGGACACCAGTTTAAACTATTTGCTGACATCAGTAATGTGGTATATAAATAATGAATGACTTTCATATTTAAGTTGTAGGATTTACAGAGAAACTTTTCATACACAAAACACGCACAAAACAATAATTTTAAATTAGATTATAGTTTTAAAATAACGATTTGTAGTTGAATCGTATTTTAACCCTTGACACGTGGATCAAAATTTTTATACACTTCACAAAAAATACATTTATTCAACGTACAAAACAACACACCCGAATTTAAACACTTCTTACGACAAAATGAATTTTCTTTGTATACATTTTGTATATGTGTATCAACACCGGTGTCATCGTTATAGCAACAAAATTGTTTTTATATTGCAGGGTGTCAAATTGTTTACAAATGGTAGTCAAGGACCCCTATAATAACAATATCGTGACAAAGTGCATTCACGCAGATAAGTCCTGAACACGGAAACATTTTAAATTTATTATTTTCGGTGTAAAAAGTACCGCGCGCCCTATGAAGGGTTAGCCTAGTTAAATAAGGTACTAGTACCACGCTCTTGACTCTCCACTGTAATGAGTTTGTAATATGTACGAGTAGGTATCATGTCGAGGGTGTATATAGATACTTTTGTGTGTATGGCGTATGGTTCACATCGTACACCACCTCTCGTTCTGCTCATATTCTGACGAAACTACCATGGGAGAATATTCATGTTATTTAGCGTAATCGCTTAAGGGGGTTTTTGACTGTGATCTTAATAATAACAATATTATAATATGCAAAAAATATATGTAAGTAAATAAATAAACTACAATTAAAAACTAATATTGTACATGTATGCATATACTAAATTGTCCGTCCTACAAAGTCCGGAACAACCCGTGCCCACCCCTTAGATCAGCCATCGAGGATTTTTGTGTAATATATATTCTTTGGCTTTCTTTTTGAATTCCTCGATGGATCCACACTGCTTCAAACTGGCAGGCATGGGGTTCCAGACAGACCTTGGGCAGCAATACATCGTCGGTCCTACGTCCATAGTCATTGTAGAGTTTGTTAGTGCGTAAAAGTTTGTTAGTCACTGATCTAGTTTGTCTGCCATGTGCTATTAATAGTCTGTCTTTAGGTCTCAAAAAATGCTCAACCAGAATGCTATACTTCACTCTCCTCTGAAGAGACAATATTTTAGAACGGTAGAAAAGACATTTATTTTTCGTTAATATGTTATAAAAAAATTATAAAAATACTTGGTTATAGTTCTATTGTTTATTGATTTATTTTTCCTTTTTAATTTTTTAGCAATTTTATAAGTAGGCAATTATAATTTTTAAAGATGCTCAGAAGAACTTGTATCTCTGGTCCCTCTTCCACCAATTCACAATTAAGTCACTCGTTTTTCTCAATCTCAACACCCGTTCACAGTAAACCTTCAACATACAGGAACCAATCACTTCTAGAACTCTTCTACCAACACAGCAACCCGACAGTGGAATCTTCCAAATTACGTGTTTCCACCTTCTTACAACTCGGGTCTTTTTAAGATCCGAATTCACATTTTTTTGAACATATTGCAAACCTTCCCCAACGCTACGTAGTGTACTTCTTCGAAAGAGTATAACGGACCCAAATCCTAATAGCTGATGTCAATAAAAAAAGATTTAAAATACAGAATTCTGTTAAAAAATCAGGAATAAAAAAGGAGTTCTGGTCTTAAAATTTAATATCTGGAATTTCGTTAGAATTTATCCTTAATCAAAATAAATTGTCTTTTTTTCTATTTTCTATTTTTCGGTCAACTAACAGGACGGTACTATGTCAAATATTCATTTCACATGCACCCAATAACAAGTTGCCACGTTTTGGAGATTAACGGTATTAATCGTCTCACAGATCCAGACTGAAAACACAAAATCTACTTTGTATTCATATGGTCTATGAGGTACCTATTTATTTACTAACTTACGCAATGGAGAATTTTCAACCCTGTTTCGTTTTGAACAAATGTCATTTATTTTATAAAAATTCTAAATAGATTAAGTTTAAAAACAGAATAAATCAAAGATTTTTTGATGCGTAAATTCACTACAGTTAAATTCATTTTGGGTGATTAAATTTTTGGATATTTGGATTGCAATTAGGGATCGCAATCCAGCAGCGTTTTCAATCCAGCAGAATATTTACGGATTTTCTTAAAAGCTGCTGGATCCGTGCTGGAATCCAATTTTTGATTATTATTGAAAAGTAAAATATTTTCATAAACATAAGACAATTTAGTTGTATTAGTTATCACCCAAGCATTGGAGGGATATTATAGTTGGACTTTCACCTCACAAGAGCAGTCTCCGAAAGTAATAGGACACAGTCCTAACTAAAGCGGAAGAAGAAGATGAAGAAAAAGAGTTTATTTATTTATTTAACAAATTTTTGGTACAGAGTATATTATAATACATATTTACTGCAACATACATATACATACATACACTTACACATACCAACAATCCCACAAGGCTTAACCTGTTTGTGGGTATACTTTTATAAAATTAGAAAAAAAAATGTTGATAGTGTGTTACACGTAAACAGTTGTATCCGTATTTATAAGTATATTTAAATCAATTGATAATAGTATGATTTTGTTTACTTTTTCATTGGACAATACTTGATGGAATTCCATTATAATAATCGAATATTTTTATTATTGCATATGCATATCCTTATAAGACAAAAATGACCTTAAAAGTCTGGCGCAATTCAGGGGTGACTTCTATGCGAAAAATGCATTGTCACCTCAGATATAAGAATTGTAGGTTTCATTATTTACAAAAAATCAATTCTCTCAATAGATGGCGTTACAACAAAATAAATAAAAAATAATAAGATTGTTGTTCATAATTTCACCCATAGATGGCTGTAGTAAAAATTCCTTATTTTCAAGCGAAAAGAATTTCAGTATTACAATATATAGAACTTTCAAAATTGAATTGATAGGGATCTCATTAAAAAGGCATTATTGGTGAACGTTGCGCAAGCGCATAAAGTCATCACGTAAACCAGCCGATGACAGGTCGTAAGCCCTGTAGGTGCCTTGATTTCCCGGTTCTCCTACAATAAATATTCCAACTTCGTCTCTATTGAGATAATTAAAAATCTGTTAAAAAATACCATTATAATAATATATTAAAATAAAACACATTTATATTTTTCTTCCACTTGGTTTAATTTGACGTTCTAGTTTCGCTCTAGACGAGCATCTTTAGAGTAGTAGATCACTAAATGTTAAAGAAAATTATAAATGTGTTTTATTTAAACATATAATGAACATTGTATGGAATAAATATCTCATTAATTGTCTTTATTTTGACGTTTCAAATTATTATATTATGTCTTTGTGCATTAAGCAAAACATTTCGCCATGACAATTTTTTTTTCAATATTGATAAATCTAAAAATGGTTAAATTGAATATTCGTTTTATAAATATTTTTACAAAAAAATAATGATCCCATGTAAGATTTGTTACAATTTAGATGGTTTTATAAGTATTTGAGTCATATTGAGACTACCTATTGGTTGGAGCGAAATAATATGAAAACAAGACAGAGGGGCTGCCTCCTCAATCCACACATTCCACACAGAATCTTTTTTTTAATAAAACAACGTAGTCTGTTACGCCATTATTTGGAAAAAAATATTAATTGCAGATCCTCAGCGCTGGATTCCTGGATGCGGGATCCAGCAGTTTATTGCAATCCCTAATCACAACTTCAATATTGGCATTATAAACATTTCCATTTTTAAACTGAACGTGTTATAAATAAATGTTTGTAAAGTAGGTGCCTACATATTTATATTCTTAAGTACCTAATACGTATGAAAACGTCTAAATCAACGGTCAAATTTTTGACATTTCTCATATACTAATTTCAGACGGATAAATTTAAACGAATCAGAATAGTACATGTAGTCTAAAATATTTTACTCCTGAGTTTATGCAATGTGTATCACGCTAAAACATACTATTTTTCTCTCAAGTCAGCAGCAATCAAACACTTTTCGACCAATACTAGGATACGTCGACCGCTGCACCGCTACAGCAGGTAACAGTAACAAATTATGACCAAATATGACTAAGCGTTTTTCATAATCTCAGACCTGTCGAGGTGTATAGAGCTGAATGCCTGAGCTGTATAATTTAATTAACAACATAATTCACCACAATATCTCAAGAATAAGGTTATTTTCTTGTCAAATCACGGTCTGCCTCTTCGATCTGCTGAACGTACCATACTAGCTATTTCCATTCATTCTACTGAATTTCTCAGTTCCTCTTTTGAAGTACAATCAGCAAGACTATGGAACACTTTAATTTTTAATTTTATTTACACTGACAGCGTTTACTATGTAGAATTCCATTTTTAAATAAATTAAACACTTGTTTTTCTTTCTACATTTATTTTTACTCTACAGAACGACCGTTTCGCCTGGTGAAGGCCTTTTCAACTGGTGAAGTACATGGTGTGGTTTTTTCTTATATACTATTACATTAGATGAAATTCATAAAAAGCAAAAAAAGGGGGAGGTGAGAGGGTGGGTGGTTGTTACAGTTTAAGTATTATATTCAGTCCTAATCTCTCGTTCTTACCTGAACATACATATGTACCTAATTGCGGCTGTGGGGAATTGTCATCTTTGGGATATACCCGCTTTTATTGCTTAGGTATCTACTTACTAAATATAAGAAAAATACACGTTGAAGTAATATCTTACATTGTACATTATTTGCTTTGGGGTGGGTGGTTGTTATAGTTAAAATATTATATCAAGTCCTAATCTCTCCTGAAAAACCACACCATGTACATCACCAGTTGAAAAGGCCTTCACCAGGCGAAACGGTCGTTCTGGAGAGTAAAAATAAATGTAGAAAGAAAAACAAGTGTTTAATTTGTTTAAAAACACTTTAATTAATGATATTACGACGTCTCAATCGATTCAACTTTTTAAAAGAAACTAAAGCTGTTTTACCTGTCTAATAATTCTTAACTCTCACCCCATATCTATCCTACCTCCCCTCCCTCCACCTCTACTTCCTTCCTACCTTTGTTGGTGTGAATTTACTCTAAATATTCTTTTCGTTTGTTATAAATTTAATGTACATACCAATTTACTATTTATGACCTCACGTTGCTTTGGTTGGTTGGAAAAAATTGCCTTGTGGCAATAAACCCGCCATTGTACACATTATAATGTACACGAAGTTTAATAAATAAATAAAAAATGCCGGGTTTAATAAAAAGAGACTAAAATAGCCTCTTGATATTTGAAAGAAAAATCCTGAGAAAGATTTTTGGCCCAGTAAATGATAATGGACTTTGGAGGATGCGATATAATCACGAACTACAGGCATTATATGACGAACCCAATATTGTACAAGTCATAAAAGTACGGAAATTGCAGTGGTTGTGACATGTCAGCCGGATGTAAATCCTTTTGTTGACAACACGTACATAGTTTTTGATTATATTTTATAAAACCTATTTAAAAACATATGATAAGTTGTCTCCCCATTTTCAAACGAGTTTTGGCTATTCATAATTACATACAGTTATGTTGTTACCTTATTTGAGTGAGGCAAAGAAGACCGGACGCCACACTGACTGCTTTATTATTTGCAACAAAATTTGCAAAAAAATATTTAAACCGTTATTTACACAAACGATTCAAGAGATTATTATTACATTTATTATTCAGTTTATTAAATTATGCTCTAATTTATGAAACCACAATGTGATGGTTCCATTAAATTTACGATGTAGGTAATTGTACTCATTTAAAATTTTCACTAATTTAATAAATTCAACCAATAATGGGCGATGTAAACTGAAATAGATTAATTACGTATTTGTGTTGTGGATTAATAAAATAGGTACCTACTCATTACAACAGTTTGAAACAAAATAAAAGCATCGAAGCGGTAATTTCTCGATTTAGCCGAAATATTCACATTGCACGCCATGAAAAATGATGTGGTTTTAAAATCGTACCGCAGTATGCAAATGTACCATACATTACCCGCGAAAATGCGGGAGGCGCTATGCGCATGTGCGGATTTTATTTTTCCGAACGCGTTCGAACGGCTGCGGAAGCGACCGAAGATAGCTCACGTAGTATGTATTATGATAAGATTCGTTATTCAAATAAATGCAATTTACTTAATTATCGATGGTTAAGTATGTTTCAAAATCATAGATTGATAATAAGCGCTTAGATTTTTATTATAATATACCTAGATGTAGTACTCTGTGCAAAAAGTGAGTCATGGAATATCGCGAGTTTGACGTTTTGGTTGGCAACATATTTCAGTTTTCCTTACATTTCAACACATCCTAGATAAATGTTCTCTAAATTATTAATAATTAAAATGTTTTTTATACAAATAAATCCGAAAACAATTCACATTAGTCGTTATTTTCTATAGAAAAACAATGTGGTCTGGAACCAAAACGTCAAAAATCCCCCCTGAAAAATGACTCACATTCGATTAATAAAAAAATTGCTAACTACGACATGTGTATTATATGAAAACCTATGATTAAGCGCAGTTGTTTTAAACAACAAACAAATTCAAATATAGAACATACATTGTAATCTATGGTGAAACGATCTAATTTTTATTTTTTATTTTAATGTATCGTTAGTTGGAAGAAATTGCCTAGTATATTATGTATACTGTCGCCAGTGTATATTATGTATCTGACAAAACCCCTTAAAAGGGGAATAGTGACACAAGTCCCTGTTGTATACTTACATAATGACTGATATAGGTAGTTGGATGTGACGCTCGTCGCATGTAATAACGCAAAAAAATTGACTCTAATAAAATTTCAAGGCTCATACGAAAATGTTGCGTCACAAAATGCTCGTAGCGCAACACAAAAAAAATCGACTCAAATATTATAGTAGTACCACGCCTTTAAAATATTGCGTCACAAATTGCAGATCATCATGTTAGCCCTCTCTCATCCAATATTGAGCATAGGCACCCCCCTGAGACCTCCCAGCTCTCTACACCGGGCAGACCGCATCCGACCGCCCCCAAACACTCATTTGATATCATCGGACCATACTTCATGTAAATGGCAAACGCCTTTAATAAAATAAATAAATAAATAAATAAATAAATAAATAAATAAATAAATAAATAAATAAATAAATAAATAAATAAATAAATAAATAAATAAATAAATAAATAAATAAATAAATAAATAAATAAATAAATAAATAAATAAATAAATAAATAAATAAATAAATAAATAAATAAATAAATAAATAAATAAATAAATAAATAAATAAATAAATAAATAAATAAATAAATAAATAAATAAATAAATAAATAAATAAATAAATAAATAAATAAATAAATAAATAAATAAATAAATAAATAAATAAATAAATAAATAAATAAATAAATAAATAAATAAATAAATAATAAATTAATTAATTAATCTAAAGTAATAAAGCAATCAAAATGTTAGTGTCTGTGTGTGTGTGTGTGTGTGTGTGTGTGTTTGTCTCACGCCTTCTGAAAAACCAAGAGCATCTAAAAATCTAATTTATGTGCGAACGTGTACCTGTATACCTGATGCAGTGTCACGCTAAAAATAATGCGATAAAAATGCTGAATTTTAAAAATATTTCAATAATTATTTTTTTCATACAAAATTTTCCAAGTCGTATCTGTCAAAAAAGTGTACATTTTGCACGCAAATATCTGTTAGTTTAAAAGTTAGAAGTACGTATTTACACGAAAAAAATTTACTTTCAAGTATAACTTAGCGTTTAAGTGAAAAACATGGTGAATATTTTGTATAATTATAATGTTTAACTTATTTTTAAAGTAAGCGTTTTGTACATAAATGCCGCCATTTTAATATCTTTTCATACAATATTTCATTTTCCTACCGAATGAATATGTTCTTGAAAATAATAAACTTTTGAAATAAATATAATTATGAAATAATAAAATGAAACACAAGACATTACAGCAAGTTTTAAGACGTATATTGTAAAAGTCTGTTAATTATTAGTAAAGATATAGGCTTAATAAAATTGCATAATTTGTAAATAATATTTGATTTTTCTGACAATTTTCATTTTTATGGCATCGAACACACCAATGTAGGTACCTACATATTCAAAAAATGTATCCGAACCATTCGATATTACTTACGTGTTCGAATCGTTTCCATGGCTACAGAAAGAATGTGATATTCAAATAAAATTTGTTAGGAATCGAATTTATTTAGAAGGTTGTTGTAGGTAGGTACCTACCTAATACTATTTACTTACAAATCAACAATAATATAACTATACTGATTTCCTATAGGAAAATTATTTTATTTATTTATTTATCAACCGTTTGTCCGATTATAATGAAACTTTGGTGAATTGTCGAGCGTATGCCCAGGATGGTTTTTGGATTTAAACTTTTTTCTTATTCTTCTTCTTCTTCGTGTATTTGGTCGTTTTACCTATGAAGGGGGAGTATCCTGGGAAAAGAAGGTCCGACTGTCCCTCCATCTCTTCACAGGTCTTCCAGGACGGGTTCTGCATATAAACTTTTTTCTTCTTTTTCTTCAACGTGTACTTGGTCATCTTACCTATGAAGATGAACTATCCTGGGAGATGAAGGTCCAATTTTCCTTCCATCTCTTCGCAGGTTTCTGGATTTAAACTTTTTTCTTCTTCTTCTTCATCGTCTATTTGGTCATTTTACCTTTGAAGGTGGACTAACCTGGGAGAAGAATGTCCAATTTTCCTTCCATCTCTTCGCAGGTATCTGGATTTAAACTTATTTCTTCTTCTTCTTCTTCATCGTGTATTTTTGGTCATTTTACCTATGAAGTTGGAGAATCCTGGGAGAAGAAGGTCCAACTGTCCTTCCATCTCTTCGCAGGTATCTGGGTTTAAACTTTTTTCTTCTTCTTCGTGTATTTAGTCATTTTACCTATTAAGTAGAGCATCCTGGGAAAAGAAGGTTCTTTCATCTCCTCGCGGTTCTTCCGGGATGGTTTCTGGATTTAAACTTTTCTTAACCGACTGATGGGACGGGATGTAATGAAGGGAAGGGAGGCACTAAAGGGCCTGAAGGGACGGGAGGTATAAAACTGCCTGAAGGGACGGAAGGTACTGAAGGGCCTGATGGGAAGGGACGTAATGAGGGATTTAAGGGACGGGAGGTACTGAAGGGCCTGAAGCGGCGGGTCCTGGAGTCTAATTCTTTTTCTTCTTAATTTTATGTAGACCTTTAGGGCAGTTTTTATACAAACTATTTCCTATTGTCTAATTCATCTTCTTCTTCTTTTATGTATACATTTGGGTCATTTTTTTATAAAAATTATTTCCTTAAGTCTAATTATTATTCTTCTTCATTTAAGTACGTAGACTTTTGGGAGAGTTTTAATACAAACTATTTCCAATAGTCTTATTCATTTTCTTTTATGTAGACCTTTTGGTCAGTATTTATACAAACTATTTCCAATAGTCTAAATATTCTTCTTCTTCTTTTTTGTAGACCTTTGGGTGAGCTTTTATACAATCTATTTCCAATAGTCTAATTCTTCTATTAGGTATATGTATTTTTACTTATTTTATGTAGACCATTGGAATAGTTTTTTATACAAACTATTTCTTATAGTCTTATACTTATTTTTCTCTTTTTTATTTAGTCTTTTGGGTTAGTTTTAAGTCTAATAGTCTATTGTGCCGAAATATTATTAACGATATGCACACTTGATGAAAATACATATGAAATGAATGGGATATGGGATCTGACGATATAACCTGCACTAGATTCTTTTCAATACTTTTGTTTAATTAAATTTAAACCATTTATATCATCCTATTTTGAATAATTTTCAACAGCTAATATTTAAAGAATGGGGGTTGTGGCCATTACTGAACTCTTCACAACATTTATATTCAAATTAAAAACTATTTACTATAGTTCAAGTCTTCTTCTTCTTCGTTAATGAAGACTTTCAGTCAAATTGAGCAAAAATATAATGCACACTTGATGAAAAAATATAAAAACGAATGGGATGTGACCAATACTAGATCTTTTCAGTACCTACGTTTGTTTAATCAAATTTTAACCACATCCCAACATCCAAAATTACTAAATTTTCAATAGGTACACATTACAATTTGTTTTCGATGATAATATTTAAAAATGGGGGTTGTGGCCAAACCAATCTCTTTACAACGTTGATAAACAGTCATATTTAAAACCATTACGCATAGTCCATGCGAGCAGAAATTGTATAAATATTATACTTCATTCACACTTTATAGCAATATATAAAAAAGAATGGGTTGTGGCCATCACTTGAACATTTTACAATACTTAAACTCAATCAAATTTCAAACCACTTTTCATAGTCTGATATTGCAAAATAATTGGGTGACAATATTATAAAAACGATTGCTTTTTCTTTCACAATTTTACATTCTTGGCCAACGGCGGGACATAAAAGCTAGTTAAGTAATAAATAAATATATCAAAAGTAATAAAGCAATCAATATGTTAGTGTGTGTGTGTGTGTGTTTGTCTCACGCCTTTTGAAAAACCAAGAGCATCTAAAAATCTAATTTATGTGCGAACGTGTACCAGTATACCTGATGCAGTGTCACGCTAAAAATAATGCGATTAAAATGCTGAATTTTAAAGATATTTCAATAATTATTTTTTTCATACAAAATTTTCCAAGTCATATCTGTCAAAAAAGTGTACATTTTGCACGCAAATATCTGTTAGTTTAAAAGTTAGAAGTACGTATTTACACGAAAAAAATATATTTTCAAGTATAACTTAGCTTTTAAGTGAAAAACATGGTGAATATTTTGTCTAATTATAATGTTTTACTTATTTTTAAAGTAAGCGTTTTGTACAAATGTACATATAACCCCGCCATTTTAATATCTTTTCATACGATATTTAATTTTCCTACCGAATGAATATGTTCTTTAAAATAATATACCTTTGAAATAAATGTGATTATGAAATAATAAAATGAAACACAAGACATTACAGCAAGTTTTAAGACATATATTGTAAAAGTCTGTTAATTATTAGTAAAGATATAGGCGTAATAAAATTGCATAATTTGTTAAAAATATTTGATTTTTCTGACAATTTTCATTTTTATGGCATCGAACAAACCAATGTAGGTACCTACATATTCAAAAAATGTCTCCATAACATTTGATATTTTTCACATGTTGGAACATGGTTACTATGGTAACGGACACATTCTGATATTCAAATAAAATTTGTTATAAATCGAATTCGAATTAATTTAGAACATCATTGTAGGTACCTACCTACATACCTAATACTTACTACTTAAAAACCAAGAATATAGTGATTTTGTACAGGAAAATTATTAAACTATTTTAGGTTAACTACAATACACATTCAATATACCTACAAACTATTTCCTATAGTGAAATTCTTCTTTTTTCTATGTAGACCTTTGGGTGATTTTTTCTACAAACTATTTCTTAGGGTTTAAATCTTCTTCCTCTTCTTTTGTGAAGTCATTTGGGACAGTTCATAAATAAACTATTTCCTATAGTCTAATTTTTCTTTTTCTTAATTTATGTAGACCTTGGGTGAGTTTTTATACAAACTATTTCCTATAGTCTAATTCGTCTTCTTCTTCCTTTATGTAGACCTTTTGGTTAGTTTTTAAACAAACTATCCTTTAGTCTAATTCTTCGTTTTCTTATTTTATGTAGATGTTGGGTGAATTTTATATAAAATATTTCCTATAGTTCAATTCATCTTCTTCTTCTTTTATGAAGACATTTTGGTCAGTTTTTTATATAATACATTTCCTAATGTGTAATTCTTCTATTTCATCTTCTATGTAGACCAATGGGTCAGTTTTTATTACAAACTATTTGTTATAGTTTTATACTTCTACTTCTTTTTTTATTTAGTCTTTTGGATTAGTTTTATGTATAATAGTCTATTGTAACGAAATATTATAAACTACATGCATACTTGATGAAAATACATAAAAACGAATGGGATGTGACCAACACTAGAATCTTCTCATTACTTTTGTTCAATCAAATTTACACCATTTATTATATCATCATATATTGCTTAATTTTCAATAACTACAGATTTCATTTTGATGACAATATATAAAAAATCGGGGTTGTGGCCATTGCTGGATCTTCACAACGTTTATATTCATATTAAAAACTATTTAGCATAGCTTAAGTCTTCTTCTTCTGTAATGTAGACTTATGTGTCAGTTTTAAGTCTATCAGTTTTATTGTGCAAAACTATAATAAACTATATGCACACTTGACGAAAAATATAAAAACGAATGGGATGGGACCAACACTAGAATATTTTCAGTACTTTTGTTTAATCAATTTTTAAACCATTTCCCATCATCCAAAATTACTAAATATTTAAAACACATTATTTGCGTTCGATGACAATATATAAAAATAGGGGTTGTGGCCAAATCCAAACTCTTTACGACGTTGTCTTTTTATAATAAGTCATATTTAAAATCATTTCCCATAGTCCATGCGTGCAGAAATTGTATGTGCTTATATATAAAAGCAAATGGATTGTGGCCATCACTTTAAGATTTTACACCGCTTAAACTCAATTAAATTTCAAACTACTTTTCATACTACGGTTAAAAAAAATTATGTGTGACAATATTATGTAGGTATATAAACGACTGCTTATTCACTAATTTACATTCTTGGCCAACGGCGGGACATAAAAGCTAGTCAATAAATAAATATCAGAGATCTTCTATCATTTCTGTCTATTTTAGGTTGCCTTTATACGTGGTAAACCTCTGGTCGGCATGATGTGGAGGCTGATATAAGAGCGCTGGGCCTTACCAACTGGAAGAGAGCCGCAGAGTGTAGGGAAGAATGGATTCTGAAGGAGGCCAAGGCCCACAATGGGCCGTAGGGCCAATGACGATGATGATGGCTATTATAATTTGAGTCGATTTTTTTTGTGTTGCGCTACGAGCATTTTGTGACGCAACATTTTCGTATGAGCCTTGAAATTTTATTAGAGTCAATTTTTTTGCGTTATTACAAGCGACGAGCGTCACATCCAACTACCTATATCAGTCATTATGTTTGTAAGTATACAACAGGGACTTGTGTCACTATTCCCCTTTTAAGGGGTTTTGTCAGATATCAGTCCTTTTGAAAGTGAATCATATTTGATGTACACATATGTATACAAACATACCATCACGCCATGTCCCTCATGAAGTGGGCAGAGAGAACTAAACGCCACATTTTTCTATCTTGACACACATTCATCGCCTCAATAACATTCATACATCATCTTATACTTATTATATATTAATAAGTTCAATTGCAAATATAATTGATTTTTACATGAAAACTGTTCGCCTAGATATATATTTGTATAAATTTTTCTTGTTTGCTGTTGTATTCTATAAAATAAATAAATGATAGATCAGACAGCAGACCCTTACAAGTGGTGGTCAGCAAATGCAAAACAGTATCCAAGTCTAGCAGAATTTGCTAAGATTTATTTATCATCTCCCGGTAGCAGTGTACATAGTGTACAGCATAAGGACGAGGCGAGCTGACCCCAACAGTCTTCATAGACGATATGTTGGGAAGAGGCTAGGAAGAAGAAGAAGTAGCAGTGTATATAGTGAGCGGTTATTTTCGGAATCAGGTATAACTTATAAGGAAAAGCGCAATCGTTTGCTATCAAGAAATGCTGAAAAATTGTTTCCATTCATCAAAACTTACAACTGATAGATTTTAAATATTTAATGTGCTGATTTTTTGTTAAAATAAAAAAATGTGAGTAATATTTAATATTATTTTTCTTTCTTCATGTTTTAGTATTCGGCCGAATAGTTCGCAATATTTGGTCGAATACCAAATAGTCCAACTGTCGATTTGTTCAAAAGAACTAGATAATTTAATTAGCTAAAACAATATTACATTGTAGTAGTACATCTCGATTTTTTTTAAGAATTTTTGTAAAAAATGAATTCAGAGACGACATTGCCTCATACAATTTGTATGGCAGTGGCTTATACACAATATCTAAGTAGGTAAACTTAATAGTTTGATACTTAATCTCCAAACGTACATGTGCATACCATCATGCTGTTTTCATATTCTGGGTAGAAAAAAAGGACTGACCTCCATACTATCCTATCTTGACATACATACCTACATATGTTGTGTATAAAACAAAATATCTTTAAATATTCAATAATTTGGATTTATGGGTTTATAGATTGGTACTTATTCTTCAACTATACCTACATACTATCGCTATCGACAGTTGGATCTCATGTGTTACATGCAACTAGTAGTTAAATATTCTTGGCATCTCTAATAAATGCACTTTGTGTACAATAGACTAGATTAAAATATTAATTCACTATAACAATAATTAAAGAATGAAAATACAAGGAAAATACAAACACAATATGAATTTAAATTGAACTTGTAACGACAAATTTTAGTGGTACGTACCTATTTGTAGGATTCAAAATAATCTATATAAATTCATATATTTAGTATGCTACAAAACATTATAAATAAATGTCTAGTCACTTCAAAATATTACATAATAATTGATAATAATATTTGCCATTACATATCAATCCACAATGTAGACATTTGACCGTCGACCTATACACACGACAAACCGGCATAAATAATTTGCCCCCTGGTGTTAAAAATTGAAACTAACGCTAACGGCGGGAAGGATAATAAGATATTTGACGTTTTCCTCGCATAAAAAATCAGATTTTAAAAAAAAAACAACTCTCGAGGATTCTTTGAGAGGGTACTATATTTTAATGCCAGATGTCTTAGAAGTTTGGGATTAAGATATAATATAACTTTGAATAATTTCTGTCCGCTAAATTTCGTTATTGACACACACGTTTTTTACATGTAAAAAACATGATTTTTAATCTTCCCAGAAATCGAGTTTTTTCTCATTTTGTATGAAAATTTGAATTTTCAAACTTAAATATCTGGATTCCTAGACGATTATATTCCATCAAATAAATGAGGTGTAATATCTATCGAGCCAATGAATATCTCGGCAAAATTTGATGGTCATAGGATATAAGGGAAAAAAGTGAAAAAGTTCGTGTATATATGTTCCGCAAGTTTTTCGTAGTGACGGTACTTTAATACATTTTTTGTATGTAAAATTTTCAGTACAATTTTTGTATGGGAATTTTAGTATAGGTATTTGAGTACAGGTGAGAGGTGGTTGGGACTTGCGTCACGGGCCCTTACTAACGTGGGCCCATGATAAGCAGATGTATAAATAAATAAATAAATAACTTCTCGTGCAACTAACAGGTTCTATGTCAAATAATTATTTTACACGCACCCAATAAGAAGTTGCCATATTCTGAGATTTACGATTTTAATTGTCTCACAGATCCAGACTGAAAACACAATTAAAAACTGTGTCTCCACCGGGAATCGAACCCGGGACCCTTGGGTCAGCAGTCAGATACTTAACCAACTAAGCTACGAAGGCCGACTAGTATAATTATCTAAACCATTAGGTAGGTACCTACACTAAGTTTGTATGAAATAAAAAAAATGTTCAATTTTATCAAAATATCAAATTAATCAAGTTGAAAAAAAAACATGCATCGTCATCGGTAATACACAATTTCTGAAAGTTACAACGAACAGATTTTGATCCATTTTAACTTTACAGTAAGTACAGAAAGTAAGGAATTGAAGAATATCTATCGTTCATAGACTATTTGATAAATATGTGTCGAATATTTTAATGATAGGATTAGATCGGATCGGATTTTTGGATTGATAAGGGAACTCAATAAAAAGGCACAATTGGTGAACGTTGCGCAAGCGCATAAAGTGATCAAGTAAAGCAGTCGATGACAGGTCGCAAGCGCTGTTCTGTTATTAATTCCGGTTGGATATCCGTCCTTTGAGCTCCTCAGGTTCGATTCCCGGTGGAGACACAGTTTTAAGAACACACAGAATGTCACAACTTGTTATTGAGTGGATGTTAAATTAATATTTTGCTAAAGGTAGTTCCTGTTAGTTGCCCGAGAAGCAGTACAATAGAAAAAACTTCGTCTCTATTGAGATATATAATTTCACAAAAAATGATAAATATGATTTCATTAATTATTTTATACTAGATATTTTTTTAATAAAACAAAAATAATTATGGTTCTACATGTAGGTATATTTGCCTAATAATAGGACGACCGTTCCGGCTGACTTGGCCCTTTTCTTATATACTAGAAATCGGTTTATTTTACAACAATACAAATTACAATACTATGAAATATACTAAGCAGTTGTGATGTAGCTAATGTTGGGAAATTATGCCTACGCAGGTGTTTTTAAGAGTTTATAGACACAACTCTATGTTTACCAGTTGATAAGGGCCTAGTCAACCGAAACGGTCGTCCTATTATAAGGAAAATATACACGTAGAACCATCATAATTTTGATTTAAAAATACCTAGTACAATGGAGTTCTACACATTAAAGACCGTCAGTATTGACAATTAAAAAAAAAATATATATATATATATATATATATATATATATATATATATATATATATATATATATATATATATATATATATATATATATATATATATATATATATATATATATATATATATATATATATATATATATATATATATATATATATATATATATATATATATATATATATATATATATATATATATATATATATATATATATATATATATATATATATATATATATATATATATATATATATATATATATATATATATATATATATATATATATATATATATATATATATATATATATATATATATATACAATGCTTTATTTATTCCCAAAGGTGGTAGAAAAAATAAAAAAAAATAATCAAATAATTTTTCGAGGCATATTCTATTCTATGGAATAAAATTATGAAGGATAATATCGTTGACATGAAAATTTCCTGCTTTGAAAGAACCCTTTTCATCATTCGATATCGATATATGCCAATATAGTTAAGATTTTATCAACTTGTATAGAGTATCGTGTCATTTCTTCCGAGGATGAGAAAGGGAGAGATTACTTGGCATGAATAGGACAGGAAAATAGTTGGAGTGATAAGAAAACTCTTTGAAAAATACATTTTAAATAGATACACATCATAGGCGAAATACAACTTCAGAAGGATTTATTTTGAGATGTAGAAGAATAATTCCCAAGATTTATAGTACAGAAGCATACCATATTATTAGACATATTGAAAAATGTAATAGATTTTACTCTGTGAAAAATGAGTACAGATTTAAAACTCACTGAAAAAATAGTACAGATTTTTGAGTCACTAAAAAATAGTACACATTTTAGACTCACTAAAAATTGTTTTTGAAAAACATATGTGGGGGTTACAAATGCAGCAAAATCAGTACTTTTTCTTTATTTACGAACTATTATTTTGTAAAATCAGCACTGATTTTCTCGATTTTGTTACATTGTAATTTACTATATTTGGCAATATTTGGAAATAATAATTAGGTAGACATTTGTAACTCACTTCAAAACACTAGGAATTCTCTTTTTTAAGTTGTGTCATACATTAAAACTGATTAAAACGAATTTACCCTTTTAAAATTTGTATTGTGTATGTTCTATTCTTTTTAAATATACGTACCTATAAATAAATTTCTGAGAGATTTTTACAAAAAATCCAGTAATCATTTCGTTTCGAAATACGCATGTAAAATAAGATTAACGTGCCTTTATGAAACAATAATATCATAGGTCCGAATACGGAGTCCGACCTTAATACTAAATTCTTAATACTAACCATGTTTTCACTGTACAGTCACTCACTTAAGTTAGGAGATCACGTGGCTTCCTAACTGGAGGATGCTACGAAGTTACGAAGTTTTTGTATGAGAATTGCATTGCAGAGACATATCGAAATACTAAGCGCATGTGCGTCGGCGTAAACTAGCATTTGCGAATTGTCAAAAAGTAAGGTTGATCACGAGGAACCTAACGAGTGGTTTATACGAGATGTTTTCGATGGATGATGATTTTAGCGACTTCGTCAAATATGTATTTGGTCATTTTGTCAAATCAAATACCAAACAGATTATTCAGCGATCTATACGAGATGCCGAAAATTCGCTGTGATTTCAGAAAATAATAGAGCTGTCAGTGTTACCTTGGTTACGTGTGTTTATGTTGTTAAGACAAAAAACATTTTAAACGTTATAGAAAACTATCTATCTCTTTTCTTCATACGCAATAATGTGAAATGCTACGCCTTCGACCACTGGTTTGGCGTAATATTAAGTATTTAGTTAGTGATGTTTCTGCAACGCAATGATTGATAACTTAAGAATACTTTATACTTTAGTGAGGTAAGGAGTTAGTATTTAGTTACCTAGGACTGTGCATTCGGGTCATAGTTTACTCAAAAAACTATTTGCAAAACAAAATTATTGTATGTTTTTTTTAATATCACGACGAAAGTGCCATACTGCAGTGAGTCTAATAATATGGTAAACCTCTGTATATTGAGAAGAAAAATGAATTACAAGAAAATAAAGATTTATCTTATACATACATATAACAAGTTCAAAGGGCTTTACTTACCAACACGTGTCATGATTGTGTCTGTACGAGTACAATGTACAATAGTGAAATAAAAAAAAATGATCCCAGCCATTAGCAAAGATCTCTTTACAAGATTCATATAGATATCGTCACGTCGCATCGCATCGCATCCTTATTGAGGTAGGCAGGAGTATCGATCGACGATTTTCTACTTTTACACAGATATTCGTCACATGTACAAAATAAAGCTACCAACTACTCGCCTAAGTGATTGTTAAGAATTTCAGCGATTATTGACAGGATAAAGCCATTTTTTTCAAGGACGACCTAGCCCATAACACTGAAACGATTAAATAACTTTTAAACGAGTGGCAGGACTCTTAGCGAAGGGTAATTTATTCAAAATGATTAGTGTTTCCAGACTAGAAAACCATGAACGACGTAAGAAATTCACGTAACAGTAATTCCGGGGTATACAGATTAAATTGTAGTGACTGTTCATCATTTTATATCGGGATAACAGGAAGAATTTTTTTCCCCTGTCGGGAGTCAAATCATGTTTTTATTGACAACTTTTTAACTTCTCAATAAAAACGAAGTACACGCCATCTATTGAGAAATTATTTTACAAACTAGTTGCATGTAACACATGAGATCCAACTGTCGATAGCGATTGTATGTATAGTTGAAGAATATGTACCAAACTATAAACCCATAAATACAAATTATTGAATATTTTCAGATATTTTGTTTTCTATACAACATATGTAGGTATGTATGTCAAGATAGGATAGTATGGAGGAAGATCCTTTTATCCTACCCAGAATATGAAAATAGCATGATGGTATGTATGTATGTTTGGAGATGAAGTATCAAACTATCAAGTCTTCTTACATATTGTGTATAGGCGACTGCCATACAAAATGTATGAAGCGATGTCGTCACTAAATTCAATTTTAAAAAAAAAGGTTAAAAAAAAATTGAGATCTTCTTCTACAATTTAAATATTTTTTATAGAAAATTAAATTATCTAGTTGGGGTGTTTCGGCTTTTTTCGATAATTGTAAAAGTTTTGGAAATATAGGCAGTTAAACTCATAAATTTATCATAAAAAAAATATTTTTCTTAATAAAAAATGTTTGAGAAACCCTGGAATTTTTTTGAATGAACTAATTAGAGATTTTGTATTTTTCTATATTTGTACAAATTTTCAGCGTTCTAGCTTTTATGGTTTCTGAAATATATGGAAAAATAAAGTAAAAATTCAAAAGTTGATAACCCCTGATTAAAACAAAAATTCGAAATTCTGAGTATAAAAGTTTTGTAAGCCTATAACTGTTTATATATTCTTAAATTTTGGGCTCTGTAAATTGAGCGGATCAAAAGTTATAAGGGGGGGACGGACACACACACACACACAGATACACACACACAGACACACACACACACACATACACACACACACACACACACACAAACACACACACACACACACACACACACACACACACACACACACACACACAGACACACAGACACACGAAATGTTCTACTCCGAATTCTGAGTAAATCCGTGTATATATGCTGCGAAGCCTCTAAGTTGGTGTTTTTTGACTTCAAAGTTGGAAAAGCCGTGAAAAAAGTAGACCTCTGCATACAATTCTCGCGTATCCTGGCTTGATACATTGTCGATATGTTAAAAAGTTCTCCTGAACAAATCGACAGTTGGATAAACTTATTTCTCAATAGATGGCATTACAAAAAAGGTTTCTTCGTTACTTCATAGATGCAAATAGTAAAATTCCTTATTTTCAGGTGAATTGTTACACATTATTTAAATATATAGATCTTTCAATAAGAAGGTATAATTGGTGAACGTTGCGCAAGCGCATAAAGTGATCACGTAAACCAGCCCGATGACAGGTCGTAAGCCCTGTAGGTGCCTTGAGTTCCTGGTTCTTCTATAATAATTATTATATTCACTCGCCTATTCTTTGATTACATAGACTTGGTAATGAGTTTGGCTCTGTTGATGTCTTTTGCTGTTCGATATATGAATATAAAGAGAGACTTTTAAAGCTTGTATAAATTCTGGGTTCTTCTTCTATTTTTTCTTTTAATTTTTTATTTTTGTTTCTGCTTAAACTTTTGCTTGTTTTTCTTTAATTTTATTTTTATTGTACTTCATTACATATATATTTTGTAAATTTATATTTTATATATTATATATTTTTTTCTTGATATTTTTTTGTTGTTATATAAAGGTAGGTACCTATTTATAATTATGTATGTATGTATTTTGCTTCGTGGTTCATAAACATATGTTTTAATAATTTGTAATTGTGTATATAAAAGCCCATTTAGGGCGTTAATATAAATAAATAATATCCCAACTTTGTCTCTATTAAGATGTTAAAAAGTTTGTCAGTAAAAATAAATTATTTTATAAGCAATAATCAATTTATGAATAGGTATAAAAGAATCACAATGCAGGTAACTTAGATTATATATATGATACAGATACCTAGTCAGCGCAATGAAAGTATAACAACTAAAACTAGGAACATTGTTCTGAGTTTCACTCGCCTGGCCGTTAATACAGTCGTAGAACACATGTACACGTAAATTCTCTTTTCTATGCAGTATACGTACACCTACCGATTCGATTACCGATCTATCGCTTCACATACACATGTAAATAAAACTTGTCATACATTTGAATTCTAAATTTATATTGTACGCGGCTTTTGTACCTTATAATTCTATGGCAGGTAAGTAGGTATATAATTTAACTAGTGTGAAGTATGAATTGACCCAGTGAACTTGTAATTTACATGTTTCTGATATCACACGAACAAGCAGTAGGTACAATCGTTTAATAAAGTACAATTCAGTTGATGTGATAAAAAATTCAAAGTAACGCGAGGATTTTCGACGCTTTTATATCCACAACAGATCAAAGAATTATCATGAAATAATAATTGGATTAGTTTGGCTTTTAAACACGTGTAATTTAAAATGTTTGCTTTGTGCTTATTTCGATATAATACTCTTATATTTAATAAGTAAAACTACTCAATGTTTTTCATCTTCGATAATTGGTAGGTATATCATAAATAAGTATAAGGATTTCAAAATTATTTTTAAAACAAAAAACGAAACACGTGTAGTATGTTTCCTTCAGGCATTTTAATATATTAGTCTAAGAGATAGCAACGTCAAAAAACAATTCATCTTTAATGGCTGTTTTTTTACATGAATATTCTTCGAAACACAATTGTTCGAATGCGCAATTGTACGAATAACAATTTTTCGAAAATCAGTTATCAGTATAACAATTGTTCGAAATCAAATTATTCGAACTAACATTTGTTGGAAAACCAATTGACCGAATTTAATATATTTTTGTGTCATTATGTTGCCTCTTTAAAATATATTCGATGAAGACTATTATTACTTGTTGTATTATTGTTGGGTATGTATGTTTGCACTTTCTTAATAACTGATGTTTGACAGCGCGGTGCGTCGCCATGTTGTTTATTCCATAGATTTTTATTATACATACATAATATACTATATAGTACTCCGTGCCAAAAGTGAGTCATGGAATATCGCGCGTTTGTCATTTTGGTTGACAACATATTTCAGTTTTCCTTACATTTAAACACATCCTAAATAACTTTTCTCTTAATCTTAATAAACAAAATGTTTTTTACGACAAATAAATCCGAAAAAAATTCACATTAGTCGTTATTCTCTGTGGAAAAACGATGTACTAAAACGTCAAAAATCCCCCGAAAAAATGCCTCACTTCGTTTCATACAAAATTTGCTAACTACGACATCTAGTATATTATAATAAAATTCTATGGTTTATTCCTCTCACAATACTACATTATTATAAGGTCTTTGCAATACTACCAACATGACGTCATAAAAATTCGAACAATTGTAATTTCTGATAATTGTGTGTTTGGAAAATTGTTTTTCGAAAAAATGTGATTCGAATAATTGCCATTCGTAAAATTGAGCATTCGAATAATTGTTTTTCGAATAATTTTCCTGTCACCTGAAAAAGGTAAGTCTGGCACCTGGGAGTGGTTGCCTTAACCAGTGCGCATCCCCTTTCTATAGGTGAAAATTGATTAGAAAACGCGAACTTCTGTCAAAATAACAGATGTCATTTTTATACGACAAATAAATTAAGAGTAGATATGAAGATATATAATAAATATAAAATAAAAAATAATATAAAAACAATGGAGATCTATCAAGAATTATTGTCGATCAGCAATCTAAACAAAGAGTAGGTAGTAATCTTATCTTCACTGTATTCAGTTTATATAGCTCAAATACCCATGTACCCAGGCATTAAAATATTGTTACGAGTAACTTGTACCATGAACTAATACGATTTATATGATGGTACCGTATGATCGCTTATACACTTCATTTCCATTGGTTCATGGTACAAAATATTGGGGCATACTTGTAACAATATTGAATTAATTAATTTTAGAGTACAATCGTTTAATAGTAGACAATATAATGTATTTGCAATTTCACCATTTCGTACAAACCTTGGCAAGAATGAAATAATCCGTAGAATTTGTGATGACTACAATAGACTTTTGACTGACTTGGACATTTTTAATTTAAAATATGCAAAATTTAAGCAATTGAGTAAAGATATTATAATATATTCGCAAGAGCAATCCTAGAATCAGCTGTGGTCCTTGAATTTGTCCCCTTTTTCTCCTCCTACCACCTTATCATAGGTTTTTTTAATATAACATGCTGCAGGCACTCGTAATTGGAGAGTTGACTTTACATGTTATTTTGTATTTATATATTTTGTATTTTTTAATGTCAATTTCTCTGTGAGTGTTTCTTAAATAAAAAATAAAAAAATAAAATAAAATAAAAATATTTTAAATGCTTTTGATCTGTGCAAACTGAATGCATTTGACTAGTCGCTGTTTGGAGTATCCCAATTGAAGCCATGAACTCTTTGGTAAACGACTTTGTTGTCTCCCGTTTGGATTATTGTAACGGTATATATGCGAATTTACCAAAGAATGAAATTAATAAAATTCAGTCAATTTTCAATGCTGCAGCTAGGCTCATCACTGGAGCCTCCAAATTTTCTCACATCTCTCACCATCTTCGAAATCTACATTGGCTTAAAGTTCCCGAAAGAATTGAATATAAGCTTTTGTGGTATGGCTCCTACTTACCTCTCCGAACTGTGCATTCCGCTTTCAATAAATGTCTACAAGGCATTACCTTCAGAATGGGTGGTGAACCTCATTGCTGAAGTATGTCAGATGTTATTGTTGCCTGTTGTATTTTCGATTACCCGGCTCTTACGGGACACTCGAAAACAGTAATAGAAAAGAGTGGAAGCACTATTCTAAGCCGGTGCCTCACAGCTACTACAATGAATTAAATACAAATAATTAAATACATAAATTCCAATCAACTTTGTTATAATTCGATTTTTTGTATTTTGTTAGTATTTTTTGTATCTTTGTAAGTCCTTTCTCTTATACATTCAAAAATAAATAAAAATAATAAGAATGTTGTTCATAATTTCACACATAGATGGCTGTAGTAAAAATTCCTTATTTTCAAGCGACAAGAATCTCAGTATTACAATATATAGAACTTTCAAAATTGAATTGATAGGGATCTCATTAAAAAGGCATAATTGGTGAACGTTGCGCAAGCGCATAAAGTGATCACGTAAACCAGCCGATGACAGGTCGTAAGCACTATAGGTGCCTTGATTTCCCGGTTCTCCTACAGTAAATATTCCAACTTCGTCCCTATTGAGATAATTAAAAATCTGCTAAAAAATATCTTTGACTCCCGACAGGGAAAAAAATCCAATGTTTGCGCATATGCAATAATAAAAAAAAATATTCGATTACAAGACAAATTATATTAAAATGATGTTTAAATCTGCAATTTCTACATACAAAGAGGATGCGCACTGGTAGACTTGACCAAATATCTTGAACCAGGATTCCGGGTGCGCAAAGAGCAAAATTTTTTTTTGCTTTCGTTATTTAACTTGCAAATCGCCCTTCTTCTCTGTCAAATGTCTTAAGATATATGACGACAACTATGCCTTTTTCATACCTATATTTATAGGTATACCTATTGTTATATGGATACTTTGTAAGGATTTGAAAATAAATTAATAAAAATAAAATATTTAAAAATAAAGAAAATATTTTCAACAACCCTAACCCTAATGCTGTTTAATATTTTGAACAACCCTAATGCTCCATCATATCTGACCTCTGGCCTCTCATGGACTTCCGCTTCGATCTAGAGAAGAGAGAACCCTCGCCATCCCATCACATGCCACGGTTTTCTATTCATCATCCTTTACTGTCCATGCTGCCCGGTTATGGAACAACTTGGCCCTTGACATTAGAACTGCACCAACGTTAGCAACCTTCAAAACTAGATTAAAGCGCGCGCTCCTAATTTCTATTTCTTAACCAACATACTTCCCATTTATTTCCCAATTCCTGTAGTTAGTAATATCTCCTCTCATTTATTCCCTTCCTTCCCATTGTGTTGTTACAGGTTTCATCTAAGATTTGTTTAATTCTCATTGATGTACATATTTTTATTCTTCTTACTTTCTTGTGTTTAAATGTAATATGTTTATAGTTTTATGAAGGTCTTATTTTCTTTTGTTCATGTACTATTTTCACTCATAACTGTTACAGATGGTTGTCTGGAAGAAATTGCCACTAGGCAATAAGTCCGCCATTTGCAGTACTAGCAAATAAGTAATGTACAATAATGTGTTTAAAATAAATAAATAAAAATGATTCATCGAAAACGTTGCTATCTCTCGGTCTATGAATTTATATCGAATTAGTGGACCCGAGCAGACGTTGATTTGCCTCTTCTTCTTCTTCTTCTTCTTCTTCAGTCCTCTGTCCTCCACTGCCTCTTCCATACCCTTCCATTTCCTTCTGTCGGTTACTGCTTGCAGACAATTTTTTTATATTTTATTTTATTTTTATTTATTAGAAAACATAACAGCTACACAATATTTTATGTTTAATTAAAAATATGTATACAAAAAATAAGCCATAATATAGTAAGTCTCACTTAATAACATTATAATAATAGATTTTGAGTAGTTGAGTTAATAAGTATGATAGAAAGATTATTAGACTTTATTATATATTAAGATATTATTAAGATTTGACTTTAGTTAGAGATCATCCAAACGCTGTAAGGACAGCTGGAGCTGATCCCAGGAGCAGGTTCTGAGGACAATAGGATATAGTCCTAACTGAAGCAGAAGAATAAGTCTTTACTGGTTGGAAACCTCTCCCCAACGCTACATACTGCGCTTCCGAAGGACCCAAATAGAAAATATGATAAACCCAAATCTAAATAGTCGGTGTCCCCTACGAAATCATGTTATTAAGGTTATAATTAATTATATAACAAAAAAATGTATCCTAACTTTTTTTATATTTTTATTTCACTTCTAATGAAGTTAGAGTTTTTTTTGTGAAATTACAACTCTGTATTATTTTTGCAGTAATGGAGAATAAAAACAAATTTTTCGTCTACCTCAATCTGGATAGGAAATAATACACATGTTTGGTCGTTTAAGATCCAGCCTACCCATTCTATCCTTGGCTTATTATCACCACGCTGAGACCAGACGTCGCCCATCGCCGCCCATCGCCGCCCATCGCCGCCCAGAGAAGAAAGTACCTACCCACAATTCGGAATATTCATTTCAATCATTTAAATAATTTGGAACATTTTCAATAAAAGGAACATTCATTTGTTTTTAGTTGGTTGCAATTTTTCGCTAGTGTTAGACACGTAGTTATTTCGCCTTTCATATTTTCGATAAAAACTTTTACATTTAAGTAGCTCTGTTCGAGAAAAGCGGAAGGCAACATAAGGTGCATCGCCGGGAACCTGGGTAAGTCGATCTATCTCAGTTCCTGGTGATAAATTTCTCTTGACCTATTCTAACCCGACCAATTCCTTCAAAATATACAGTCCACTTAAGCGAGTCGGGCAGTATCGTCCAGAGCCAATATTACCAATTTTCATTTCACCAGGGCCACAACACTATCCTTACTAGAAAAATGCTGAGGTTCTGTTGATTCTACATGATTACATTTGCTAATGATCGCGGGTAATAATATTATGTCCATATCTCTAATGACGGACATTTAATTCGAAAATACCCCCGGCGATACATCCGATGGTTCCCGGAAATCGGTATTTTGTCTCTTCAGTTTCGCCAAAAATTCGCGGAATCTCGGGAAATTAAACGATGTCAACCTCAACTGAAGCAGGATTACAAAGAACACAGAGTCTTTGTATACGATTCAAAGAAAAAAAATAACAAATTCACTAATTATTGAGAGAAAAACAAGAGCGTTCGTTTCTTATCCCGAAAAATCATTACGGTTTTATTGATAACTTATCATTTTTATTGAGAACTCAAAAGTATTTTTATGTAAAACGACAGCTGGTGCGTTCGGCAAGAAAATGTAGGTATTTTTCTATTAGTTCCTAAGTAAAAATAGGTGATTTTTATGGTGCCGTGTTTAGAATATGTCACCTTGAACGTTCACGACATCCCCTTTTCAAGTGCTGAGTCATAAGCTAGCTAATGCCCTAACAAGGCGAAATAGGCCTATCGCGCAGAATAAAATTAATGTAGAATCAAAAAGTCTTTACTTTTAATTATAGATATAACTTATAATGGAATTCTACCAAATAAAAACTTCATCGATAATTATAATTATTCCACTTATTTAATACTACTCGTAAATGTGCTTTGCACGAAACCAGTCGTAGTCAGCAAAATAAATAAGTGTAATAATTATATATTGGTTTCATTTTAATAATTTTAAATGGAATTCCACCAATAATTGTCTGTCAATAAATTAAATATAAACAATATTATATATTTGTTTTTTTTCTCTCTCTTTTTGTTGACTTTTTCTGTTTTTTTATTTTTGTTTTAATTATTATTTATCAGTTTTAAGTTTTCATTGATATATTTTTAGTTTGACAGATAATTGCTCCCCTCGGCGAAACTTTGTTTCTTGGGAGCAAGTAAATAAATAATTTAATTAAAAAAATTAAAAAAAGTGAAAAATTATTTCTTTAAAACCACGTATGTTAATATATTTCCATAGTATAAAGCATTGTTTCAGAATATATTTGTAACGCTTAATAATATACTGTATATTGTATTAAGGATTAAGTTTACAGCAAAGATTAAACGATAAATATGTTTATTTGCTCTTAAGAAGGTTTTGAAGCAGACTGTGAGTTATATTTTCAGGAAATATACAATGAAAATTTCGATCCGAATAATTAAAGAAACGTAGTTGTAACATGGCAATATTACGACGGAACGATACGGTGCCAGCCCCGTAATAAATGTATCCGCTCGCCTATGCGGCGGCGGTGTTGTAGTAGCGAACTACGGAATTTTCGCCGTAGCGAGGAAAAGGCCGCCAAACGTGGCAACATTGCACGATACAACATTGCCCGCGCGCGGCCCGCTACAGACATTTTATTTTCATTCAGTTGGCATACAAATCTCGCCGCGGTCAGGTTGGTCGCAGTGCTTCCCGCATTCGGCATCCTGCGACAACAACTGTCAAGATTATCAATAATCTTTATAACCAAAATTAATGTCACGGGGTCGGATGACATTAGAATCTTTCGCCGTTTCAAACTGACACTAGAATCGCTGCAATCGAATAAGCGGCGCGAATATTGTTCACGTTCGCGCGTCCTTAAATAAAACAAGACCAAACACGATAGATTTCACATACACTGCAGTGAAATTGGACGTCGACTGAATAACTTTGTTCAATTGTTGAAATTGTAAACAATAAGATATCGAAATATTGTTTTAATGTTGTTATATTGAATTAGTTGTTTGACGTTTTTTTGCGTGTTGTACATAATGATAATGTATATCTAATATCGAGTAACCAAGTGAAGGTAAGTTTGCGATCGATTTCCTTAGCCGCATTTTGAGTTCTTTTGATGTACACTAACATTTAAAACAAATTGTTTTTGTATATTTCCTACGGCTGACATTAATTGGACGCGTTGTAGCTGGTCGCTGATATCATATTTGATCTAACGGTAAGTGATCAATTATATTATTTGAACATATTATTGTACTTTGTGAATTTTATAATCGATACAAGTTACCGCGCTTATTAAATAAACAGGGTTTTCCAGTATATTGTCATAATATACATATAACTGACATGTAATCAAATTCAAGAAATTATATTGTATTTTTTAATTAATTATGATTTTGTTGTAATTATATTTTTTCTTATTTTTTAATTGATACTTAAAAATAAAACTTTTTATTAGGATATTTTTAATTTGTTTTATTTAATTTGAATTTATAAAATATATGACTGATTTCGGAGATTGTTCCGACACAGCTTATTAATTTATCAG
Source organism: Molanna angustata (assembly GCA_963576475.1). Taxonomy (NCBI): domain Eukaryota; kingdom Metazoa; phylum Arthropoda; class Insecta; order Trichoptera; family Molannidae; genus Molanna; species Molanna angustata. The sequence goes on from OY754987.1 coordinate 17,624,576, forward strand.
CATATTATCATGATACTTTATGAAAACTTTTTAAAATATACTAAGTAAAATATATCAGGTTTGTTATATAGAATAGGTAAATGATTTATGTATCAACTGAAAGTAATACTAGCACAAAAATATGCATTTTTTAAAATATTATTGTGTGACTTTTATTTTTTTTAACTTATTGCATAAATGATATTGAATTATTTAGCTTTCATTAAATGTATTACATTGAAAGTTGGGGAAGTTATACAAAAGAATAATCGTTTTTAAAAATTAACCATAAATATATTTCTCAAACTCCACCGAAAAAGAAACAAGTAAAACACATCAGAAATCAAAACCCTTATGATTACGCAAATCATGGATATAATCATCATTATATATCCATAATATGGGTAATCATGAGGGTTTTGATTTTAACGTTTGATCGGAATTGCACCCCCCTGGAATAAAACACTCGAAGGTAGTATCAATAGTAGCCGGTAGGTAGCCGACCGCTGTAGCACAGTTGGTAAGCCGTTTGGTTTCTGTGCGGGCGTCCTTGGTTAAATTCCCAGCAGAGGAGAAATTTATTTAAATAAATTTCTCACGCTAATATTGCTTCTCTGGGCTGGAAACACTGGTTAGTTGGTATAAATTGCCATTTGGCAATAAACTCGCCACTTGCGCAATATCAATGATGAAATATCAATGCTGTAGATATTTCGTAATCATTATTTTACTGGCACTAAGATGAATGGAAGAGATTGCATTTGGACGGTTGGGAAAATAAAAAAGAATGAGCAACAAAGAAGATAGATAGTTTAATAGGCAGGACTCGCCGAAGAATATGGATGACACGATTGTTCAAAAGAAAGAAAAATCGTGTAAGTATTCTGAACAATCGTTGAGCACACGATGCAAAAATATGTATGAAGCTACGAGTGTCTCCATGGATCGAGAAGTGAGGCGTTCAGATCTCACTGTCTACACAAGAAAAGATTTATTTTTTATTTTTGGCAATCACCCTATACAGAGTTCTCTATGCCTTGATTCAATGCAGAAACAGGATTAAAATGAAATTATAGTGAAAAATTGTTAATAATGATAACTGTAAGTTGTTCACTTTTAGGTATTTTAATAAGATGTCAATGATCCAACGTCTCTTCTTTCTGACCACATTCACACGCTGGTCTATTAAAAACATTTATATTAAAGAGATTTGAAGCTACGCTATGTTGACTGATTCTTAACCTAGTTATATAAGATATGACCCCTTCCTTGGAACCAAGGGTTTGTAGAAAAGGTATAAAGTTTATCCAATAGGTACGTTTCCATAGCAAAATAAAAGAAAAATAAAGAAATTACATTTTAAAACGTTTCACTGTCTTGTTGAAATTCGTATTTAAAAAGCATTGTCATTTGACAGGCGTTTTATAATTTAAAACTTCATAATACTTGTAAGTGAAGGAAAAATATTTACTCAGGAACATTGACATATCCTTAAGAAATCTTATCTTACATAATACAAGAAGTACTCCTAAAAAAAGCTAAAGCTGGAGTATTTAAACAAAGTTGAAAAAATATCAATATTTTTTGCAGTAGGTAGGTACTTAATGCTTGGAAAATCTAAATATTGCGAGTTCACTATAATAACTGCTTTCGTGTTTTTGTGCGTTGGTAAGTTTGTATGGTTGAAAATCTGGCGAATTTTGTTCTACGGAGTTGCTAATATTTTAAATATTTATTTGCTCTGTAAATTAACGGAGACTTATTAATATAGGTATTTAAAATTTATTTTATTGTTTTTAAGGGTGTGTCAATAATCAACTTATATTATTTTTACTTTGAGACGAATACTACAGAATTTATTTGTCCAACTTAGCGTTATCTTATATTGTCACATCTGGCAAATTCAAGTTTTTTACATCTGACAACACTAAAAAATTTTACCAACACCAAAAGAGTTATATCAATGAACGCAGTAGCATTCTAAGATAAACAATATTTCAATATAATATGAAAGAACCAAAAATATTTGTGGAATTTTATGATAAAGGTATATTAAATTTCTCTAAAATATGAAAGCAAATTATAAATAATAATTTTACTAAATCGCTTTGAAAAAAAATCACCATTAGAGCTGCTTTTAATATTCTTCTGAATGTGCCATATCAGGCTTCTCCGACGTTGGTAATAAGTTGAGAAAATTACTGCCAACGTCGGTCTCAGTCCTGCGCCATCCGTAACAACTCCTCCAAACCCCTCACTCCAGTCCATTCTCGAATGTTACGCAGCCAAAACGTCTGCCTTGTGTCAGTTTCATGTCGTCTTTCAACTTGCCCATCAATAATAATTGATGGTTTTGATAAATTAACATAATATTTCAAATATGCCGATTCAACTATTGACCTAATGAAATAAATAGAGTTAATTAAACAAACAGATATGGTTCATATCCGAAATAATCTATTGTATTTACATATATGCTATTGATAATCTATTAATCGTTATCAACTCTTAATAATTACTCTCAATAAATATAATCTGATAAAATTCACACACCCAAGTTATATGAAATATATATTTCCGCTCTTCATTGCCATATAAAAAACAAAGTTGTCATTTTGTAAATATTTAAGTTTTTTTTTCAAACATTTAGCTAGCATGTGATGTGATAAGTGCAGTTTGTTTTGTAGTTATGAAGAATATATGTACTTTCTTTGACTCTCATTTTTATTAATTTTCATTATTAACATGCTTGTTATTCTTCTTCTATCGTGTCAGCAACGCATTTAAATAATCTTCTGTCAGTGCCTAGCAACGTCAATAGCACAATCATTGCCCACCATTAGATCGTGCATGGTGCAGTTGACTGGACTTGAGGGGCAGCTGCACAGATGTGCGGTGGTCTGATGCTCACCACTGTCACATGTCGTTGGTATTCCCTGTTGCAGGAAGCTTCATGTAGACTGGTTATCCAACTCCCGTCCTCAGTCTGTTTAGTGACTTCCACGTACGCCACTCCACGTTGTGGCCCGGGGAAGACTCCTTAGGGCGGACGAAGTAACCGGGGACTTCTTGTTGCCATAGACGGAGCCTTCTCAGCTCAGGGCGAAATGGAAATGAAAAAAAAAACATGCAAAAGTCATTCATGATTAATTGTTCCCTTACGATAAGCTCTATTTGGCACGTTAAAGCGCAGTGTCAGCAAGGTTTAAGAGTTCCTCAGACTCTTCTAATATTTATCGTTTGTTCTTTCAGAGCTCTGCAGGAGCCGCTTTTCACTTTTCAGTCTTAGCAGAATATATGTTTGTAGGGAAAGAAGAGTAACGGAGAGATTATAAATTTATTTGAAGTAATAATAAACACTTCCTTATACTCTGCGCAAATGGCGAGTTTAGTGTCATTTGATGAACCAGTGCTTTCAGCTCTTCTTCTTCTTATTTTAAAGGCTTTTTATCACCGCCAGAGATGCTTCCTCTTATTTGAAGTTAATTACTCATCTGGGCTGTGTTCAGATACGACGCTCGTGGTCGGGCGTCGGATGCACTTGAAGTTGCAGATTATGGCGTTTTTCACACCAATTTCACTGAACGCTTTCGAGCGGCGTTTCCATCTGAACGCTGCATCTGACGTTTTAAATGTCAAATGTCATTTATCATGCATATATCTTTTTAAGTTATATTTTCATCGAAAGACAACAATTGGGCAGTGGTGTAAATAATGATCTCTGACCTTTGATTTTAATTTGTTGAATGATATTTTTAATAAATCAACCTCTTTGTGAATGCACATTGTCATCATAAATAATGCCAATTGACATAATAGATACGACAGAAACGAATAGAAGTCATCATTCCACAGATAAAATAGAAGTCAACGCGTAGGTACTATAACTGTCAGAGCGTTTTTCATCCGACAATTTCATCGAGCGTTTGGTGCGTACACTCGACGTTCAATCTGAACGCCACATAGTGTCTTTCGAGCGTCTGTTTCCGGTCATTATGAACGGCTTAGAGCATCACTAAGTGCACTCGGCGTTCATTGTGAACTCAGCCCTGATGGAGATTGAGTACAGGACCCCCGCATAGACGCCGAACGGTTTACTAACTATCCCACAGTGGTCGTCTTGACTAACGTTTTAGTTGACCCAGGTTTGAATCATGCCACGACCGTTTTCGTTCATCTATGAGATAATTTTTTTAAAATAAATGTTTGAGGATGTTAATGCGCTTGTTTGAAGAGCACGATTGGTTTTTTAGTTTCAAAATCAATAACGCACCTAATACTTATTGGTATAACTCCACGACTCTATACTCGTAAAATAGGGAAACCGGCTGCGAATGCTATTCGCTGGTTATTTATTATGATACCGAGAGTTTAGCGTTGGGAACCTTCCATCCGTTTTATTATGCCAACAAAAAGATGACTTGATAGTGAAGCGAAAAAACAGCCGAGTCAATGTTTGGGGGGGACTGTTTATTGCTTTCGTTTCATAAAAAAAACTGCAAGGTTTTATTTTTTTATCTCAACAGTAACAGTCAGCCTTCGTGGTAAAGTCAGTCAGATATCTGACTCTTGAGCCAACGCACCCAGGCAGTTTTTAATTATGTTTGCAGTCTGGATTCAAGAGACAATAAGCATCACAAGTTTCTAGTGTTTAAGTTTGTGTTTATTTATTTACACAATATACGGCATAAGTTATTTACTTGTTATAATACTAAATTAATTTATTACAAACAAACATAAAGATAAATAAACAGATTAAAATATAGAAAAAGATAAAAATATTGATTCAGATAAAAAATAGATTCAGAAAAAAATAGAAAAAAACAGAGAATTAGAATCAGACACCTCACAAACATAAAATAAAATAAAAATGAAATATAAAATAATAATAATAAATGGTGCAAATATTAAAAGAAAATGTAAATAATCTGAAAAAAAACGTTAAAATGTGCCCAACTAATATGGATAAAAGAAGAATTAAAATAAAATTGTTTGCACAAACAATTTAATGTATCAATCAAAGCTTCGATGCAATACTAAAAAAAATATAATAAATTATAAAAAGAGGAAAAAAAAAGGATCACGGCAATAGATCGTCTGACAGCAACCGATATAAGATCCATAATTTTTTTAAAGACCGGCTAGCTATCTCCGACAATATCTGCATCAACACGTAGTTCATTATCAAACCTATGCAGTCGCGATATTGGTGACTAATAAAAATTATTGTTGGAAGCTGTTACCTCACGAAATATCACTGATTGTCTTGTCCGTCCATCTCTCCGTCTCTACGTTGACTAACTTATAAAAAAATGAGACACCTAAAAAACTTCTTTGATCGGCCAAGGAGTGCAATCGAAAGCCACAAAGGAGTGCAAAGTGATAAATTATTATTTGAATTAGTACTTGTAATTTGCGGAAAGCAGTTAAAAATTTATTAATAAAAATAAGTTTTGCATATGTAAGCGTGGTAATAATTCACACATCATTTAATTACATTCGTAATACCTAATTACAAATGACAATCAGATACTCGTCTCTCACATTTCTTCGTAGCTTTTGATAAAATGCAGTATATTCATATCAGTATGATCAGACATTGTTTGATTTTTTTCCCTTATTAACAGGATATTTTTATTGATTTAACCCTTAATTAGGCGCATGGGGTCATGACAGTTTCAAATTGAAAAAAAAATATCTTAGTGTTTGGAACGCGACAGCGCTCATTCTAGCTTCCTACCTCCCCGCGGGGTATGCAAATCTGTTGCGGTTGGAAAAAAAAACGCGTACGAACATGTCGCTGGTCTCTTAGGTGCTGACCCCATGCGACCAATTACGTAACAATTTTTGGCGAAAGGTAAGTATTCGTTTTTGTGTTTTTACGTATATCTATTTCTTTATTGTTACTCATGTTTGTGCATTATTGTAATGCATATTTAATTTATGTATTCTTGTCCTTATTTCTGTAATTTATTCCTTTTTTGTTTTAAAACTTCAATATGAATCATTGCTGTATCGAGTACTGAAAAGAGTAGCACACATATGTATAAGGCGGATTTTCTTGAAAAAACTAGCAGAAGAACTAGTGGAAAATTAACAGAAAAGTCGCATTCAACAGCGTGCTGTCCCTTCTTCGACAAAAAAGCGGCTCCGTGAGGTTCACGATATACAGGAAGTTATGCATCAATTAAATTCGATTAAGTTCTATTCCCAGCAGAGGAGAAATTTATTTAAAATCATTTCTCACGCAAATATTGCTTCTCTGGGCTAGAAACACTGTTTAGTTGGAAGAAATTGCCATACGGCAATAAACTCGCCACTTGCGCAGGGTGCAAGGAAGTGTTTATTATTATTATTAACTCCTGAGCGCGGTCGCTGTTCGTCAAGACAAAAAGTGCCAAATAAATGCCATAAGTGTGGTTACTTCAGGGCTTACTGCAATGGATGCAGAATAGATGAATCTACTTATGAATCTGAATAATATTTATTTTTAAGTTGATCTCGGCTCTACCAAAAATACATAGTTTTAAGAGGAATTAAAAGTTCTTATGTGTTTTAAATTGTTTAAAATCAAATTTATGTTTTTGTTTCTTTATCATGATTATAATAAAGCATTTGAATATTTTTGATAATACGTACTTCGTTTTATTTATTTCTTCCAATCCATTTCCATTTATTTATTTGGGGTCAGTAGTGACCCCATGCGACTAGTTGTGTGATTTTCTCCATGCGCATAATTAAGGGTTAACAATCTCATTGGTAATTCTTTAATTGCTTGTACATATGCTTCCCTTTTGCAATCATTTAATGTAAACCCCTATTTCTCTGAGATCTAATGAAATTCTGTTTTTACTCTTCTTTTCAACAATAAATATATAATGATCTAAATTGTACAGCACAAATCCACCTCTGTTGGTGGCTGTGCCTTATTAAAAAAAAAAACAATCTCATAGAAATACTCCTGATATATCGCAAAGTGTATAACTTATCGCTCACAATAATTATTTATGTATTTTTTTTATTAAATTAATTTATAAACAACGAAAACATAAAATATTTATTACAGTTAAAAAAACATATGGTTTGATCTTTATAGGAATGTACAGGTCATTTTTTATATATTTATTTTATGTAAACTAAGGTAATGACAAAATTAAACAGGTGGGTTTGTTGTCATAAGGTTATCTTTTTCAGGCTAAAATAAAGCAACGTTTATGAACGATAAGTACAACAATGCTAGCCATTAAATATAAATTTATAAAAGTAACACAAGCATAGAAGAAAAAAATATAAAAATTGGACAAACCTCTTTGAGAGCTGCCTTTTTTATCGCCGAATCTGCTCAGCACGACGTTGTTTGGAATATAGTTTGATCAATGGATCCTAGCCATGTGCCTGCAGCACCACATTTTGAAGGAAGCCAGACATCCAGAATCTCTCCGGCTGATAGTACATGTTTCGCTGCCATACGGCAGTACACTTCAGATAAAATTTATAATCAGGTTCTTCCTAACATTGATATCAATGATAGGAGATTCATTGATCTTTTGTTGAAGGAAAGTCTATTTATTATTTCTGCTTTTAAGTAGCCATCTTGAGGTATTCGACTGCCAGGTATACAAATTCTTTGACTCGCTTTTTAGTCGCGTCACTCAAAAGAATATATGCGGTCACGTTATCTCTACCAGCAATCATGCACATTGTTTTATCTTAATTATTTTACATATTATATTTGGAGTTCAAGATGTATTCCATTTTTTTCAAGGCCTCATAAAATTCCTGTTCTGTCTCTGCAAGCAATTCAAAATCTACGAATTATTCATAAAGTTTATGTTCACCTATAAAACTATGGAGCTCTACAATATATTTCGCTGTCTCAATCGCTAAAATCAAAGCATGTTAAAACACAATATTTATTTTAAAATAAAAACAAATATTGATAGAATTGTGTCTAGGATCATTCGTAAACGAGTGGATAGCCGCAAAAAAAAATATAGAATTGTATGTGTGGTTCATGAAAACCCACACAGACGTTAAAACCCACCGACTGTGTTTTATTTAGAAGATTGATTCTGACTCCAACCACAAAATGCCTAGACGTCAAATTAAATAAAAGTCAAATTAAAATTTCAGTATGAAAAATGCGCCGGTTCCTGTGAAATGTCAGATAAAACCACACCAGATACAGTTTTTAACGACCATTTTTTTACGAACATTCCCTTTCCGTTTATAAACATATACACGTGACCACAAAAAAACTGAGAGGGGAGAAAATACGTAATTTTAAACGTTTCTTATTAGAATTTGGATTTAAAATGTTTCTATGTTTTATGATGTTCAAATAAAGGTATATCAAAAGTACCTACTCGTACACTTTTTCTGAATGGTCCACAGTAAAAAAAAAACGAGATTTGATAAGACCGAGTGTTTTGTGGAATGCACTTTTTTTCTTGAAATTTGACAATACCTCCTGTATGCATAGCTGTCAATGAAAAATACTTCTGCACTCAGTCACAGCCCACGCTGGGCTGTCGAGCGAGCTTGTGAAGAAAGAGAAGAAGAAATATGCATATTTGCAAAGTACATTTCTATTGTGTATATTCTTTTAACGAAAATGAGAAAACATCATTCTTCTACAACGTGAGATAAAAGAAATGGAGGCACGTATATGGAAAGCTAATCACTTAACAGATGGTGCAATTAGCTTTAGGTTAATGCACTTTTCATATGTGCTTTTAATATTAAAACTTTAAAAAACAAATTAAATCGATAAATTATCTTACGACGGACACACACGCGCTCTAAAATCATATACATATAATTATGAAATTAAAACTTTATGAAATCATCATCAATAGCGTAACAACCCGCTGTGGACCCTGGCCTCCTCCAGAAATCGTCTCCATCTCTCCCTATCGACTGCCGATCTTCTCCAATTTATCAGGTTCATTTCTCTGATATCGCCCAGCACGTCGTCAGGTCATCTCAACCTAGTTCTGCCTCTACTTCTTCTCCCTTCGGGACTGGTGTCTAATACCTTTTGAGGAATACGGTCATCATCCATCCGGCAAACATGTCCAAGCCAAATTTGACTACATTTGTTTCATTGTACATTGCCATAAGCTCATGATTATGCCGTATTCTTTAAGCCCCCCCATCGTTAGTTGGGCCAAAGATCTTCCTTTCGAACACCAATAACATATTTTCGTCCTTTTAAGTCAGTGTCCAAAATTCCGCTCCGTATGCTAGGACTGGTCGGAGAAGAGTTTTGTATATAAGAACCTTAGTATTTCTCGAGATAAGTCTTGACTTGTTTACATGCTGATATTTTTGTCCTAGTTGATCAATGATCCCAAGTAGGGAATGTGTCAAACCTTCTCGTGGTCCCCCTCGTGAGTAGAGTCACTAGAGAGAATTATAGAAGCGAAAACAAACAAACAAACAAGAAAAGCTATGAAAGATAAGACTCGAAACGAATTGACACAGAAATGGCGGCCGAACGTCACTCGACCTCACGGCCAAATCGGCAAAAAAGGCCCTTATAAGGGCCAAAAGGACGATCGCCACATAAGCGAGACTAAGTTTCACAATTTTAATATTTTACACAATGACAACCTGAAACCATCAGCGAACAACATCAGAATCGGACAACTGAACATTGAAGGGATCACCACATCGAAATCGGAAGTCGTCTCGAGGATTATGGAAGGAATTGATGTCTTGGCAATACAGGAAACGCACGTGCCTGAGAATGAGACACACAGATTACAAATCCCGGGATTCACCCTGATTAATTACAAGGCACACGAGAAACATGGAATGGCCACATACGTCTCCACGAGGCTAGATTCCCAGGCTTTTGCTGTGGATGAGGAAGATGAAAACACTATTACCATCATAGTGGGCAACATCAAGATAGTAAATGTATATAAACCCCCATCTAGGGATTGGCCATCAATAATACTTCCGGTGTTAGAACACCCAACCATTTATATCGGAGACTTTAACTCCCGCAACACCCAATGGGGGTATAACACTGACGACCTCAATGGGGAGGCGCTTTCTGACTGGGCTTCTGTCAACGGCATGCACCTGTTATACGACTCAAAACAGGGAGGCACTTTCCAATCAGCACGCTGGGGTACCATAACTTCCCCTGACCTATGTTTTGTTACATCTGGCGACTCAGGCGCTCCCCTAATGGCCACAAAAACTGTCCTCGGAAAATTTCCAAGAAGCCAACATTTCCCGGTTCTGATACAAACAGGTCTCAGTGTCACAGCAATTGAACAGCCATATATGCCGCGTTGGAATCTTGGAAAGGCAAACTGGCCGGCTTACACAAAATACATAGAAGAAAACATAAATAGAATCAGACCGGAACTGACTAACTACGGCCGCTTTGTTAAACTCATACGGAAAGCAGCCAAGAAACACATACCCAGAGGACACCGAAACACGTACATACCGGGCTGGACCAGCGAATGCGAGGTAGCGTTAAAATCATACCGAGCCACCGGAGACGAGGAGGCTGCGAGCAGACTTATCAACTCCCTGAATGATGAAAGGCGGAAAAGGTGGAATGAAGCTATGGAAAAGATGAGCTACACTCACTCGAGCCGAAAGAGCTGGTCGCTGCTTCGCAAGCTGGGAGCCTCTCCCCCGGGAAAAAGAGAAGAAACAATCGACGTAAACCGGATAGCGAATACCATATTTACAACATCCAACATTAAACCATCAAAGGAACAAAAAATAGAGGTGGGAAACTTACTGAGGGCAGAGCTCGGCGACTGCACCGAGGACCACCCAATGGCTGGGGGGCTCACGGAGGGAGAGTTAAACCACGCTATGAAACATCTGAAGAAAGGAAAAGCTGCTGGTGCGGACGACATCCTGCCTGAATTTATTATTTTCCTTGGCAAGAGAGCGAGAACTTGGCTTGTGACATTCTTTTCACTGGTCATGACTACAGGAAGGCTCCCAAAGGCATGGCTGGAGGCTAAGGTAATAGCAGTGCTCAAACCAGGAAAACCGGCGCAAGACCCGAAAAGCTACAGGCCCATATCTCTTCTATCCGTAATCTTTAAGCTCTTCGAGAGAGTTTTGACGGGAAGACTCACACCCATAATAGAGAAACACCTACCACCGGAACAGGCGGGCTTTAGGGAGGGAAGAAGCACCTGCGAGCAAGTAGTTGCACTGACAACCCACATAGAGAACGGCTTTGAACAGGGAAGGAAGTCCGGACTTGTCCTCCTAGACCTAACGGCCGCTTACGACACCGTGTGGAAGAGGGGCTTATTGCTTAAGATGGCTAGAATTCTGAAATGCAGAAAAACCATCAAACTCTTGGACGCTATGATGACCAACAGGAGAATCACGGTGCATTTGAATGGAAATATTAGCAAACAAAAGATTCTGCAAAATGGACTTCCACAGGGCTCAGTGCTCTCCCCAGTACTGTTCAACCTATACACAGCAGACGTCCCAGAAACGAAAGCAAGAAAGTTCACATACGCGGATGACATGGCGATAGTGATGCAGGCAAACACATTTGAGGAGACGGAAGCCACCCTGAACGAGGACCCGATAACTCTTGATGACTACTTTGAGCGCTGGCATCTGAGACTGAATCCCAGAAAGACCACAGCTATGGCCCTCCATCTCAACAACCAGCAAGCAAATAGGACTCTAAATGTGTCCCTTAAAGGCGAAAGAATCCCAAATGAAGCCTGCCCACGATATCTTGGAGTAAAGCTGGACAGGTCCTTAACTTACAAACACCACCTCGAATCTGTACGAAATAAAATAAAATCCCGGAACAATATAATTTCAAAACTAGCCGGAACGTCCTGGGGTTGTGCAGCGCAGACGCTGAAAACATCAGCTATGGCTCTAGTGTACAGCACTGCTGAATACTGCTCCCCGGCTTGGGCCAGAAGCTCGCACTGCAACAAGATAGACACAGAACTCAACAAGACTATGAGGACGATCACCGGAACGGTGAGGCCTACCCCTCTCCCCTGGCTTCCAGTTCTGTCTAACATAGCCCCCCCTGAGCTTCGCAGATCCATGGCAACTGTTAACTTGATGGACAAGATAAGAAAGAACCCATCACTACCAGCTCATCAAGACATCTTCCAACATCCCGCCAGACGACTGAAGTCCAGAAGACCAATATGGACCATGGAAGATGTTAATTACAACATAAAAAGTGCATGGAAACAGAGATGGACAAGCGCGGAATGCCACAACAAGTCCCTGATTGAGGATCCCACAGTGCAAGTCCCTGGCTTCAACCTGCCTAGAAGACTTTGGGTTCAACTCAACAGAATCCGTACAGGCCAGGGGTGCTGTAACTACCTTCTCTGGAAGTGGGGGAAAAGAACCTCTCCCAATTGCGAATGCGGAGCGGAGACTCAGACGGTGGCACATTTGGTGGGGGAGTGCACCTTACACGGATTCGAGGGAGAGATGGAGGACATCCACAGACTCGCCCCAACGGCGGTCGACTGGCTATTGACAGCAGAGTTTCGACTTTGAGCCAAGCAGTGCCGATGCCATACGCAAAGTAAAAGTAAGTATCCCAAGTAGATGAAGAGCCATAGATAATAATTTGTTGTCACAAAGTTACATATAAGTTTTTTTTAATGTCCGTATCTATATTTTTTTTCGTAACTTTTAAATAAGTATATCATTCTGTTAAAAGGAGCGTTGCACTCTCTGTATGATACTTGTAGATAAATAGATGTGATGGAAAGCACGCTTCGAATTGTGGAAATAATGACTATAAGTTGAGAGTAAAAATAAAACTCATCTTTACTTACATCCGAGTGACTGAAAAATATTCCTCAAAGAACGAATCGATGTAATCGCGTATTGCACTCAGAACCTATTACAAGTAAAGCGATTTACTAAACCGTGATGCTTGAAAGCCTCCGTACGTTATACCCATTCAGACACGGAATAGAAGAAGGGAATAGTCACAGTTCGTTATTCAGGCGGTGTAAAATGGTAATTCATGGTGTTCTTGGGGATATAGAGGATTCTTCTCCGTGGGAGATGTTAAATCAATTCCTAGAGTTGAGAGAGGATAACAGAATAGTGTAAGAGCTGCGAAGACACTGATTTAATGCAGTTCCTCTTTGTTTGGAGATTCAACATTTAAGACGAAGACTTGATACTTAAATTCACAGACCAACTGTATCGTGTTTTTGGATATTTTGGTACTTTAAATGTTTCAGTGTTTTGAATAACCTGGCAATTTACTATTGTTTTAAAAATTATAATGTATCATTGATTTGGATATCCTGACAACTTGAATGCATTACTTATTGATTTTTATTTACCTTTTATCACACCATATTTATAATGACAACAATAAGTATATTACTGCTGCCCAACTAGGAAATCCTGTTCTAGGGCTAGCAGTTTACAATTTTTATTGACAATTATAAGCAATTATGAACCAGGTGATTGTTCCCGTTCCACACTAAATATGTACACAATCTCAACTTTCTGCAATCACAATCAACAAACTCAACAAACATATGGGCCCACACAAAACAGATCAACCAGATCCCAATGTCCGCCATAGTATTGTTTGGATCATTTAAATATATATGTATTATATTTTATTGGTATCCAGGTAATTTAAGTTGTTCTGGTTAAACCTGGCAATTTGAATATTTAATTGTTTTGACAAATTCAACCATTCAAATGTATCACTGTTATGGATTTTGAGTGTTTAGATGTACCTTTGTCTTGGATAATCTAGCAATTTTATATTTTTTTTGTTTTGAATAATCTGGAATACCAAATTGTTTTTTTTCTGTGTATCATTTATTGAAGATGTGAGGATTCATTTAATAGAAGAGTTTAAAGATGCAATCAAGGAAGAAATGAATTACAAAAAAGTTTAGTATGAAACGTCCACAATTTTTTTTAATAATAATGATTATTTGGCTACACAAAAAAAATTTAAATAGAAACACAAAAGACACGGAGATCATAGATCATATTATAATTTAAAAATATAAAAATAATCCTATTGCACCCAGAGTTCTGCGGTGGAGACCATGGGGTATGAAAATGGAATATGCCAGCCTCAGGAAAGGTGAACTGGAATATTATAGAAAAACCAGAAACTCAAGGCATCTACAGGACTTAAGACATGTCATCGGCTGGTATACGTGATCACTTTATGCGCTCCTTGCGCAACGTTCACCAAATATATTTATAATTGATAAGGGAACTTAATAAGATGGCATAATTGGTGAACGTTGCGCAAGAGCATAAAGTAATCACGTAAACCATCCGATGACAGGTTGTAAGACCTGTAGGTGCCTTGAGTTCCTGATACTTCATCTCTATAATATCCCAACTTTATCTCTATGGAGATGTTGAAAAGTTTGTCAAAAAAAATATTTGACTCCCGATAGGGAAAAAAATCGATTTTGCGTATATGTAATTAAAAAAAATATTCGAAATTATTGTCCCCGTCACTGGTTGTGGATGAGTATAAAAAAGCATAAAGAAGACTTACATCCAGCAGTGGAGAGTTGGACGAAGAAGAAGAAAAAAACATGTAAGGTGCTTTACTTTTAAGATAAACAAGGCTCTATATAAAAGCACTGCAGAAAATGCTGCAAATATATGGATTTTCATCAACACATCGTGGCAACATTCCAAGGCAAGGAGCAAAAACGAAAATGTATCCAGTATCGTTCGCAGACGTTCATAGTTTTAATTTGGTCACGTAACAGTCTATGTTACCCGGCTGGGTGGGATACATTTGGATAGAGGGAGGGAGGGGAAACGCCAGCGAGGGAGGAGGGGGTGGTGATGGGTGATTGACGAGCAGGAAGGGGTGTGGGAAAGAGAGCTATGAGGGAAAGTCGGAAGGCAGAGAGGGAGACAGAGAGAAAGATAAATGTGATATCTGTTACGGTCTAATCTGACACTACGAAGGAAGTTGTATATTTTTCACATAAAAAGGCATTATATTCCCATTATAATAATATTCAGACAAAGTGTGCGCGTGGTATGATTACCACCGCAGAGGCCAAATGTACTATTTATGTTATTTTGTTTTATAATTATCATAATTCATATTTTTATTCTTCAACCACCAGAGTTTGCTTTGAAATTTATCATATTTTACTCGACACAATTAGCATGTTTTGTTTACGACGATAAATATGATATAAAACGATTTTGTGTTTAATTTATGGCTTCTATAAAAAATATAATCAAGTCTCTTTTAGTGTTTTTTTTCATTTGAAAGTAGAAAATCAAAATAATTATATAAATTTAGTGAAAAGAGCAGCTTACTCGATTCACCTTTAAATATCGTAAGAAGCTAATATAAACTATAATATCGCTTGTTTGCGAGAGCAACAATATAAGTGATTGATTTTGTGTTTTAATGATATATTGTGTTGTTTTTTTTAATTGTTGTGTTGTTTAATACGAGTTTTATGTTTTATTTTACCTTTTTTTTATAATGGCCCAGAGGCCGTATACGTAAATATAAATAAATATATAAATATGTCAAAAAATCCGACTTTTTAGTTAATATAGCAAAAATGTTGTGTTTATCAATATTAAAGTGAATATATGACAGTGAAACAACGACACATGTGCTGTTTCTCTCGCGCTTATAGAGATGTTGCACTAAGAATAGAGACGCCATGAATATTGATAAACACAACAGCAGGGGTTACTCATGAAGTTGATTACAGTAAAATTAAGATCAGCTTCAAAGCTTTAGCAATCTTCGGAGTTAAATTAATTGAATAATAATATTTATTTATACAACAATTAATGATAATTTCATACTAAACGTTTATTTTTTTTATTTATTTTATTTTATTTTTTAATTAACACATACAACATTAGATAGTTTATTACATGGATTAATACATATGATACATCAATTATCTAAATCTAATGTCAGTTACATGTGTCAAATACATTTTGGTTTGTGTGTGTAGTGTAAGTAGTAAAGTATTTTTATTATTTATTTATTTAATTATTATTCCGCTTATGTAAGAGAGAGGGTGTGTATATGTATGTGTGTGTGAGGGTGTGTGTGTGTGTGTGAGGGTGTGTGTGTGTGTGTGTGTGTGTGTGTGTGTGTGTGTGTGTGTGTGTGTGTGTGTGTGTGTGAGGGTGTGTGAGGGTGTGTGAGGGTGTGTGTGTGTGTGTAAAAGAGAGTATGTGGACTTAAGAGTGATGGGCCATGGTTAGCTATTGTTTTCTAATTTATCTATTTGGGATATTTTCCGTCGATATTCGTTTGGGGAGTCGTAAAAAATGTCCAAGTTTAAAATATCCACATACCTTGAGTAAGCATCCATGGCCCTATTGATTGGTGAATTTATTGCAGCATTTGTTTTATAATATTTGCATTTAAATAATGGTGTATGTCTTGTACGTCTTATAGGTATATTAAAGTCAATAAGTGTGAGTATATCGGCGGAGTCTATATGGTTATTTAAAACATTATAAATAAAAGATAAATCAGTCATTGTTCGTCGGTTCGCTAAACTTTGAATATTATTAACCGTTGTATTATTGTTGTATTTATAGTTGAGTCGTTTGAAAAATTTGCGTTGGATGTTTTCAATATTTTTTATATGGATTTTATACAGCGGGTTCCAAATAAATGATGCAAACTCCAGTGTACTTCTGACAAGTGAGAAATATAATATTTTTAAGGTTTGCGGATTTTTAAAAGATTTACCTATTCTAAATATGAATCCAAGAAGTTTGTATGATTTTGTAATAACAGTGTTTATATGTTGAGTAAAGGTAAGTTTTGCATCAAGGTGCACTCCAAGGTCTTTACATTCATTTTTATGTTTTATGTTCACATTATCTAGATTGTAATTGTGGCAAATTTTATTCCTTTTTCTTGTGTACGATATGACAAAACATTTAGAAGCATTTAGAGAGAGGTAGTTATTTTTACAGTAAATCATAAGTCTGTCTAGATCTGATTGAAGAGCGCAACAATCGGCACCCGACTTAATTTCTTTGTATATTTTCATATCATCTGCAAACACAGAGAATTTGCAATGTTTGAAGCATTTCCCAATGTCATTTATGTACACAAGGAAAAGCAATGGACCGAGATGAGAGCCCTGGGGTACACCTGATGTAACATTAACTGGCAATGAGGAAAACCCTTTAACAACAGTTGTTTGGTATCGTTGGCTTAAGTAAGAATGGAGTAGATTAAATAGGTTTCCGCAAATGCCCATATGAAGTAGTTTTTTAAATAGAGTATTATGATTCACACGGTCGAACGCCTTGGAGTAGTCAGTATATACACAATCAGTTTGAATATTTTTATCCATCGTTTCGTGTAGGAATTGTATGAAGACGGTTAAATTCGAGATAGTGGATCTTTTTTTCATGAAACCGTGTTGTTTATTTGAAATGAAGGGTGCTATGGTAGGATATAATTGGTCGTATACGATTTTCTCATAGATTTTACTGAGTATTGGAAGTTTAGAGATAGGCCGGTAGTTTGTCACGTCATGTTTGTCTCCTGATTTATGTATAGGTGTTACTAGAGCAGTTTTCCATTTAACTGGAAATATTCCCTGATCTATATTAAGAGGGTGACTGAGGGTGACATTTTGAAAAAAATAACCTAGTTAGTTTGGATATTAATAAAGAGAAATATACCTTAACTTTTTGATTATGTTCTGTATATATTCTTGTAGGAAAATAATAAGCATACCTCGATTTTAGACATTTATTTTAAATTTCTAAAAAAATATAAGGTATAGAGCAATATTTTTTTTTATAAATTAAAGAAGAACAAAATACCTGGAAAAATATGATATGACGTTGCATTAACGCATCAGGTTAAGTAAATAAACCAAAAAAACTTTTATTACGCAATGGCGCTGAATGGAAAATAAATGTTTTTTAGGTTTATTTACTAAACCTGAAACATTAATGCAACGTCACATCATATTTTTCTAGATATTTTTGTTTTCTTTAATTTAAAATATATATATATATATATATATATATATATATATATATATATATTATATATATATATATATATATATATATATATATATATATATATATATATATATATATATAATATATATATATATATATATATATATATATATATATATATATATATATATATATATATATATATATATATATATATATATATATATATATATATATATATATATATAATATATATATATATATATATGTTATATTTGATGTTTTTCACGGGTGAAATATGTTATAATATTTTTATCTCGGTTTTCCCGTGTCAGTAGGTCTTGACTAAGACCATTTGTCTTCCGACGTTTCGCCTGAATATCACCAGGCATTTTCAAGGACTTAACGAAAAGCACGCGCGCGACACACGTCTACTCACACTGAAAGCTCACCGTCAAGTGACTCGTAGCGTACAAGATGGCCGCTTATGTCAAATATTGTTAGCGCGACGTGATTGGCTCCTTGTGACACGCCCACCTGCTGTCGTGTTCATATTTGTCGTGTTCAATGCCTGGTGATATTCAGGCGAAACGTCGGAAGACAAATGGTCTTAGTCAAGACCTACTGACACGGGAAAACCGAGATAAAAATATTATAACATATATATATATATATATATATATATATATATATATATATATATATATATATATATATATATATATATATATATATATATATATATATATATATATATATATATATATATATATATATATATATATATATATATATATATATATATATATATATATATATATATATATATATATATATATATATATATATATATATATATATATATATATATATATATATATATATATATATATATATATATATATATATATATATATATATATATATATATATATATATATATATATATATATATATATATATATATATATATATATATATATATATATATATATATATATATATATATATATATATATATATATATATATATATATATATATATATATATATATATATATATATATATATATATATATATATATATATATATATATATATATATATATATATATATATATATATATATTACTCTACGCCTTATAGTTTATTAAAAATATATGATAAACGTTGAAAATCGGGGTATGCCATTATTTTTCTACAAGAATTTATACAGAACATTATCAAAAAGATTAAAATTAGATTATAATCAAGTGCTGATTTATACATTTTTAAGATTAAGGCAAGCTAAGAACGTATTAAGAACGTGTCATGAGTAGCCCCCCCCCAGTTCTGATTTTTGACTAATGTCGTTGTTCTCGCAAACGAGCGATATGTTGCAACCACATTGCTTACTCTTTGCTTGCAAAAAATCACAATTTTTTTGAACCACGTTTATCTTGAAAATTTTGCAAAGGATTTTTCAGCTCAATATTCTAACAGGCCTGATGACAATTTGAGTAAATTTATTTAAAAATTTACAGATGTGCATGGTTTTTTATAGTTATACGAAAATGACACAAAGTTACTAATTCTATATTTTTATTAAAAAAAAAATTTATTTTGTTTTTCATGAAATAATGAAACCAAACCAATTCAGGGCAATTAATTTAAATTTAATGTTACCCTACTTATTTATTATGAATTCTCTTATATTGTCCATATTTTTCTTCTCTTCATTGTTCTGTAACATACTATTCTTAATGATCTTATTTTATGGCCTCTTATGTACATTCAGGCGTTGTTGGCCACATAAAGGTTTCACTTGTATAGGTGAAAGAAGTAACTACAATCAGATTATGAACAGCAATTTTGAGGTTTTTTTTTTAATGAATATGTCCTTGTTAAACAAGTACATATACATCGTCCTACGTTCCCTAAAATGCTTGTGCTATAGGTGAACGAAATCGGTCGAGGCAGGATTCGAACTCGCGACCACTGGATTACTAAGCCCAGCACGCTAACCGCTCTGTCATCGACCCATCTTTGAGATACTTGTATCGGCCATCACTGGATTTAGTGTTTTATGTACTCCAAAATCTGCCATAACTCGTCTTTCTATATCTTTAACAGATCTTCCATTCCGTTGAAACCAAAGACCTTTTATAAGGTCTTTGGTTGAAACATACATACTCCACAAATATAAATTAAAACAGCTTGTATAGTGGTTACCAAGATGTCTTTTATGAACTTACCGACGAAGCGATTAATTACATTAAGTATCTGGACATTACTATCTGACAAGCAGTAAACCAAACCCTGCGCGACTTTTATGTTATAGGTAGTTTAACTTATTTTTCTTGTTGTGATGTATGCTGCCAATAGCTAAATAAATAAATATTCCTCAACTCTTTCTATGTCCTACAATTACTTACTGAATTTTGGTCGAGAAAGAAGATTTTGACACAAAAAATGAAAACTGAATATAATTTTTAACAGAAGCGAGTCAGCGTGTAATTTTTACATAATATTATGTGGGACGTATATTTTTTAAAGTATTTTAATAATCCTGAAGCCCATAATCGAATGATTCATTTTTATTGTCTTAATAAAAAAAATATATACGAAAGAATAATACAGAAATATAATTTGCATATTTTTTCGACTGCCATTTCAGTTTGGGGCCGAATCGTGGCTGCGTCGTTCCGTCCCAGAGATTATGAAAATGGATACCCCTGCTAGAATATACAAAGAGCACTATTATGGAGATAATGGCAATACCAAACTTTATATACCTTCTTAGGAATATAAGAAAATATTAAATTTGAATTTTTCTTAAGTACATATACTTATAATTTTACAAACGAAACATTGAAAAAATGGGTTAAACAATACTAAATTCTTAACTTTATAACAAGATTTATATAAAAAATTATATAATTAAAGAGTGGTTGTGGTTTGAGGTCAACAATACGACATCTACTGCTGAGTGTTTTTTTTTTTTTGGAAATAATTGGTTGATTTTTTTTTGGTTGGCACTATGCGTTCTAAAATTCAATATAATTGTATCATATAATTGAAATAATATTCCACCCAGTATAACCTCAGTTTTTCAAGATTCTACAACAGTAGGTGAAATTTTTAATCATGCATTTGAAGCAATTCACCTATTTTGCATTTTTTTTTGGTATGTTTATACATAATGTAAACATACCCATAGTACAAATATTTAAATTATTACTGTTATTTTTTTTTCAATAGGCACTGTCCCAATAAAGTTTAAAAACTTTTGCTTGGGACAGGAGCAAATAACATATCTACATTTACATATTACATACATTTTATTTACACAAAATAATAATATCATTTAGTAAATTGTAAATCAAATTCAACTTACAGCTAATACATACAGATGATTAAAGTTTATTTTTTTTTAGTGAATATAGAAAGCATACCAAAAGTTATCTAAAAAGGAGAAAAAAAATACACATATAAAAATACACACATACATATACATATACACTTACATATACATACACACACATACACATACACATGTACAAACATACACACATATATACGCATACATATACACACACACATACACATATACACATACATACACACACATACATATATATACATACATACATACACATACACACATATACACACACATACACATACATACATACACACACATATACATATACACACACATACATATACACATACTGAATATGAAAAAAGGAATAGATAAAAATTATTTGTTATTTTAAAGATTTGATTTAAACGTTTAAGATTCAATATCATACAACTTCAAAGTCGATTGCTATGGTGAACAGCTTGAAATTAAATAAAAAAAAGTAATCAATTTGAATTGCTGTTAATTTGTATGTCATCATTATCATAATTGGCGCTACAGCCCTGTGGGGGCCCTGGCCTCCTCCAGAATTCTTCATAAAACGTCCCTGTCCTCCGCCGCTCTCCTCCAGTTGCAATTCTGATCTTTATTACAATTTTTTGTCGAATCCACAATTTTATCATATTTTGTGATCTGGTTGGTTGGAAGTTATTGTCTAATGGCAATAAGCTCGCCAGTGAACAATATATTTGTTTATATTATTCACAGAAAGATAAATAAATAAATATAAAAGGGATCTTAAAAGTTGGATAAGTACTGTAAATCTAAATGAATAATAAAATATTCTATAGGTACTAGTTTTGGCCCTCTACCAGTAGTTAAAGTTTACAAAATATAATTTATATTTTATTTTTATACCATATAATAGTAAATATGTTACTTTAAGGGCATTAGTACTTGTTGTTCTAGTGTGTCGTGCTCCATTCGTTGATATGAAATGGAGCAAATATTGGTTCATTTCGGGAGACCTGTTAGCCGCGCTATAATAGTTAATTTGATCGGATGTATGTCGTCAATAATAAAATTGTCTACCCGCAATAACATGCTATTTTTTTAGGATAAATCAAGAAATAAAAACCTCCAAAATAATTCATATTTTCCAAAAAACATCCTACAAGTCCTACTATCAAGTATCAGTAGAGAACCAAAAGTACTATTGAATCTGTTCCTAAACTCTAATACACAATCCCCTCCACAATATTGACTCACAGGCTTTTGCCTAGTGAAGCAATATATCCAAGTACCTAATATTGATATATCTATATTTTATTTGTTTTGTATTTTGTATTAATATTGTTATGTAATTATGGCTTATGTTATTCTTTTTTATTTGGAAATAAAACAACAACATTCACTAACGATCCCTCCTCCTCATCCTGAAACATACTCGTTATCTCACAAACATAGACAGGAATACCCAATTGCTAGCCATTCTTATTCCACCCGTAATTCTCAAAAGTCAACTATTATAAAGAAAAAAACAGACAGTACTTTCGCACAGCATAATTTTAGATTTCTTGGCTCCAAAATGTTTAATTTTCTACCTGATGACTGGAAACAGTTGACAAGAAATGTGCTGAAAAAAACAATAATTGCTTGGCTTATATCCATAGGTATAGATGAATCAAATAATAAATTGATTTCACTTCTAACTTAATTGGACCTGAAAATTTGTAAAACTTACCTTATTTTAAGGATCATTATTGTATGTATGTGTGTGTTGTGTTGTGTTGGTTATTGCTATGTAACTATTCCTATCGGACGTCCTAAAACAGGTTCACCTTGTTGGGCATCCAACGTGTCAATATTTTTTATACAGCGTACAACTCGGACAAATTTACATGTAAAACTGTACCTACTTTGTTAATGTACTAATATATTTTGTTGTTATATTTATTGTTATGTTACTTACGCTGTTTTATGTCTAATAATACTATGTAAAAAAAACTGTATGTGTGTATATTATTTTTATTTATCTTTTTCAATTTTGTTTTATCATGTATTATTTTGTTTTATATGAATTTTTCAACTATGAAATCAATAATTGTTTAATCATTGATTTAAATTGAAGAAATCATTTTAAGCTCAACTTTCTAACAAATAGTTTAATGTAAAATAAACAACTTAAAGCTGTAGCTTTCTGAGATGAAATAAATAAATCTGAAAATAAAAAATGCAGTTACAATCTAAATATTCATGCGCAGTTTTTGTGACCTGTTCGCTAAGATATGTTAAAAAATAAAATTCTCCATACATGGACGGCCCAACCTATTGTATACGCGTTGTATCAATTGTTGTTCATCAATTATTTTTTAAAGGAAATAATTTCTTATGCTGTAAATTGTCCCAAAGATTGATCCAAGTATCGATATAGGCATAAAAAATCGAAGAAAAAAAAATGCGGAGACCCAAAAGACGCCCCGACGTCTTTTTGGTTTTTGTAAATGAAATAAACTAGACAACGAGGATAATGCCGGCGATACAAAAACAGATCGGATAATTCCTGGCAGCGCAGTGTGAGACGGCGAAGAAAGTAATCAATATAAGAACCTCAAGGGTTTGTGTTAGAGAGGGGACGTCCCCAAGGTACTGAGGTTTGGGTCACATCATATTTTGAGTGGTTTCGTGCGTCGCCACAATTCAATACACCTTTCGAAAATGAGGTCGGATCTGGGTAGGTTTAAACAGATTACATTAATAGAAACGAAGAAAATGGCGTATTGACACTAGTGTTGGATACATGTACATGTGGAACGTGGATTAAAGTGTTTCGTAATGTGGCTAGGATAGGAAAGGGATAGTTTGGTGAGAAACATAATGGTCCGAAATACTCCTGGTAGAGGAGCAAGAAGGGGGACATCAATTAAATGGACCGACCAGATCAGACTAAGCACCAACACTAAAGGAGGCTGTCCACATGGCTGTAAAAAGAAAGAGTGTATGCTACATGGTAATCGCGATCCTCAAGAGTGAGGCCAAAGATCTAGTCTCCCTTAACTCGTCACTATTGTGCAAAGTTTATTTTTCAATATAACACAAAAATACACAGTCATGTAGAAATAACATACAATAACCACTGAGTTATAATTTATATTTAAATAACAGCGAAATGCGCGCCGCCTAACATAGAATCGGAATTGTGTACCTACATTATATCGTTTATCAGTGCGGGGCGCCAAAGTCGTCTAGCGTCGTATGAGATATCTACCATCTATCATTTCACGAGCCAGTACGTTGTCTTAATTTCTATACATTTGTTTAAGCAAATAACTCACCGCGGGTCTGGCACCATTGCATAATTTCATGCGTTCATTTAAGTAACGCGACACTCGACATTTTTGTCTTCATTTTTATACTTACGTGACAAGAAATTTGGTATTTTTCAAATCATGTTTGTTGATATATAATTTGGTTTTTGCTTTTACTTTATTTCATCGGTTCAGCGCTCCAGCACACACAAGGAGCGTCCGTCACTGTTCATAAAAGGAATCGAGAAGGATAACATTGTCTTTGGGTTGGTAAATGCAAAGTAATTCCATAATGAATTGTAACAGCAAAATGATGATGAATATATATGAACAATGAAGTTTACTGCCTTAAGTGGAACGTATGTGATTACCCTATATTATGAGAGAAAGTTTTCCAGCTATCCCCGGGTGTTGAGAGTAGTTACTTGTAATTCCCGTCACTCGAAAGAGGCAATAACTATCGCAGAAGCCATAAATCGTGTGTTTCCCAGCGGCGGGCGGCCTCGTAACTAAATCTTATTTTTGTACCATGATGTGGGTCCGCACCATCCCGCTGGTAATGGGCTCCTAATAAATGATTGATTAATTCCTTATAACAAACACGGTTCTATTCATAAACCATGATGTGTTTAATTAACAATATATAAAAATCTCGTGTCATGACGCGCGACGTTCGTACACGCTTATCTCCGAAACCGTCCAGCTGATTTTAATGATATTTTCGAAATTTGAATGGTTGATTTCGGATTGAAAGAAAAGATAGTTTTGGACCCGATAAATGGCGCGTTAGATTTCTCATCTAAAAATACACGTAATAACAAATGTTGACTTTCCTACACCACTCCAAAGTATTTTTATAGGAAAAAAAGTCGTAATTCATTTTTAAATGGTATAAGTTTTCAATAGATGGAGATGTTACCAAATCTATTGACATCTGTATTTACGCATCTAGAGAACAAAGCAAATTCAAATGTACGAATAAAAAACATAAGATGAGGTCTTTATGAAATGTGGTCTACATACATAGAAGAATCTGTGGCCGAACAACGTCTGCTTGGGCTCGCTAGTATTATATAGAATCTAAACAAGCCTGACGACATAATTACTATTTTCACACTGTGAAACAATAATTGTTTCATTATTATATTTTCTTCTGTGATTGGAGACGTTCTTCTATTCCCTCTAGAGTCTAGAGGCCAGTGTTCATGAAACAAATATCAACGAATTGTCAGAATATCTGGCAGACCCGTTGGACGGTCTACTCAGTGGGAAGAATAACCTTTTTACTTTTCCGGACGTGAAAAATTGACCTAAATTTTCCTGTGTTGTCTCTGACTTTTGGACTTTTTTCACAGGACGGGGCAGTTTCGAAAGTTGTCTTCACAGATTTAAAATTACCTCCTCTGTCTCATGTCAGTTCTGTCAATATATACCCGGACCAAATTACGGAACATATCCTGTGGAATTGTTGCAACCCAATGGTGCCTTCTCATAGATCGGAGATCCTCGTTGCTGTCCTTGGGCCACTTCAAGGTCCCATTCGTTATGCGGATTTTGTGATCCGAAGAACAATTTCAAAGCCTTCAAGAAGTTCTGTCATAGTTATGGTGCCTTACTATTGGTTGATTCCCATTTAGTTTATATTTTTTAAAGAGATCTTCTTCTTCTTCCTAGCCTTCCCTCCACTGCTGGATGTAGGCTTCTTCCATTTGTCTCCATTTTCCTCTATTCTGTGCCGCTTCAATCCATTTCTTTCCGGCGATCGCAACAATATCGTCGGCCCATCTCTTCTGTGGCCGACCGACACCCCTTTTGTCTTCCCATGGCCTCCACTTTAAGACTTTGGGAGTCCATTTTGAATTTGGCTGTCTGGCCACGTGTCCTGCCCATTGCCACTTCAATTTTGCGATCCGATCCATGATATCGGCGATTTTTGTTCGGCGTCTGATTTCTATATTGGTTATTTTATCCCTCAGACTTATGCCCAGCATTTGCCGCTCCATGGATCGTTGTGCACATTTTAATTTGTGTACAGTATTTATGGTCAGGGACATTGTTTCCAAACCATATGTCATTACAGGCAATATACATGATTCATAGATTTTTCTTTTTAAATTGATGGGGATATCCTTATTTTTCATTATATAACTGAGTTTCCCGAAGGCTGCCCAACCAAGTCCAATTCTTCTGGGTACTTCTGCCACCTGATTTTCTTTTCCCATTCTTATTTTATGTCCGAGGTAAATGTATTCTTCAACAGTTTCAATTATTTTGTCATCAATTTTTATATTTCTGTTGGACGGACTCATGATTTTGGTTTTGCTGTGGTTCATTTCTAGCCCAAATCTCAGGGAAGCGTCATGGAGATCTTTAATCATAACAGTCAGTTCTTCCAGGTCGTTGCTAAGAAGTACGATATCGTCTGCAAAACGGAGATGAGTCAAGCATGTACCATCGATTTTTATTCCTCGGTTTTCCCAGTTTAGTGTTTTAAATATATTTTCTAAGACCAGAGTGAACAGCTTGGGAGAGATGGTATCTCCTTGTCTAACGCCTCTTTTGATTTTTATTTTATCTGTTTTTGTATTATTATCGATTTTCACATCCATTGTGGCATAGTCATATATAAATTTGATCAATTTGGTATATCGTGAGTCGACTCTTGCGTCATTCAGTGCTTCAATTATACCCCATTTTTCAATAGAGTCGAATGCCTTTTTGTAGTCAATAAATGCTAGATGTATATCAATGTTGTATTCTGTTGTTTTTTCGATGACCAGTCTAAGGGTTTGGATATGATCGGTAGTACTAAAACCTTTTCTGAAGCCAGCTTGTTCCATTGGTTGATAGAAGTCTAATTTAGGTGTTAGGCGGTTTGTTATAATTTTTGTTAGCAGTTTATATAAATGGGATAGTAAACTGATAGGTCTATAGTTTTCCAAGTTTTCTGGGTCTCCTTTCTTGTAGAGAATCACTACCTCAGCATTTTTCCAGCTGTTAGGAATGCTTTCTTGCTCTAGGCATTTATTTAAAAGTAGTCTCACTGCTTCGATAACCTCATCCCCACCTAATTTTAACATATCGTTAGTTACTTGATCTTCCCCCGGACTTTTATTATTTTTGGTATATTTAAGGGCATTTAACAGTTCACTGCGGTCAATTTCTGGTATTTCCTCTGATATGATCAGAGGAAATACCAGAAAGAGATCTTAGTCTCCCCTATAATGTTTATATTTAAAAAGATCTGAAGTCGATGACAGTAATGTTTATATTTAAAAAGATCTGAAGTCGATGACAGTCCACGAGTGTGAATCTTCTATTCACATTCGTTGATTGTTCTTTTTGGTTGCACAGAGATTGCTAATCTAGAAGGCTTCATGAGCTACTTTTTGTGCAATGCTTTTTTTTGTCGCTCATTTAGAGTTCTGTGAAGGGGCCGTTTACAGTCTCCATATACAGAGTGGGTGTTGGTGGGAGTATCGACTATATTTTATGATTATTTACTGACCCTTTTATTTAGCTTTACTTGTCTGTCTGTACTAGAATTTTGAAATCGATTTTTAACTAACTTCCCGACCCACTAGAACTCTGAAACTTTCAGAATTTGTGTATTCTTGATTAAAATATATGTTAAAGTTAATAGTTTTCAGCTTGATGCATTTGATATTTTCATTAAATGAATGTGAATCAAACGTTATAAGGAATATTGGACACACAGACACATACGCACACTGTAAATAAATTTAATGTTCTACACCAAATTCTCTGTGCATCCATATAAGTAACATATATGTTGCGAAGCTTCAAAATGTTTTTTGACTACAAATTTGAAAAACCACGCAAAAGCCCACTTATGCATACAATTCTCTCACACGGGACTAAGGTGAACAATGTTGATTTATTAGGAGACATAAATTCTCTTGAAGAAATTGCCGGTCGATGATGAAAAAACACCCTTTACCTGTTATGCTGTTATGGTGTGCTTGAATTATTTCTTGTAACAACATAGATAGTCTCTTTCATTAACCATGTTGCCTTTGAATGAAACTAATTTATGAAGTTTGAAATTATTTGTAGAAAGCTTTTCCTTGAAATCTTTATCAATTACAACTGTTTATAGTCGTTAAATTTGAAATAATAACATGTCTGTATAAAGGTGTTTGCATTTTGGAACGAATACCTTTTCAACCCAATTTCCATTGCAGCTCGATTATAGTTTCCTAGCACACCCAAATTAGTCACTTGTAACAAGATTCCCAACTTGGAATCGCTTGGGACTGGAAAATAATGACAACTCCGACATAGTTCGTATATAACTCATGTTGTATGTTATGCACGCAGTGGGGTAAATTTAAATTGTATTTCCTGGATATTCAAATATTAATAAATATATAACTGGCTCTACTCGTCCGTCGGTTCTATAAATTAATATTAATAACCAACGGCTAGTTGCGAACAATCTTAAGTCTTAATCGTAATATTATTTTTCAAGAATAGTGCGAAGATCTAATTTTGTCTTTTTTTTACTCCTCACTACCCCAAGCAGGGGATGTAGTGGAGAGTTATGAATTCGAAATTTGTAAGGTTACTTTTTATTGCAGAATATCAACTAGTACCATGCTGAGATTGTATTCTGAAACTTTAAATTTGATATTTTTATTTTCAAATTGTTGAAAAGACTCATCATCACTTTATGTCCTTTGAAAGATATTAATTTAAAACTCACCCAATAACAAGTTGCCACATTATGAAGACTGATCCGGACATAAAATACAATTGAAAACTGTGTCTGCACCGGGAATTGAAATATGAATAAAACCATGGAGTTGTAAACAAAACGAAGTCCGTAACAATATTAAAAGATCCGCTTTGATGCAAACTACTAATTAAAAAACCACCCTATAGAGCAGGTCATGCGATTTCCATACAAGTGATTAAGGTGTAGATATCTCCAGCAGCAATGACCTGTACAACGAAGTCCGAACACAGGTCAATAAAGCAATAGCTGTATATAATACTGTATGGAGAAATCAACACGTGTTTATTACCAGCAAAATCAGAATATACGAGGCCGCTTCATTATGAAATATGGTATTGATATACATATGATAAAAGCCGACTCCTAACAGAACAAAAAGCTGTCTTCGAGTGGCTTCAGTGAAGACTCTACGCTCCATTTCTAGAAGAATCCTCAGGGACCGCATCAAAAATGAAAGGATCAGGTGTATATGCTGTGTCAAAGACACATCAGAGGACGCTTCAAAAGACCACGTCGAACGCATGAACGATAGTAGCATTGTCAAAATTGTTAAGACAGAAAAGACCTGCGAAGAGATGAAAGGACAGTTGAAACTTCTTCCAGGATAGTCAAATTATCAACTCGAAAGATTACAAATGGTGTTTAATGCAGCGGCAAGGCTTATTTTTGATGCGGAAAAAAGATGTCACACAACTCTATTATTAAACAATTAACACTGGTTGAAATATCCAAAACGAGTTTTTTTTCGGTCGATAGAGAGTAATACAGTCTACACAATTTATAAAACATACAATGTACTTTGTTTATTAGTGGACCAGTGAAAACTACATGTATTATTCAATAGGATAGTTAATATTGATACAGAAAATTACAATAATAATGTATACATAATTGTTTTACTAGTACATAAAAAAACTCTAAAATAAGACAGCTGACTAAATCAAAGTACTAGGAAAGATAGGAGGAGACAGCTGTCCTAAACACACTGAGTGCTTGCAGAGATGTCGAGTGTCTTAAAGAAAGAATTTTATACCGTGCAAGCATGGTACACAAGAGCATTCTGAGTGTAGTTGTATTACAATTAGGAATATAAAAAGTGCTAGGATATCTGGTTGTTCTGCTCGGACAGTGAAAGCAAATTTTTTCAACAAGTCTGGGGAATCCACAAAATTGTTGAACAAGTTCCACAAAGATTTGATTACAAAATTTGTTTGACCTATTTAAATGCCTTAAACAAACTAGCACCACAATGCATTCAAGGGCTGTGTCTGATAAAAGAGCTCCCTGGGAGGCATCTCACAGTCAGGTCCTCTGGATCACAGAGTAACAACACCCCAAAGGAGATGGACAGAGCCAACAAAGTGTCTTACTATGACCGATGCTTTAGCGTGAGCGGTTCAATAAAGTGTAATGTACTGCCTTTAGATATCCGCAGTGCTCAGAGCAAGAGCGCTTTCACCAAAGGACTAAAAACAGCTTTGTTTTGTAGAGCAGCACAAATATAAACTATCAGCGTCCTTGGAATAAATCTTAATCATGAAACGGCGATGTATAAAATCCCCAATTATTATCATTATTATAAACAATAAAATCATAATATTTTTCAAGAAGTTTCTTGCAAACATAATAAAAACACAGAAGTCTGCTTTTCTCAGGCAATTTTTGTTTATATTTAAACAATTTCAAATTTCACATTGCGATACGAATTTCGAAAACAAAATTAAATTGGCAGGCATCGATAAAATTGTTTTTGACTTTCAGTAATGGCAAACAGTGAGAAAATGGGAACCAAATATTAAGTAACCATCTTCTTCAACGAATTATATTGTATGAAAATGGAATAGCTACTACTTATCAAGTGAGCGAATTAAAACATTCCTTAAGAAAATTCTGTATACCAAAGCTGTTGTATATAAACTCGTATATATCTCTTTAAGATACTTAACTCCATTTCGTTCCTCTGAATGTTTATATTTAATTAATAAACTTAATTAATTATTGTTTCAAAACAAATAGTACATTGGATACATAACTTGTGCTCACTTAATAAAACAATATTAAATGAGCTTCGCAGGGTTCTATACATTTGATATCCCTAGATGGGAAATGAGGAGAGAGAGCCATGGGGTAAAAACGGAATAGGTGTCCCCGGAGAATAAATACTACTTGTACCTGCTCTGGTTCAATCTTGCAAACTCATTATCATAGAAGTATTAGAGAGCAAGAGATATCGAATGTTAGACTACCGTCATAGTACAAGGGTTTGTTGTCAGCAGGAAAAAATGATTGAGTATTGGTGGCTTTAGGATACAAAAGTTTTTAAAGTGTGAAAAAATGTTAATCTTACACGTCAGTTGCAGAGAATGAAGCGTTATTGTAAAAAGGGTGACTTTTTTATATTTTACTACAGAAGACTATTAGAAATCACGTCTTCCATTTAGAGACGCATTGATTGGTGGAAACCCCCTCGACCCCGAATGTGTCTGTGAAAATAATATCATTTTTTTTTTTAGTTGGTTGATAGAGAGTTATACAGTCTACACAATATATAAAACAGAAAATGTACATTGATTTGTAAGTGAACCAGTGAAAACTCCATGCATTATTCAAAATAAAGTATACAAAAATTTACAAATTATACATAATTTATTTACTAGTACATAAAAAAACACTTAAATGATACAGGTAATTAAATCAATGCACTAGGGAAGATAGGAGTTGACAGCTGTCCTTGACGCGCTGAGAGAGTTCACAGAGATTTCGAGTGTGCAAGCACGATACACAAAAGCATTTTGGGTGTAGTTGTTAGCACTTAGGAATATTTCTTTAGTTATTGGTGCCTACACTTTTTATTCCGTGTAGACTAAAGTTTTTTTGCTGTTAATACCTGCTCAGTTTGGAAGGTCGGAACAAAAATGAAGAAACTGTCGCACATGTGTTGAGGGATAACCGCGGGGGTATGGAAAATGGTACATTACTGTTTGGTATATACATACATATATAAGGTTGTTGGCCCGGTGACGCCTGGGAAATGGAATTTTTGGTTTTCCCCATATTCTCAAAGTAGGTATACTATAGTTGTAGTTTGTGTGTAGGCACCCCTAACCATTCTGAACTGAAGCTGAAATTGAAATGGGTACATTGAAAGAAAGGAAAATACAACTCGTGTAATACGAGTACTACATATATAAGGATATAATGTTGTCTTTATAGAAATTATCTCACCAATATTTTTGAGTTGACTGCGGCTTTTAGAGATTTTTTTATGAATTAAAAAAAATATCAATAGCTTTAAATAATCTGTGATGTTTTCGATAAACTTATATATTTCAATAGATACGAAGTTGAAATATAATAAATATTTGTAGTACAACCGGGAAATCAGGCGCCTACAGGGCTTACCACCTGTCATCGGCTGGTCTAAGTGATAAATTTAAGAGCTTGTGCAACGTTCACCAATTATGCCTTATTATTGAGTTCACTGTTCTATCCAAAATATCTATTGTGGCCGAATATTTTTATTATTGCATATGCGCAAACATTGGATTTTTTTCCCTGTCGGGAGTCAAAGATATTTTTTAACAGATTTTTAATTATCTCAATAGAGACGAAGTTGGAATATTTATTGTAGGAGAACCGGGAAATCAAGGCACCTACAGGGCTTACGACCTGTCATCGGCTGGTTTACGTGATCACTTTATGCGCTTGCGCAACGTTCACCAATTATGCCTTTTAATGAGATCCCTATCAATTCAATTTTTGAAAGTTCTATATATTGTAATACTGAAATTCTTTTCGCTTGAAAATAAGGAATTTTTACTACAGCCATCTATGGGTGAAATTATGAACAACAATCTTATTATTTTTATTTATTTTGTTGGAACGCCATCTATTGAGAGAATTGGTTTTTTTGTAAATAATGAAAGCTACAATTCTTATATCTGAGGTGACAATGCATTTTTCGCATAGAAGTCACCCCTGAATTGCGCCAGACTTATAAGGTCATTTTTGTCTTATTTACCTACTTGTACCAATGTGTAAGTAATCGAATATTTTTATTATTGCATATGCGCAAACATTGGATTTTTTTCCCTGTCGGGAGTCAAAGATATTTTTTAACAGATTTTTAATTATCTCAATAGAGACGAAGTTGGAATATTTATTGTAGGAGAACCGGGAAATCAAGGCACCTACAGGGCTTACGACCTGTCATCGGCTGGTTTACGTGATCACTTTATGCGCTTGCGCAACGTTCACCAATTATGCCTTTTAATGAGATCCCTATCAATTCAAAACTTTCAAAAATTTATGTGCATTAAATAAAAGAATCACGACACATTCGTATATCCTCACTCACCATGATTGTGAATCTTATAACTGGATTTTATGAGATACTGTTTTCGTTTTTCTATAAAAAAGTCGGCCTTCGTGGCTAATTTGGTTAGATATCTGACTGCTGAGCCAAATGTCCCGGGTTCGATTCCCTGTGGAGACACAGTTTTTAATTGTGTTTTCAGTCTGGGTCTGTGAGACGATTAATATCGTAAGTCTCCAGAATGTGGCAACTTGTTATTGGGTGCATGTTAAATTAATATTTGACATAGTACCTGTTAGTTGCCCGAGAAGCGATTGTGTTTTTTTTTCAAAATGAAAAAAAAACACAATTTTGAAAATTAGCAAACTCTGGTAATGGTATATGAATCATCGGCCCACGTAAGTATGAACCCGTGACGTAACTGTGACTATTGGATTTGTGAAATAAATAAAATAAATTACCGATCATTATTTAGTTTTAATATTTGAAATAACGCTGGGTTTGTCTAAGAATAAGTACACATTACACACATTTATTGATACACATTTCAAAATATCCGATATTAATAACCAAATAAAATAATGATTAATAAAGGTTTGCTTTTGTTCCTGCTGATGTTTATCTGATCGTGAAAATCCCTAACGTCAGCATGACAGGGATCAATTATTTTCGACGTATTATTAAATTTGTTAGTCAAATATTATCAGGAGAAATTAATTTGCCTTCAAGCAATAGCAAAACAAACTATACATTTGTGAATTGAAATTAAAATTGAAAAAAGTATTCCCCTAATGGGAAAGCAGTATTTGTAATTAATATAATATTGAATGTTTTTATCTGATAAAATTTTAATGTTAAAATAAGTTTTTGAAATTATTATTGTTCAAAGAATGCATTCAATAAGATTTGACTTCAAAAAATGCATTCAGGATTCGTAAAACATTTAAGAATATAATGAAATATAAAATTAAGTTTGTATTGGTGGGTTTAGTGTTATTTAGTTAAGTCGACTTAATGCTTTTAAACTAAATTTAATTATTTATTTACTAAAAATTTCAATTCTTATGAAAAAACGATACTGTTAATAATACATTAATTAACATAATTTCTTAATTTTACGTTTCTTATAAAGTAACACTTGTGTGAAGAAGTGAGGTTTTACTCTAAACATTTTTTCATGGTAAATATAAGTGAATATGTATATTACATATGAGTATAAAGTTGTCATTTATAGTTTCATGGTATAGTTGTTATAATATTGCAAAAATATGCTGTAGTTATATAAATCGAATTTTTTTTTAATTGCATATTTGAAGAAGAAGGCATAATTGTTGAACGTTGCGCAAGTGTATAAGACGATGATAGGTCGTAAGCCCATAAGTTCCTGGTTCTTCTATAACATCCCAACTTCGTCTCTATTGAGATGTTAAAAAGTTTGTCAATAAAAATAATGTAGTAATATAGTTATACAGACTTATACAGAATTATAAATTGGACATTTATACAGACTTATACAGATTAATACATTCAAAATACATCATACATCACCCCCAAGTCCTTAAAATAACTTTTCATGCTAGCGTGGAGTAATATTAGGCTTGTCGAGTGACTTTAGCTCATGAAAAATCACTTTTTATATTAAAACACAGATTATTCCCGATTGACCACCTTGACAAGTTGTCGATATCACACTAGAGCTTCAAGCAATCATCCACAGCTCTAAACAAAGACAGTGTTCAATGAAATCCTGTATGTCGTCAATAAATAATAAAAAAACAGCAGTGGGCCCAGATTAGATCCCTGAGGAATCCCAGAGTAAGATTGGATTTCCTGGGAGCAAAAAAATCCAATCAATCCAATTTTCAAGGTAGGAAGCTTAATACAACAGGCGGCAGATATTTTTTTCATTTTTTATAATACAAAGTCACTAATAGGGACGGGTTTGTGCCAAAGAGGTAGATATCGAATCCGAGTTTTTATCGAAACAGGTTTTATCTTTTTGGTAGAAACTCGTGTTGGCTGCCTCTAAGATACGGTTGTACTCGTATCTGAGGGAAAATATTCTTATGTGTATACATTTCGACAATTTTGGGTATGACAGATAGGATTGATACCGTCCCTTAGTTCTTTACATCCATCTTGTCGTCTGCCTTGGGGTAATCTTTGTCGTCTTCCAGCAAGCGGGAATAATTATTAAGGTCGATAAACTTAGGTAAAATAAATAATGCAGTGGCATTTTAACAGATTACACGCGAGATTTAACTATGTTTGCTAAATATGATATTGCTTATGTCTGTTCATTAAATAATTGATAAACCATAATTTATAGTGATGAGAGGTTTAAATCAAAATAGTTACTTACATGATCAACACTGGTTTATTCGAAATAAATGAAATTGCAATGTATATAATCAATTAATTTGTGACTTCGTGGGTCGGAACTAAAAGATTAAGAATTAACGTGACTCTACTCTATTGAACGATCAACACATGCATAATCTGTAGGTACATTGGCTCGTATCAACAGCGGTGCGCTGTGGTTCGTTGATCTTCGTTAATCGTCGGGAGTATTCGAGAATCATGAAGCTATACATATTGCAACTGACAAGGTGTAACTACAAAACCATTAGGAGCGATTGATTTCTTAGTAGGTATCTAGTTCTTTTATACACAGTTCTATAGTGCCTGGAGATATTTCACACAGATCTTCCGCTTCTGTGTTCACGACATCTTATTTTATTGTTTATATCACCTCTATAGGTTACGAGTATTGTTCTGTGACGTACGAATATTTTAGTACTGAAAATGGTCCCTGAACCCCATAGGAATTCAACAAGGAGTAGGTAGATGAAATTATAAATGGCTCTGCATAGGACGAGACGAGGTCACGGTAGGAATTGATAAAGAATATTGAGTGAGAAGGGGAGTAAAAGAAGTAGGAAACGTATTTAGGTCATTAACACGATTAATGGTGCTTTGGGATTTTCGACGCACATAACTTTCCTTCTACATAACTAATGAGCATGGACGCCTTTGAAGAAATAAAATAAATCTAACCTTATAAAGTTATACAGCAGGACTACTAATCACACATTACTATCTTGTCTGAATCTTAAAAATATAATATAAATCAGTACTCGATCTCAATCTACATTCAATCATAGAAATTCGTTAAAATCATAGTTTTGTACGAAATTTACATTATTTTTCGAATAAATTAACACAATTTATTACAAAATTTTAATTTTAAAGATATCTTAACCAACTTGTTCAGTAATGCAGAATTTTTCTATTTATTTATTTAAATGCTACGCAAGTATGAACTCACTTTTAATCAACAAGTAAAATAAAAGTTCGAAAAACTACTGTGAGACACCGCCTAAGAATAGTGCTTCAACTTTTTTCAATTATCAACGTTTCCGAATGTCCCATAAGAGTCGGGTAATCGAAAATACAACTGGCAACAAAAACATCTCGTATAGTTTAGCAATGAGGTTCACCACCCATTCTGAATGTAGTGCTTTTTGGGTGAGACGAGACTGGTGTATGGGGATACATGTACTCGACGTACTCCATTTCATAAGTTAATGCGTTCCTGAACACCTGTCGCAGATCACCACACATTGTAAGGTACATGTATGTCATGTTGGAATGAATTTGTGATTTATTTTTTCAAGTACCTCCACAATATGTGTGTTTAATGTTTTTAATACTAATTTATCCAAAAGGTCGTAAGAGACCGAAACGATCGTCTTATAAAAAAGGAAATATTTTTAAGTACATTTAATTACGTTTGATTAAACCAATATAATGTATTTGTGGTTGTAAAAATATAAATGAAATTGTAAATTTAAATAATCTTTCAAAACACGAGTATATCTCTTTTTGAAGGAAGTCATATTATAAAGTGTT
Organism: Molanna angustata; assembly: GCA_963576475.1. Taxonomy (NCBI): domain Eukaryota; kingdom Metazoa; phylum Arthropoda; class Insecta; order Trichoptera; family Molannidae; genus Molanna; species Molanna angustata. The sequence goes on from OY754987.1 coordinate 17,662,180, forward strand.
TTAATTTCTTTTTTGCTATGTATTTTTTTTTATGTAAAATATGTCTTTTTGTAATAAATAAATAAAAAAATAAATATAAAAAAACATACTTCTAAGTGAATGTGTGTCAAGATAGAAAAAATGTGACGTTCGGCTCTCTATGCCTACCCCGCGAGGGACTTGGCGTGATGGTTGTGTATGCATGTAGAACCTAATAATATCTTTCATACAATTCGCCTATACATGAATACGTGTTATATAGATTTCAGACGTCTTTGGAAATTGAAGAGTTTGATGATTTCTTCTCATGAGTCCTATCATCAGCACTCGATGAAACTTATATGGATGATCACCTCAGAAGCACTTCCTTCCTATGAAATCGTTAAAATCGGATAATATGGTAAAGAATTACTGTCGCTGAAGTGGAAATTGAAAAAAATGATGATTTTCTCATGGATTCAATAATCGCATATTGACCACATTGAAATGGGACCAATCGACAGATAACCGCTCTGTTTTTGGGAGTCAGTTAATATATACGAAATACTGGTCTTTAGATTCGAGATCCTCTGTTCTGTAATTTAAGGATTATGAATACCTAATTATTATTATTCATAACCATGAAACTAGATATAACATTATTTGCCATTGTAGCAAATTGTAAATCATTATTTGAAGCCATTATCTCAGTATGTTCAAACAAATGTCTTTTGTTTATCATATCTGAATCCAGCATATACATACGTAGATAATAATCTTTTATATTATATGCATAACATAATGTACATTCATTGAAGGATTCGTAGAATCTTATATCAAGTTTAGAGTAGTAGATTCATATTGATGTGGGTACTACGCATTACTTATGTGTCTAGGTACATTTATATATTAAAAGTGATCGCGCAGAATAATATTATGCGAAGATCCCTCGCAGCCATTCGAGAAGTCTTTGAGCCACTTGAAACAGCAGCAGCAGAATTTGGTTTCGAGTTAAATCAAATTCAAACAAAAACAATGAAACAGACCAGAAGAATCATGATTGGCAAGGATACAATATGCATTTCAAAGACTGTTAAAGACATACCTGGGTTCCACTATCAAGATAATGAGGACACAACAGAAATCAAAAGAAGATTAACAATTATTGATAACAGAGCATTCTTCTCTCTTCTGTCGGTGTTCAAATCAAGTAGTGTCTATAGGAAAAACAAAAATCACACTGTACAAGACAATTATGAGAACAGTTGTGACATGTGGATGTGGAAACATGGACACCAACAGCCAAATCTGCTGAAATGCTGGACGTCTGATAGACGAGAGTTTAGTAAAAATCTAGGACCATTGTCTGATGGTGAGGCCTGGAGGATTAGTTATAATGATGAGCCTTATATTATCTATAAGACTCTCAGGTTCTCTGTGCATGTCGAATTGAGTAGATTGGGATGGGCTGGACATCTAAAGAAAATGTTATCACAGTGAATAACAAAAAGAGGTCTGTGTGGACGTCCACGTGGAAGAAGGAAGGTTGGAAGACCGCGGCTGCGATTGGAGGATGAAGTTAAAAGGGATGCTGGTCCGGGGTGCCGGGCAGTTGGAGAAGGTAGAAGTTGGAGGCGAAAACTAACGGAGGCCAAGGTTCGGTATGTTTTAGAGACACTGTGTTGTCTCGTCACGTGTCCTCACTTCTATAGTCTCCCGTCTAAGTTAATTTCTACAAAATAGAAACATGATCAATTTTTTAGACTCCAATGGCGGCAACGCAATGTGCTTGAATTTTTCAAGACATTCGATAGCTGTGTGAACCAAGAGGATAATAAAATAATAGGATATGTATTTGTAGATACCTCATCTCTTTGCCTTCGTTCGTGTTTTCGGTATATCATAAATATATAGAGTGATATTGATTTCATACAAAATTGATTCGAAACGTACGCTTGGAATCCAGACGCTGGCGTGTGCCGGACTATTTGGCATTTTTCTAAGAAACATAAAATATAGGTTGTTCGGAAAATTAATACTTTTATTACAAATCGTTTTTTTCATCACCGAAATTAGCCCTCGATAGTATATTTTTCTGAATTAAAAAAATCTTTAATGATTCGTAATAGGGAAAAGTAATAAAAAAATACTTGATTTTTCTCGAAGCATTTTCAAGATAGTCTAAGTAGTCTCAGTATTTGTTTTGTAATAAAAAGTGATTTAACTTTTTAAAATAACATTAATTAGATTCATTCAATTATTGAATTGATCAAATTACATTCAGATACTTCAAATGATAGGTACCAGGTTCGTAATATTATGGAGTACCTATATAGAAATAAAAGATTACTCATGATATAAATCACTTTATTTTTGTAACAACTTTTAAGGCATACAATACAAATTCACGAAATAAACATACGAAATTAACAAGAGAGAGAAGATATTGGCGCTGGAGTGCGTCAATTCGTGCGTCAAATTCCAGAAATATCGATGCTCGCTGATTGGACTCTGGGAGGAGTACGTATCCATTTGAGAGAGCGGTCGCAAGGCGTTGTGCCCTAACAGGATTTTGGTATTTCACCTAATATGTGAAAACAAGATGCAACAAAGGTTTAATTTTTTTGACAGCCAACTTCACATTTATGACGCATTGTCATTATATACCTACTGTTATTTTGATGGGCGATAAAGCTAGGCTTGTCTGCGAAAAAAAATATTCTGCGTAAAGTATGGTATGTCGAAAGCAGCATTTTTGGAAAAGTTTAATATGTAATTATCGAAAAGATATAAATGCTGTTCTAGCGAGAAATAAATCCTCGATGTGTAGGTATGGAGCAGACATTGATAGTAACCCAGTGCCGAAAAAGATTTGTTCCAGCTTTTTCTGGAAGGTCAGTTGATGCTGATGCAAACAAAAATGGCACTGATTGATGCAAATCGCCATATTACAAGTCGTGACTCGCCAAGAGATAAAATTTAACGAATTCGACCGTTCGTGATCATGTGAAACGCCTAGATTTAATTTTCGTCTTTAGATTGTCGCGCCAAGTCCCTAAAGGGATAGGCAGCGAGAATCGAGCCCCAAATTCGTCTTCAATTCATCACGCCATGCCCTTATTGGTACAGGCAGAGAGAACAGACCACACAATTTTTCAATCACGGACCTAATTTCTTCGAACTCTTATACTAACACAGCAGCCGACTGTGGAACTATCTTTCGAATTCTGTAATTTCTCATACTTACAATTTGGGTCTTCTCAAGGTCTAAATAAATATTTTCTTCAGCAGATCGCAAAATTTCTCCAAAGCAAAGTAATGCCTTTCTTCAGATAAGAACAATCTAAATTGTTGATGTCCCATACGTAGCCATGTTGAAAATATATATTTTGCCGACTGACGCGAGGCTTGTTTAATTTTCGTTATTTATTTCATCAGGCCATGTCCCGAATGGTGTAGGCAGACAGGACCGAACGTCAATTCGTCATTAATTTCATCCTGCCGATCATCTTAAAGGCATGACAGAGAGAACCTAATGCCATTTTTTCTATCTCGGCCCGCATCCATTGCTTCATCTGCATTCATGCGACTTTCATAATCACAAAACAGTGATATGATTTTCTGAATAACCCAATATATACGTAAGTAAATCTTGATAAAACAAGAATTGTGTGTTGTACCTACCTACGGGTAGGTTAGGTTAGGTATTCGCGTCTATTTTTCATTTACAGTATATCGAGAAAAACTACATCAAGTTGTTTCATCTTCCCTCGTACATCATCAATAATCCTTTTATGACGGTCTGCCTCCTGCTTTATTGATTTCATATTTTTCTTTCACATTTTTTCTAACTTTTCGTCTAGTTCACACCGTTATAGTGAATACTAGACGACTTTGTATCAAGTTCACTAGCTTTATCATTATTTTTCGACCTAATGACTGAGAGTAGTGACTTAAAATTCATAATATTATACATACCACCACGCCATGGGGTAGGCTGAGAGTAACGAACGCCACATTTTCCTCGTCAATATTCATGCATTGTCACGTTTGTGTGTTCAAGTTTCATACATTTTTCTACTTTAAAATATCCTTCACTTGGTTGTGCCATCCTTTTCTTGGCGATCCCGATGTCTTAATTCAATCCTATCTGCTTCTTATTTGTAAGGTGTTCTTTATTCATTCTTTCCGAGTGGCCAAACCATCTAAAAATGGTCAATTCATCTATTAATAAAATTTCTTTACATATCTTTTTTTGCAATCTCATTTCTCATTCATTTCATTCAACATAAGTGGTAAAATTATATCTCACATAGTTTAGCAATGACGTTCACCACTCATTGTACCCAATGAAGTGTCTTTAACAAAAGTGTGGTAAGCTAGTGTGTGGGGATGCACGCATGAGACACGCTTCCTTTTTATAAAGTAATGCATACTCATACGCTTGTCGCTGGTCACAAAATATTGTTGGATTATGACGTGATGGTACACATGTATGAACTTCAAAACTTTTTACTTACTGTTTTTTACTAAGTCTTTTACAGAATTGCAGGTGAACCTCAATGCGAGGTGATATTTTGCTTCTTGTATTTTTGATAACCCGACAAATGCTATATGGCAATAAAAATACCGCTTGTGCAGGGTGGAAAAGGAAGCGTTTATTGAAGCGAAGAATGAATGTCGTTGTGACAAGTATATGTACATCCTCATACATTCCCTAAATGAAGCGTATGCTTTTGCTAAGGTGAAAGACATCGGCCGTGGCAGGATTAAAACTCGCGACTACTGGATTACTAACCCAGCGTGCTAACTGTTCTGCCACCACCCATCTTCTTAGCTGATTTTATATTGCTTCTCGGGCAACTAACAGGTACTATGTCAAATATTGTCACATTCTGGAGACTGAATCGTCTCACAGATCCAGACTGGTAACACAATAAAAAACTGTATCTCCACTACCGGGAATCGAACCCGGGACCCTTGGATCAACAGTCAGATACCTAACCAACTGAGCTACGAAGGCCGATGATGTCTCAAAATGGTTTTAAAATTATTCCTTATTGATTAGAAGTGAGTTCATATACTCCTTCTGTATGTGATACAGTATACTCTTTCGATGTGAACTATATTTTTCTTTGCAGATATTACTTGTTAGGGAAAAAATAGGCAGGCCCTAGGCAAGCATGAGGTCATCCATTATTCAAGTCGATACTTGAGGAGGTGATAAAAGTTTCAAGAAAGAACATAAAGGCATAAAGGATACCAATTGAGTAATGAAAGTTATAAAAGTGGCCATAATGATAAAAGAATTGTGTTGTTTGACTGTTTCAATAATAAATTGCCCACCTTAAGTTTAAGTGGTCGTTGATTCATACGAGAATCTTATCCTAACCTCACATTACCTCGTATTGTTTCGAGAATTAAAAAATACGACTAGAGTTTACCTAAAACTAATAAAATATATACCTACATCCCAAAAAATCATCATCATCAGCGGCTTCACAGGCCAGGGTGGGCCTTGGCATCCTTAAGGAATAGTCTCCATTGCACCCTCTCTCTCTGGCCTTTTCTCTATAATTTCTCACACAGGCTTTCTGAAGTAGTCTTACGTTGCATAACGATTGTACAGTTTTTAATTTTTTGATTGACAATCTCTAAATAGATTTTGTAGATCCATAATAGAATCACTTCCTGGAATCGCATCCCATCGCAACTTCGAGTTTCATTAACACTCTCCGCTATTAAAAGAAATATGAGAAATCATTTCCCTACACATAACGCTTAAATTTGTCTCCTTATCCTATCCTTGTCCCCCCGTCTCCTGTCTCCTACGATTCTTAATTGTTTTTGTTTTTTATTTTTTTTATATGTTTTATTCATATATATTATTGGTACATATCATAAAAACAATATTTTTATTAATTTGTGTATTGTACGTATTCTTTTATTATGCATACTATCGCCATCGATAGTTGGATCGGATGTGTTTCATGCAACTAGTTTTAGGTATATCTCTTATTTATTTGCATATTTTTTATTTATTGTAAATATATTTTCTTTTTAAAAGAACATTGTATTTTATTTTACTATCATTTGTGTTTACTTTGGTTCTTGTTGTGCCCACAATACATATCACAAATAAGTAGGCGAGTAAAAAAATAAACAAAGCGCATATTTTTATAGTTGCATATACGCAAACATTGGATGTATTTTCCCTGTCGGGAGTGAATGATGTTTTATGACAAGTTTTCATCATCCTTAATAGAGACGAAGATGGAATATTATTAACTCAATACACATACAGGAACTCAACAAGAAGACATAATTGGCGCATAAAGTTATAACGTAAACCAGCCGTTGAATGGTCGTAAGCTCTAGGTGCCTTTTCATGGTTCACCTATAATATTCCAACCTCGTCTCTATTCTTCTTCTTTTTAGCCCTTTTCACGCCACTGCTGGATATAGGCCTCTTCTTGGGCTTTCTATTTCTCACTATTCCGGGCACTCTGCTTCCACTCGTTTAACAATATCGTCAGTCATCTCCTCTGTGGTCTCCCTACATTTCTTCTACTATAATAAGGTCTCCGATTCAGATTTCTGCAGGTCCATCTATTATCCCCATTATGAGGGAGACCTAGGATGAGATGGCTGGATGACATCGAGAGAGATTTAAGAGCGATCGGACAGACAAAATTGAGGAGACTTGCTGCCGACAGGGCGGAATGGAGGCAGTTTCTTGAAGAGGCCAAGGCCCACACCGGGCTGTAGCGCCTTTGCTGATGATGATGATGATGATCTATTATCCCTCTGTCTTGCCACATGACCTGCCCATTGCCATTTTAGCCTTCCCACTCTTTCTGCAATGTCTGTGACCATTGACCGGCGTCTTATTTCCTCGTTTCTTATTTGGTTTCTCAAGGATACGCCCAAAATTTTTCTTTCCATTGTTCGTTGAGTACATTTAAGTTTGTGGAGACTTCTGGAAGTAAGTGGCATGGTTTCAAGACCGTATGTTGTCACTGGCAAAACACAAGAATTGTAAACATTGGCTTTTAAATTATTCGGAATTACCTTGTTATCGAATATGTATCTCAAAAAAAAGCAGCCCAATTCAGCCCAATACGTCTTGGCAGTTCGGCGGTCTGGTTTCTTTACCCAATTTAATTATATGTCCAAGGTTTATTTATTCATCAACAGCACCAAAAGTCTTATTTCCAATGCAAATACTGTGTGAAGTTGGACTTAAAATCTTGGTTTTGTCTATGTTCATTTCCAGACCGATTTTTCTAGAGGCTTCATATAATTCTGCTACCATAGCTTCCAGTCCAGTCGTTTCTATTGGGATGTTAAAAATTTGTCATACCTAAATAAACAAATATTATCTATCTATTCATAACGTAGTTATATATTAATTTATTTATTTTATTAATGGCGTTTGCCATTTACAAGAAGAATTCAAAAGATACAATATATAGTACATAATGTGTGAAACTATATAAAAAAAAAAACAAACATATCCAATCAATAAACAATGAAAATAAAGCAAGAAGATATACAAAGAAAACCTTAAAAAATACATATAAAAATACATACAAAGAAAATTTAACCAAAATAATAAACAGAAAACAAATGAAAGTAGGTATAAATGAACAAATAAACAATATAGGTAAAGTAGGTTATGTATGGATACGTGTCTTTTTGCACAGTCATGCATCATCTATTTGCAAACAATTAGTATTAATTATTCAGTTGTGCGGATGGTTAATTATATCAAGTAAATATTATAATTTACTATTCATATTCAGTATTGTTAATATTTAATAACACATTAATAACATCACAACGTGAATGATTGTCTGAATCACTAACGGGTATAAATTATTATTTATGTATTACTATTGATCGTACAGAGGTCAAAACTCGACCATAATCCATTAAATTTTTATTTTTTTTGATTGGACCTGATATATGATGAAAAAATATGTATTCATTGTAGTAAAGTGCAATGTTTTTTGTATTCACTTATTTTAAGGCGTAATAGCAGGGTTATAAGAATCTTTTATATTATTTCATAGTAGATTTTCTTTGCGTTTGAATCCGCGTTTGATATTACATGTTTGACATTGGCAGTATGAAAATAAACAATCTATGGATTGACGTGGCGTGTAATTGTTTGGTTTTTATTTGATTTAATGCATTTGTAACACAAATTATGTATAAATAATACCTTATTGCACTACTTCTCTATATAAACTTTTTATTTTTATTTTATTTTTTCAAATTGAAGCTAACAATGTACAAAGAATAGTATATATGTATAAAAATATAAAATATAGCAATTATCATCTCCATACATCAATTATTAGCTTACAAATACTATCATAATTTATTACAAAATACAGTCATATATTCAAGATACAAAATCATATGTGTGTGTGAGGGTATGTATGTGTGATGGTAAGTGATAATCTTATGAAATTCCTGTTTTCAATTTTTGAGCGAGTTTATGTTTTGTGTCACTGAATAGGTCTATGTCAAGGGACTTCTCATATTTTATGTATATGTTTATAATTCTGTTTATAGTTGAGTTTTTCGCGGCATTAGTTTTGTATAATTTAGGTCGGAAGAGAGTTGTATGTCTGGAGCGTCTCAATGGTACGTTAAAGTCAATACTCGATAAAAGTTCCGGGCAGTCAATAATATTGTTCAATATGTTGTAAAGAAATTATATATCTTGGCATTTACGTCTTGATTCTAGTGACGGTGGAATAGGTGCAACAATACTTCGATATGCCAATCTCTTCAAATATTTACGCTGTATTTTTTCTATATTATTAATGTGCACTCGATATTGCGGGTTCCGAATAAACAGAGCCAAAATATACATACAAAAAACATACATTTACTAAGTATGCCAAATCTCACACCCCTCCGTGCGCCCAGTTTGCTTGAAAAGAGGTCCAAAGTTTCCGCTTCACAAAAGCTATACATACCTTTCCACTTTTTGGTGAGTCTTCTTACAGCCCTATTGTTTTTCATGTAGGGCAAAGTCTGGCAGTCTTTGGGAATCCATTTATTCCTCATAGTTTCTTGAATACTTTTTTCTTTGTTCCCATCTGACAACATCTTATATCATTCATCTTTCTGATCATACCTATTGTTGCTTATTCTGTTGCGGAGTGTGTTGCCGTTTATTTTTAAACTTAAATGCATGCAAAATCATCATCATTCCCTGCCGCTCTATCCCAGTTATCTATCTCTATCGGGGTCGGGACTCTGAGTCACCAGTTGCCATGATCTGTGACTCTGAACTGTCTTCCGTGTGCCGTCAGTTGCCTCTCGATACTCGTCCACAATATAGCCGGTAGTATGCCTGTTCCTCGTGGCTTTTAGAGGATACTGAACATAGTTTTGACGGAGTAGGTGTCCTCCCTTCGCAAGACGTGGCTATACCATCGTTATCTGCCTTCTTTTAATATGTCTTCTATTGAGGTTAACTAGAAAGATTTTCTGACGTGTTCGTTTCGAATTTAATTTATTTATTTACTTTAGGGGAAACATACACCAATTTATAAACCATAAATAAAACAATAACAAATATGTCATTTGCCAAAATAATTCCCACAACATGTGTAAATAAAACAAAAAAGATAATCTAATATTTTTATTATTGCATATGCGCAAACATTGGATTTTTTTCCCTGTCGGGAGTCAAAGATATTTTTTTATCAGATTTTAAAAATCTGTTAAAAAAATATCTTTGACTCCCGACAGGGAAAAAAATCCAATGTTTGCGCATATGCAATAATAAAAATATTCGATTACTTACACATTGGTACAAGTAGGTAAATAAGACAAAAATGACCTTATAAGTCTGGCGCAATTCAGGGTTGACTTCTATGCGAAAAATGCATTGTCACCTCAGATATAAGAATTGTAGCTTTCATTATTTACAAAAAAAAAAAAAAAACAATTCTCTCAATAGATGGCGTTACAACAAAAATAAATAAGAAATAATAAGATTGTTGTTCATAATTTCACACATAGATGGCTGTAGTAAAAATTCCTTATTTTCAAGCGAAAAGAATTTCAGTATTACAATATATAGAACTTTCAAAATTGAATTGATAGGGATATCATTAAAAAGGCATAATTGGTGAACGTTGTGCAAGCGCATAAAGTGATCACGTAAACCAGCCGATGACAGGTCGTAAGCCCTGTAGGTGCCTTGATTTCCCGGTTCTCCTACAGTAAATATTCCAACTTCGTCTCTATTGAGATAATAAAAAATCTGTTAAAAAAAAAAACAAAAAAGATAAGTTAGTTTAAAAACATATACAGTGGAGTACGTTAAATACTAAATTAAAAATTAAATTATACAACTACAAAAAAACCAAAGATTACATACAAGATAAATAATTCAAAATTAGGGATATAGATAATAGGGTATGTAGGAATTGCGGGGAGTGGGGAGGGAATAATGAGGATTGGTATTCCATGCTTCGTATCACTGCGTTATTGCTGATATACCCCTGATTTTATTAATTTTACACAATCGTGTTTCACTTTCTGCCCAGTGAGCAACATCTTTATTTCAGTCATGTGTAGTTGTTGTGCGTGCTTTATTGATGTTGTCCAGTACTCCGATCTAAAATACTTTGATACAGGCGCAGCGGGCGGCTCGGTGGAGCGCATCAAGTAGGTTTTAGAGTTCTTTGTATAGGAATTCATACAAGTGCGTCTGGCATCGGACGGAGCGCGCGCATCGCATCGCCGTTGCTAGGAGAGGCGAAATTCCGATCAGATCCGTCACTTTTGTAAGTAAATTTTCTAGTGTGATGTCATATCGCCTTTTTTGTGAAAAATTGTTATTTAATTTTTCCAACTGTCGATTTGTTTAAGAGAATTTATTTCTCTTAACATATCGACAAAGTTTAAAGCCAAGGTACGCGAGATTTGTATGCCAGGTCTATATTTTTCACTGTTTTTCCAACTTTGAAGTCAAAAAATACCAAATTAGAGGCTTCTCAGCATATATGTTCTATGTGTGGATTTACTCTGAATTCGGAGTAGAACATTTAGTGCGTCCGTGTATGTATGTTTCTGTCCCCCCTTATAACTTTTGACCCGTTCAATTCACAGTGTCCCAAATTTCAAAATATATAGATAGATAGTTATAGGCCCACAAATTTTTTAAACTCAGAATTTAGAATTTTTGTTTCAGTTAGAGGGCTATCAAATTTTGAATTTTACTATATTTTTCCATATATCTCAGAAACCATAAAATCTAGAACGCTGAAAATTGGTATGAATATAGACAAATACAAAATCTCAAATTTAATTTTTCAAAATAATTCCCGAGTTTCTCAAACATTTTTTATTAAGAAAAATATTTTTTTTATGTTTAACTGCCTATATTTCCAAAGTTTATAAAAATATCGAAAAAAGCCGAAACACCCCAACTAGATAATTTAATTTTCTATAAAAATATCAGCATTGTAGTAGTACCTACAACTCAATTTTTTTTAACAATTTTTAGAAGAAGAAGAAGAAGAAGAATTCAGTGACGTCATCGTTTCATACAATTTGTAAGGCAGTTTTCACTACACAATTTCTACGGGTACTCAATATTTTGACAATTAATCTCCAACATACCTACATACCAACGTGCTGTTTTCATATTCTGGGTAGGAAAAAAGACTGACCTCCATACTATCCTGTCCTGACATACATACCTACATGTTTTATATGGAAAACAAAATATCTTAAAATATTTATTGATTTTTGTTTAAGTGTTTATGGTTTGGTACGTTTTCTTCAATTATATATACTATCGCTAGTATCGACAGTTGGATATCATGTGTTACATGCAACTAGTTTCATAAACTATATTCTATTACTTTGAAATCGCCCATTTGTCTGACCTGTCCGCTGCAACTGTAAAGACGCTATCCTTTAACTGGACACGAAATAAATGAATAAATTGAAACGTATATTCAACAAAGCATTTTATTTTTATTTCGAATTCTCGTTAAACTTGTATTATGCAAACGATATAACGCATAAAATGTGTTTGAATCCATAAAGGAATTCGCCTTGGTAAACATTACTTTTTGTTCCGTTTCTAAAGAAACTATATACAGTATGTAGGTAGGTAATATTAACAAATCGTATCCCTGTACAAGACTAACACAGTAGGTATTGTGTGGCGAGAGTTGTGTCTCGATCGCATTCACAACAGTATAATAATGTTGTTATTGCGTCTGTGAAATTTCGAATACAAGAAGACGGAAGATAATATCATAGACTAGATTTTCTTTTGTCGTCATTATCAAAGACCAGATTCTTGGATTTTATTTGTCTGTACAAATATTATTTCTTGTCGATATTGTTGTTTACAAAGTGCGTCATAACAATGACAACGCTGTTTTTGATCAACAAACGTCGGTTTCGCTTTTAAAAATACAGCTTTGTCATACACTAAAGTAGCACTTTGATTAAATAAATAAATGAAATTATGGGGGTGACGGTTGTTGGGTGGTTTTTGGTATAAGGGTGTGTATTGGGTATTGATAATTAAAGGCTATAAATAATTAATGAAATCCAATACATATGATTTATTGTTGGTATGCAAATTATACCTATATTTCGGGATCGAACCGAAATATGTATGTCATAATCTGACTACTCTTTGCGTGCGTGGACAAACCAAACAGCCCCATATGTTAGATTACCGCAGATGGCGATAATCCAAATTTAATCAATTATATTAAGATAGTGCAAGTTGAGATATACGATTGGAATAATGGGTATTAGAGATTTAAAGAATTTGAATCCTTTACGTCTTTATTGTGTAGACAAAATAAACAAAATATACTTAATGAGAAACAGATATGTAAAATTAATAATGTACACGTGAACTTGGAATGAAAGTACGAAATTCGCGAGCACTGAGCATCAGCTGGAGTATCGCAACGGAATGAAAATTTATTTCAAGATGGCCGCATTTATAGGCCTAGTAATTTAGTGATGTGCAAAAAAAAGTACAAAAGGGATGTGCTATGGCCATAGACACAAAATAAATGACTGATAGTATAAGATAGCACAAAGATAGCACAGTCGGAAAACAGGAAAAGTAATTTAAGCGCTTTAAAACAAGTAATAATTTATTTATTTATTTATTTATTCATTGATTAACAATTACACATAACACATTAACATTATAGTGTCCCCCGTTAGGTAGGCGAGTACCTACCCGTGTTGGGGGTCTATATTACATTATAATTTACAATATTTTATATATTATATTACATTATATTATATGACATTACTTCATACACATATATATCTCTATTTCTTTTCTCTTTTCAACATTATATATTGCTGTAGGACTCCTATAAACATCATCAATGCAAAATCAAAATCACAAAAGCAAAATCAAAGAAACAGATATGAATAATAATAAATAAATTCAACAATATAAAAGCAAAAAAAACTACATACAAAAATAAATCGATGTACTAAGTATTGTGTGCTTATCGTACCTTTCAGTGATGTTCCTGTATGTATGTACAAATCCATATATTTTTCTCTTGCATGTACCTATAACTAAAACAAAATTACATTTGAATTGTCAGTAACTGTTCAGATTGCTCCCGTCCCAGATTCAGAAGCCACTGGTGAATTTTTTTTTTTAAAGTTGTGTTTTGTCTGATGTCATTTGGTAGTTTATTATAAATCTTAGGACCCACAAAGGTAAAATCATTTTTTGTAAATCATTATATTGTCAACTTTCGTGGCACATTTGGTTATATTTTTTTATTATTAATTACAAATCAATACAAGTTTACATATAAATTACAATTAAAAAAGGGTTACAAGTTCCATGATATGATTCATCATAACCCTCTTTAATTGAGATAAAACCTCAGGAAAAACAGGAAAAGTAATTTAAGCGCTTTAAAACAAGTAATAATGAAATCATTTTTGGCAAATCATTATATTGTCAACTTTCGTGGCACAATTTGTTATATTTTTTATTATTAATTACAAATCAATACAAGTTTACATATTTATTTATTTATTTATTTATTTAGGGACAAATACAGTCTTAAAATACTAAAATGGAATAATACACTATAAAATAAAAACAAACAGACCAATTACATATGTCCACAGATATTAAATATAAAACATTTCAAACATCATAAATTTAAATATAACTAAGATGTATGTTTGCCTGTGACGGGAAAGGAAAAGGATGGGAAAAAGATTATGACAGTTAAATTGTTATATTTTTGTTACAAACAACAACTCAAAATGTAAATAAAAGTATACAAAAGATAATATTAGAAAAAACAAAAATAACTAACAAAAAAAAAAAAAATTCAACATACGAGTTCATGCTATGCACTTATAGAGAGAATTTTTGTATGCGTTATTACTAGCGGTGAATATATCAGAATGTGTGATACTGGCTGAGAGGTTGACATTATAGAAGTTACAAGCCCTTTTGATAAACTCATTTTGATTAGAATTAGTGTTACTTCGAGGAACATAAAACAAGTAGTTCAATCTGCCATTTCGCAACGGCGCATGGAAATTAATTTTATTTAATAAATCAGGACAGTCAACTTTTGAATTAATAATTTTAAAGAGAAACATTTGATCCGCAACTTCTCTCCTGTGTACGATTTTTTTCATTCGGAAATGTTTCTCAATTTCATCATAAGAACTGTATATGTTATATGATTTGAAATTTAAGAATTTTAGAAATCGTTTTTGAACTCTTTCTAGTCGATCAACGTATATACTGTAGCGTGGGTTCCAAATCTGTGAACAATACTCTAAATGTGGACGAACATAACATATAAATTACAATTAAAAAAGGGTTACAAGTTCCATGATATGATTCATATAACCCTCTTTAATTGAGATAAAATCTCGTGTTAAAAGAGGGGAGTATCTATTTTGTATTGTTATATTAACCAAACAAGAAGCTACACAAAAACAAGAATGAAATGAACAAAAGAAAAAATAAATCAGTACATTTTTTTTCATTTTATTTTTAAGAATATTATATTATTTTCGAGTCTAAGGCTCAAAGGAAGTTCATTAGACCACTT
The DNA here is from genome assembly GCA_963576475.1 of Molanna angustata. Taxonomy (NCBI): domain Eukaryota; kingdom Metazoa; phylum Arthropoda; class Insecta; order Trichoptera; family Molannidae; genus Molanna; species Molanna angustata. The sequence continues at coordinate 17,677,263 of OY754987.1, forward strand.
AGTACCTTTGTACTTATAGAAATGTTGTGAGGCAGTTGTACGTAAAATAGGAATGCTAATACATCCTTGTGAATTTATTCTGCTGCTTACAGAAAATGACAATTGATTTGAATTTGTAAAAATATCTTTATGAATTTGGAATAATGAGATTTTTTGTAGATATTTTCAACATATATCTGACAGTTTGAATTGTTGATCTGTTTATTTATTTAAAAAAATATATATCACACTATTCACATATACTTGATTAAAAATAGATAATTGCTGTCCAACTCTTCTTCTGAGTCGCTTTCCTCATCACTGAGGGTCGTGATCCTCTCTTCTCTTCGCCATCATCACCTGGTGGACAGCACTCCTCCATCTCTCCCGACACTCCGCAGTTCGCAATACACCTACTACTGTTAGGCCAGTAACCGTTTTGATCTGGTCAGTCCATCTAGTCGGGGATCTTCCTCTACCTCTACTCCCCTCCACACTTCCGGTCACGACCAGCTTTTCCAAACAGTCTTGACCACGTCTTGCGATGTGTCCAAAGAAACGGAGGATATGGCCAAGACAGACAGCTGACAATCTATCCTCAAACTCAAGTTCCTGTAGAATGGAGATATTTGTTCGATGTGATGTCCAGGGAATCCGGAGCATGCGACGCTAACACCACATCTCAAAGGCATCAATTTTTTGTCTCTCTCTTGCCTTAATTGTCCAAGATTCCACTCCGTACAAAACTATTGGGTGGATCAATGCACGGACGAGACGAATTTTTGTGGCTGTGGTGATGCATCTATCTTTCAAAATTTTATCCAATTTGGCCATTGCACTTTTGGCCGTGCCAATGCGCTTGCGTATCTCCATCTCACAGCTTCCGTCTACAGAGATCGTTGAGCCAAGATAAACAAAATCATCGACAACTTCGAGATCTTGTATAGAATCTGTTCTCTCTAGCTGTCCATGACGGTCTATGATCATTATTTGTGTTTTAGATTTATTTATCTCAAGGCCCAAGATGTTACTTTCTGCTTCCACTCGACGTAGTATCTCTGCCATTTCCTGCTCAGATTTGGCTATGAGTGTGGTATCATCAGCTGTCCAACTATGTATACCTATTCTAGGGATAGAAGTGTACATATTATTTAATATTTTACAGGAAAAAGAAACAAGAATGTTGCATTTACATATATTTTAACAAATAAATGTATCAAACTATTTCAAACAGTCAAATAGGTGAATAGAGTTATCATGAATGTATTTACATGTTTATACCTACATATCATTGCATTTTTATGTAGTACATATTTGCACAAATCAGACCTTTGAAAAAATATTATTAATTGACAACGATGAAGTGTGCATATTCTTTTGTGATTTAGCGGCATTGTTAGGACACGAATCTCAGATCAAATCAAGTCTGCACAAAATTTATAACAATAAAGATTTTAACACAAATAAAAACACTGTATCCAGATAGTTTTATCGTTATCTATGTTGCAACAAGGACAATACTCGGCCACCGCGTAATAAAACTGAATTCAACTAAGAATAGAGATTGAAATCAAATAGAAACACACTATGAAAACAATGAATAAGATATAAAATTCAAATAAAAACATGCGCATAAAACAAAGAAGATAATAAATAATAGAGTAACAATATTAAAAGAATGTAAAACGATCGATAATATTAATAACAATTTATAATGCGCCGTTTAATGATAGACGACAAGGGCGCTATAGCTTATTTGTTGGGTCTACGAAATAATACGTCTTACTGACTGTCAAATTCTTTCAAAGAGTTGGTAGGTACTCTGTGATCCAGATAATCTCAATGTTAGCTGTCTTCGTAATTGCACATTCTTTTGACACAGTTCTTGGATGTAGTGTGGAGCCAAGTCATTCAGGGTCTTAAACAACATCAGGCTTACAGAATGTCGTATGTTTCCAGAATGTGGCAACATGTTATTGTTTTCGTGTTAAATTAATATTTGACATAGTTACCTGTTAGTTGCCCGAGAAGCTAAACAATACAATTCAATATTTCAAAATGTTTTAGAATTAAAACTTTAGTTTGTTTACATTAATATAATTTCATTATGACCAATTAGGTATGTATATATTCCACTCCGATCTGCTGAACGTACAAAACTATCCACCCCTATCCATAATACAGAATTTCTCAGTTCGCATCAGCAAGAATATGGATTAGCCTAAGTCCGGATATTGCGTCATCAAACTCACTTTGTATTTTCAAAAAAAAAAACTAAAAAAGCAATATTTATCTATAAATACTTTCTTATCCTTCTTATCCTTTTATGCTATGGTTTTTTTGTTTTAATTGGTATCTAGGTTTTTTTTTGTTTTCATTGTTGTTGATGTATATTCATCCTTTTTTTCATACTTTGTAATCTGGTTGGTTGGAAGAAATTGTCTAATGACAATAAGCCCACCAGTGTACAATATATTTGTTCATATTATGTACGAATAAATAATTAAATAAATAAATAAATAAATAATTTTTTTTTACATATACTAAAAGTGAAAGCAGAATATCAGAGTCTAGTAGTTTTGCTAGTTATACACTCATAACTATGTCGTTCTCGATTAACCCAACCCTATTTGAATATTATCACAAATCTGGTAGGTATATCATTAGCTTGAGAGCATTGGATGGGCCTTGGCTGAATCCAGAAGTCTCTTTCATTCTCGCTTATGTTTTCCAATTTCTAGTTTGCAATGCAGATGGATGGATTATTATCTAGGCTGATAATCCATCCATCGCAGTTGGTCTATCCATCCTGGTCTTCTTCGTCCTTGTGGTGTTGAGAGTATGAGGCGTTATTGTGATACAGCTTCTATTAAGATTAAAGATATACCCCAACTTTCAACTTCTCTTAGGAAATTCATAATTAAAGTAAAAAATCAGTTAACAGACGTTCAAAATCCAAAGAAGTCTAGGCAGAGACGAAGATATAAATAACTTTTGACAGAAATATTAAATACATATCTCGCGAAAATCCACATTTAAATATTAAATACAGTAATAATGTATGTTCTTATTTGTGAAAACATATTTTCTTTTGTGTATAATATTGTTTTGGTACAACAAGAAACCATCTTATGTTGCTGTGATAGAACGTCAACCTTGACATTTTGAAGTTTATTTCTAGGTAGAGCAATCAAGATGATAGACAAAAGACGAAAGCTAGTGTAATAAGTCTCCGTTGACAAATATATTATAAGTAAGTATATTCGTGTTAATTTTCCTCAGAATATTATTACACCTAAGTGAGTATTTCGTTTACAGTTACTTGAAGATACAAAAACCCATCCAGGTATTAATTTATTCTCGGGAAGTCCCCGGAATTTCTGGATTATATGCCAATGTGTAGAATCAGGCTATACCCCCTAATTCCCCACAGCAATGAAAGCTCTCGAAGCGCTCGTTAATACCAACACAGCTTTTAGTCGCCGTTCGTTTGATCGTCGAAAATGATTACCAGAATACGATTATCTAAATTTCTGATATATAAGATGTTATAAACAATAAGAAAAAGAAAACAAATAAATATACTGATTAGCGATAAGGGAAGAAATATTCTTATTCTTCTTCTTCACATGCCGTCTCCTCTACGAAGGTTGGCGACCATCATGGCTATCTCCACTTTACGGCGGACATAGCCCTTTTTCTGAACCAATGTACCAGGTTACGGAGGCATGAACTCTTCGTCGTTCTGGTCATACCACCACCCCTAAGAGTCCAACCTCATTGCCAAAGAGCAGATCGAATCGTTTCGAGGAATCTCTGGTGATTGCAGCTCGCACCACCTAAAGGTCATCTCCTTAATCTGGTCACACCATTGCGCAATACATCTGCCTCTACTTCTTTTACCTGGAACACTTCCTATTTCTTTCCCCTTAGCGTTTTTGTCCCGTTTCTATCGGGGTACGCTTTGACCATGATCCTGGAATTGGCGAGTCTGGTTATTGGTCTGGCTATTTGACCTTCGTAACCCTTAGAAAGGGGAACCAGACAAATTGGATCATGGCTACATATATATAGCTAGTGATATAAATCCGCACATAGATTTTTTAAAAATCCAGAGGTGCGTGTCCCACCCGGATTCGAACCGTCGACCTCACGCATGTGAGGCGACGACATTACCGCTGGGCTATCACCGCCTCACCTGGAACAATTCCTATGACAATACTAAAATAAATTACTTATGAGTACTTTATTATTTATTTCCTTTTTATCACACCATATTTATAATGACAACTATAAGTAGATAACTGCTGCACAACTAGGAAATCCTGTTCTAGGGCTAGCAGTTTACAATTTTTAGTGGCAATTATATGAAATTATTCCGGAGACTTGTAATATTTATCATCTCCCAGATCCTGACTGAGAACACATTAACAAACTACGGTGTCTTCACCGGGAATTAATCCCGTGTCCTTTGGCTCAGGAGTAAGATATCTAACCAACTGAGCGACATAGGCCGACGTCATCCAGATCGGAGATTATCTTTTGAATGTCCACACTCTGGAGTTGCTCATTGGAAGATCGATACTAGTGATTTTTTTTGTTAAGGCGATCGCCGATGTATGAAGTATTAAAAATAATAACTCAATTATTATTATTACAATAAAACACTTTCTCAAAATAATTATCAGATCAATGTGTAAATTGTAAATTATTGAATAGATCAAAATAAAATGCAACAGACACCACGATCAAGCTTTCGATTGGGAATAATTCATGACAGTATTAAATTATCGGCGTAGAAAAATTTCCCATTAAAAGTGTTGACATAATTCTCCTGTACATACTTTCTCGATATCCTACAAACAATTTTATTTAATCAATGGTGTTGGTTCTGATCTAAGCAAAATGCGGTTCCACGAAGCAAATTCTTCTTCTGGCGCCAATATATCTCTCTCTCACTGTAGAATTATGCTAATTTTCAACCATACAATCTGAAATTGACGAAATTATGTATCTGTTGCGGTCTATTCAAACAATTCGGCGGAACAACAAATGTTCAGGCATTTTATAAAAATAAAGTTATATTTTATTTTGATCCTGGTTGGGAGGTAATTTTGTGGAAGCTTTTACTACTCCCAATAAAACGGTACGTCCTTGGAGAGCAAATTCGCCTACTCCATTGTTATTTCATACGTATATAGGGAGATGGTTATTTTGTAATTATATTGATTATGATTAAATAAATTTATATAATACTAGCAAAACCCGCAGACGTTGTCTTGCCTGTTTAATTATTTACCTCCAAATATATAAAACGGTTGATCGGTATGTTTCCCTTTTTTTAACATTCTTTTCTAGATTTTTTGTATATGGATATATAGGATTTTTTCTAATTATTTATTGATTTAAGTGTTTATTTACGAATTCACTTATTTATTTATTTATTCAATTATTCGATCATGGATTTATTTATATTTTTTTTATCCGATCGTTGATTTATTTTTAGAAATTTTTTTAATTAAAATTTTCTTGCAATACCAAATATATCATTTTTCAAAAACTTTTGGGTGAGAAGTTAAATAATTGAATTAAACTTCACATATGTTTTTTGCTATGCGCTGAACGAATCGCTAAAATTCAATGACAATCCCAAATAGATAATTTTTGTAGATTCTTGTGTGAGATATTAAATAAATAAATAAATTTTAATTCATAAACCATCTCATGTGCGCACTGAACAAACCCACTATGCTTCATTTCAATACAAAACTTTTTTTAAAATTTTTTTGTGATAGGTATCGAATAAATAAATAAATAAATTATAATGCATTACCCTTCTCCGAAATGAGCTGAACAAATTCCCAAAGTTTCATTGCAATCGGATGGTTGGTTTGGGAGTCCATCGCTCACATACAGACAAACAAATATACGTATATCCATTTTCATATACCCCTATATAGATTTATAAGAATGATAATTTGCGTGTTCAAAAGTTATTGTTAATAGGTCAACTCTCTATATAATAGATATACTACAAGCAATTGGGTAAAACTGATAATTCATATAATAAAAGATACTCATTCTGGTAATGGTTTATTTAACTTATTTTTTTACATAGTATTCGTTTTAATAATTATTATGTTCACACTTATGTAATAATAATGTAGAGGAGAGTCCGCGATACGTCAGGACGCAGCGACTGGAGTTATTCCGAATGAATTGTAAAAGTGGGGATAACTATTTATAACCTCCGCTTGTGTTGGTAGCAATGATGTGGAGTAAGAGATGGACGGACATCATACGGATGGTCCGCCACACGTACCTAAGGTATTTTAATGCTAGGATATTTATTTGTCTTCTGTGTCCAGCCATATCTAAACATTTGATTGAGCAACTTATAGATGCTTTGTCAAAAAAGAAAAATTTTAAGTTGCAATATTTTTAACGCTACCTAATAATCGTTATAAAAAAACAGATTGAATACATATTTTTTTAAGCTATGAGGTACCGGCATAGAATAGTGCTTCCATTCTTTTCTATTATTGATTAGACTCGGGTAATCGAAAATACAACAGGCAACAATAACATCTCACAAAATTAATTCAACAATGAAGTTCACCACTCATTCTTCATATTGCCTTTTTAGGTGAGTTGAAACCAGTGTATTGGCGTCTTGCTTTCTTTTATAAGGTAATGCACACTCGCACACCTGTCGCTGGTTACCCCACATTGTTGGCTATGCCGTGATGGTATGTATGTATAACATATTTAGATATGCACTTTCTAGCTATCATCTTTTCAGTTACAAACCACTTAGGTTATTTTTACCCCTTTTTTGCAATCGATTTTTGATTTCCTCCCCCACCAGTTGGGGAACTCTGATACTTTCAGTATTTGTGCATTCCTAATGTCAATGCACGTTAAAACGTTGCACAAGTTGAACTTTTTTTTTACATAGCATATAGTACCTACACAGCACACAGATAAATTGTGATGAAATTTTCTGAATGCAATATCGGCATGATACTAGTTGATAATATGAAATAAAAAATAACGTCTAAAATTGCGAACTCATAACTCTCCACTTTATCCCCTGCTTGGGGTAGTGAGGATTAAAAAAAAGTAAAGAAATAAAAAAAAAAACATTCATCTCCAAATTAATTCACCCTCGTACATACCTACATTGGTAGATAGAAAACTGAATATGTAAATAAATAATAAATAAGCAATTGTTAAAGAGACGAAGTGTAAATAACCCGAAGTGTGTGGAGTCTTTAGTTGTTCGGTCTGGTGGGTTGGTGAGTATGTAATGAATATTATTATATGAATTATTTATGTAACAATGGCGGCTGCCCTTAACAAAAGGGGATAAATAACATTCATCCACCGCATATTACACAATTAATAATGATATACAATATTTTGTTTTGATATGACAATAATAATAATATATGAAACTCGTGTGGTGCGCTGGGCAGGCCCAACATCAAGTGGCGCCCGGCGTGCTATTTTTTCACCCTTTCTTGACCGAATTATGAAAGCATCATGAAAATAAATATGTTTCATAAAAAATGGGCAAAATATGTATATAAAGAGATTTTGATAATTTTTTTCCCTTTTTTGGAAATTTTAACGATTCCAATTGTCATCAATCATATATGAAACTTTATACTTTTCAAAAAATAAAAAAAAAACTTTAATTTTTAATTATTATTAGAGATTGAAGGAAATATAATAGCCTAATTAAAAAAAATATACCATGCTAGAAAACAAAAGAAACTCACATTTATTAAATTTTGAATAACCGTGTTAAGCAAGAAAAGCACATTTCGCAATAACCGAGTCTTCAACAGTAAAATAATTGAGTCGCAATAACCGAGTACAGAAGTTTCTGCCATTCTCAGTATTGTAAACGATCAAAAATATTGTGATTGATAATTTAGAAGAGAAATAACACAGCTGATATCAATTTTCATTGAGATATACGTAAGATATATTAATGATTCCAAATGGAATCATCGGTTAAGAAAGGGTTAAAAGCGCCCTCCCACCTATTCCCACCATCGGGCGTCAATTCTATTTTTTTTAATGTGTCCTTGAAAAAAGTACATAAACATCTTCATTAATCCCGAAACATGACATAAATGCTTGAACTAAAGGTGAACGAAATCGGCATTTACCGAAAATATATTTAATGAGTTCAATGCTGAAAACCTGAAATGTTCGTATCGATATTATTTTTAAACCATCCGGTTTATTTCTATTTTAATATTTATTTAATTTTAAATGGGGTTTTAAAAATTATAAAGTAAATACATAAATTTATGAACTACGAAGTAAAATACATACATACATATTATGTACAATTAAAAAAATAACAAGAAAATAATAAATAAAATACTTAACACAAAAAAGGAAACCAAAATTATGAAATATAAATGAAGAAAAAAAGAAGAACCCAGAAGTTTGATGTCTAGAAGTCTCTTTTTATATTCGTATATTGAAGATATTTAGGAAATGTGTTCGTGTGAACTCAGCAGGAGTGACATACGTGTAACTCAGAGCATTAACTTTTTTGGTAGACTACTTAAGCTGTGTTGTTTAGTAGAGCCAACAAAAAAGTGATCACTAAACGGCGCTTTATAAATAATTATGATTTTTTTATTTGCATTTTTCTATCTTTCTTCAAATCATAATATCCAAATTTTATACATTATATAATTTAGACTATCACCTCCCTCTAATTAAAGTTTATAAGCTTGAGTAGAGAGATGATGTCCGTTACTAAATGACTAATTCGAAAATGCAAAACTTAATGACTAATCAAAAATTAAAAAAAGAAACAAACAAATATTATACCAGCATATATATAATTAATTATGCATGTGTTAAACACAATATTACGTAGAAGTTTATAACAAAATATATTGGTTAGGATCTGTTTCTCGCCTTATCAATTACTATTACATTACATAAAAAGAATTATCAAAAGTCAGTTTCACACAAGAAAATGCATAATCACCACCGCAAAAACAACAAAAGTCACAAACAAACACATACAACATATGTACCGATATCTACTAAACCCGTGCAACCACCTCCTTGAATCTTCTTTTTTCTTTGTACATTGCCTCTTTCGTTTCTCATTATTTCGTTTATTACACTTATATTTAGCGTCCCAGATTTCATTGCACCTGGCGCGTTCGCGTGATTTGAACCTACATTGGGTCCTGTCCTGATTATGTGTAGGCAGTATGTAGGTAACACATGTTTGTACGGTATTGTATCATCCATTATATTATTATTTGTTCCATATATAGCGGATTGCGGTCAATCGGTACTTCTATTGAGCATAAGCATAGGATTTAATTAATCAAATATGTTACATTATATACAAGTACATAATATAACTATGTATAGGTACATACATTTCTACTTGTCTAGTGACAAACTAAGTGATATCGATTTAACGTTTATAATATTAATACGGAGATATGTCCCCTCGTCGTTTCGCGGCCCATCCGTATGAACCTTCGAGCTCAGGAAGTGTCTGACCGAATGTTAGATTTTAGTCGACGCCGATGCCGATCATTCGGCCATAGTCATTTGACTTTATTTAACGTACAACACTATCCATCCCTATCAATAATACAGAATTTCCCAGCTCTTCGTTCGAAGCACAATCAGCAAGATTATGGGAAAGCCTTAGTCCGGATATTGCGTCGTCTAATTCACTTTGTATTTTCAAGTAAAAATTAGAAAAATAATATTTATCCATCTATACACATGATCCGATTTTCTCTCCTTGTCCTTTCCCTATTCATTTTTTGCTCTGAAGTATTTAATTTTTTTTTTGTTTTAATTTTAACCTTTGTGTAATATTTATTTTTTTTGCATTTAGGTTTGACTTTCTCCATGTCAGTACCTATATCTATTGCTAGGTACCTCGTTTTCAATCTTAATAATTACAACTTCCTTAATAGATGATCACTCGTAGACAAATGGATAGCCCAAAAATACTATAGAATAGACATAATAATGGTATGACTTTTAAAACTCCATTTTTGTGATAAAAAATCCTGGTCATCGGATCATGGTCTTCTTATTAATCCGACTAAGTCCCAGGCAATTATAATCGGTAGTCCTCGTCTGCTGTCTTCTATAAGGAATTTACAACTCCCACTGCTGTATATCAATAACCAATGCATTCCTTATACCAGGGTTGTAAAAGATCTTGGAATCTTCATCGATGATGACCTTTCGTGGCATGAACAGGTATCGCATGTTAGTAAATCTATTTTCTTTGCCCTACATTCACTTAATAAACTTAAAAATTTCCTTCCATTCCGTTGTAAAATAACTCTTGCTCAATCAATTCTTCTTCCATTGCTTGATTATGCCGATGTATGCTATTTGGATGCAAATGAAGTGCATCTCAATAAACTTGAACGTCTTCAGAATATATGTATCAGATTCATCTTTGGGTTGAAAAAATTTGATCGCATATCACCTTACCGCTCTTTGTTGGCCCAGGATACGCCAGCGGCGCAATATACACATTTTGTCACTATTGTACAATATTCTCTTGAACCCAAACCTGCCACAGTACCTCAAAAGCAAATTCACTCATTTATCCAATCATGGACTTCCACTCCGATCTGCTGAACGTACAACACTATCCGTACCTATCCATAATACAGAATTTCTCAGCTCTTCGTTCGAAGTACAATCAGCAAGATTATGGAATAGCCTTAGTCCGGATATTGCGTTGTGTAACTCACTTAATATTTTCAAGAAAAAACTAAAGAAGGAATATTTATCCTTGAAAACCTGATCCCAATTTCCTCTCCTGTCCTTACCATATCCTTTTTCTTGCTATGAATTATAATTTTTTTTTGTTTAATAGTATTTAAGTGTTATGAGTATTTTATTTGATTTCTTTTACTCTTTTTTATTTGCTGTTGTAGATACACAATGTTGTCATACTTTGTAATCTGGTTGGTTGGAAGAAATTGCCTAATGGCAATAAGCCTGCCAGTGTACAATTATATTTTTTTATATTATGTACAAGAAGATGCATTAATAAATAAATAAATAAATAAACTCGCCTCAAGATCGCTTTGAATATATAACAGTTTGTATTAAGACTCTCGGAAGAAGTGAGTTTTCAGGTGAATAGGGCTCAATTGTCGATCCCCCTCAGTTCAAGTGGTAGTTTGTTCCACGAGGCTGGAGGCTGCCTCCAGCCACTGCAAAGCACGACCACCAAAGTATGTGGTGTTAGCTGTATTTATATCGGTTAACTTGCCAATCATGGATGTGTTGGCTAACCGTAGTATGATTGTTATAAGTCTCCATAATTACAACTATTTATCGGGTTCGTGTTAAATTAATATTTGACATAGTAGTAGAAACAGAAGACGCTACTGGAGAGATCACGTCGAAAGAGCGGATTCTGTGAGAGTGGTGAAAATTGCGGCAGATGAGATACCGTCAACCAGCAGACCCCCTGGACGACCGCCAAAGAGATGGAAGGACAGCTGGACATCCGCGTCCCAGGAGTGAATACGAGAATAAACAGTACCCAGTACTAGAACAAGAAGAAGAAGAAGAAGACATAGTACCTTTTAGTTGCCCGAGGAGCTATACAAATAAATAATTCCAGATTTTCTTTGATGCACCCTGTCTCTCGCTCCATTTAACATTTAGAACAACTGAATTAAGATGGCAAACAATGCTAAATCTAGTGACTTAAAATATGATTTATTATATTAGATCCGCCTAAGATCCTATTCCCACTTGTCGTATGTTAGGTCCGACAAAATGTCGGGTGATCTAGTGGCAATACGTTTTAAATGGACTGTTCACACTTGTACTTATAGTGTAAGTGTGAACAGCTCCATTTAAAATGTATTGCCAATAGATTACCCCACATTTTGTCGGACCTAACACACGACAAGTGGGAACGGTGTCTAATACCACTATTGTGAAGTTACGTGCTAAGATTCCGTTCCAACTTGTCGTGTGTTATGTCCTACAAAATGTCGGGTGATCTAGTGGCAATACATTTGAAATGGACTGTTCACAATTGTCCTTATCGTGTAAGTGTGAACAGCTGCATTTAAAATATATTGCCACTAGATCATCCGACATTTTGTCGGACCTAATACACAAGTGGGAACGGTGTCTAATACAACTATTGTGATGCTACGTGTTGGTAAGGGGTGTTTACGTTATTTCAATTATTGGTAATCCATTATTTTTAATTTTTGGATTTTAAGAACAAATCTGACTTAACATGAAAAACTATCACGAACATTCACCTTGATTTTCTGCACTCTTTTCGCACATCAAATTATTTATTTTTCTACAATATATACATATTGCCGACCGCCTTGGCATAGTTGGTAAGCCGTTTGGCTTCTGTGCGGGCGTCCTTGGATGGATCCCAGCAGAGGATGAATTCATTTAAATTAATTTCTCTCGCAAATATTGCTTTTTTGGGTTGGACACACCGGTTAGTTGGAAAATAATTGCCAATTGGCTATAATCTCGCCACTTGTTTATTATTTATTTATTTATAATTGTGGAGTATTTGTGAAAAAAAATATAAAAGGATATTATTAATAACTTTTTTAAGGATGCATATAAACCCAAAAACACTAATTTAATATCAAATTTCTCAAATATGTTAAACAGTGTGTTTATATAAAATACAATAAGAATTTTTGACATTTATCTTGTGAATGTTCGTCACACAATTTTGAAATATAGCATGAATTACTTGAGCAAAATATTAACAATAAAATTTTATAAGTATAATTTTAATTACTCCATAACTAGGTATATGTCGTAGAGTAATAAATATTCTATGCGCTTAAAGAGTGCATAAAATCAAAGTGAATGACCGCTTAAGTTATTTTCATTTCAAGTGGTTTGTTTTTATAAAACAAAAAGTCAAAAAATTCAATAAAAAGTTTAACATACTTGAGAAATTTGATTTCAAATTGGGGATGTTTAGGTTTATATACTCTCTTAAGGGGCAGGGTAAGGCAATGTAGGCGAGTCAAATGCAAAATTTGAAACTATTGTACGAGAATGCACGTCCTTAAAGATTACAATCGTGTGCGCTCAAGTTAGTGAATTTGAATCGAGCGTTACATAAAATACTATGGTTTATTTGATTTTACAAAAAAGTGAGAACATTGTATGAAAACGTATCGAGCCAATGTTTAGATTTATAAAATATCTATCATTTAAAGAAAAATTAATGTTTCTAAGCCTTAAAAGTTTTGAGTTATGGATAAAAAATCTGAGAAAACAGGTATTATTAAAAAAATACTATGAACAAAGTACACAAAATAAAAAAAAAGTGTATAGGGCCAATGTATAGACAAATAATGAGAAAATAATATATATTTTTGTTGAATACGTAACTTTTAAGAGTAAGGCGTTATGAACATCCAAAAAGTACCTTGGAGCCTATCCCGTCACCTTAAGAGCGAGTATCCATGTCTACTTAGTATTTTGATAGATAATGGGTAATTGACATATCAAAATCCTTTGATAATTCTATTCTGTTCGGTTCAATAGCCACATAACTGTCGAGATACGAAATATGGGTACCTATCTTAGAAGCTACAGTTATGTATGATCTGTCATGACATTGCTATGTAGAACAGAAGCTCAGACAGCTTTGAAACACTATCAGTGAAATTGTCAGAACTCTTCGGAGAGCGCTTTCAGCTCCACAGTCTGACCGGTATCAAGATTGGTTGGTAATACATTCAAACCATTGTGGGAGTGCAGAGTATAGTCTGAAATAGCAGACCGGAGAGTATTATAATAATATAACATTATATTATAACCAGCTTAAGTTAATCGGCTACATCAGGTGAAATTGTTTTGAACAAATAATTGTATTATATTTTCTTAATATTTGTTTTTCAGATATTGTACCTACGTAATAAGCAACAAGGTTTTTAGATACCTAGAAACATACCTAAAAGGGCATCCATAGAATATGTGATCCAGATCTTCTAGGCCTAGATCTAGATCTTCTGGTTTGTTGGAACAAATTGCCTAATGGCAATAAGCCCGCCAGTGTACAATATATTTGTTTATATAATGTACAGAAAGATGAATAAATAAAATATAGTAAATAGATCTAGAAGATATGGATCCATATTCTTTGGATGTCCTATAAGAGATCGATACGATTTATACTGATCTATTTGTGACACTTTTTTTTAATTGCTTTCCCGATAATTTACAGGGAAATTTTAAAATTCGTTGAGAAAAACATGGTTGTTTTATAGGCGTTGTTTGTATTTTCTTAAACTGTTTTTTGTTTGTATTTAAATAAAATTCTCACGTCGTCAAATGGCACAAATCGTCCTTAAATGGTTGTATTGCCAATTTTGAAATAATAATAAATAACAGATCTAATAGAAGATGCTGAACTGTGCGAAACCAGTGATGACATATTGTGTGGAGGATGCTCAATGCACAAGCAGACACAGTCAGAAGTAAACAAATGCTGTGAGTTTCAGAAATGGACACTGATAATGATAGCAGGCAAAACCTCGAGAGACCGCGTGAGGAACACCAGAATAGGGAAATAAGTGAGGTTGATGATATCAGATGAAGTAGGCAGCGGAGGAGAGACTGGTATGGTCACGTCCAAAGGATGAAGATCACCAGACTTCCTCATATCGTACTGGACAATCAGCCTCACGGAACGCGCCCTTGTGGTGGACCGCCTAAAAGATGGAGGGATAGTTGGGAACCCACTTCGCAGGAGGAGCAGACCCGAAGGTCTACATAAAAGAAGAAGAAGAGTTTATTTGAGGCTTTACGTTGCTTGGAAGAGATTGTAAACCCATATTGTACACTTGATTGTTCAAAACATTAATAAATAAAACTTTGTAAGATATTTCTGAATTGTTTCTAAATTCAGAAATGCATGCAATTCTGGTATGAAAAAAATTGTAATGGTGACCTGTATTTATTCCAGTTTGCTGTATGCGTGCCAACTTTGGACTTTTACAAAACAGTTATAAGATCATGTCAAAGAGTAACGGAGAGTAGCATAATAAAGCTACAGAAAATACAAAAGAATATTAGTGAAACTATTAGGAAACAGACAAAATAAATAGATGCTCTGAAACAAGTTTTTGAACTCAAGTGGGAATAGGCTGGACACATATTGCGTTTCACAGATGAAAGATGGACTTTACAAACCACGATATGGACGGGACCTAAAGGGAAAATGAATGTTGGCAGACCGGACACAAGGTGGATCGATGATATAATAATAACAAGGGGAACGAACTGGAAAAAATGGGCAATGACAGAACTAAATGGAAACTATTGGAGGAGGCCTTAATCCAAGAGGAATATTTATATTAGATATAAATTAGGCTAAAACTTGCTTCTATACTACATACTTTGAGAAACGTTCAGTTGTGCAAAATATGATGCAGCGCGGTTTTAAGATAAGGTTTACATATGCAAAATACCATTAAACATGTGGTACATACCTACCAATGTACCTACATTGTGTATTTTATGAAGTTGCATTCCTAATGTACTTTACCGCATAAAAGCTGTGGTACATGCTTTTGCATCCAACCGATATCTATATGCTCTCACCGTGCAGTTCCGCCGTAAAATTTGTATAAAATGATCGTAAAAAATATGAGAGACAAGAAAACATACATTTACAGGCACAAATCCGGTTCGAGATTAGATCTTTCATGCAAAAAATAACACATAGTTTTTTATTCCATTGGGTGTGGACCCATTTACTTATTTGTGTTACAACGTATAAATGTAATGTTATTTTCAATTTTTAGAGTTAACTTTTTAACACATTTTATTTTATTTATTTATCGTATGGGTTAATCACATACACGTCATAACAAAACAGAGTTTGGATACAAAAATAATAGTAATTACCACACAGGTTTTAATTAAATTGATTTCTAATGGCAACCCCTAACAATTTCGTTGATTTATACAAATTTGACATAGTAATATGTAATGAGAAAGAAAAACATCGAGTAAAAATAAAGTGTTTTAGGTGTATGGCATACTAGAAAAAAATAACCTCTGCATAGCCCATGTTGGTTATATGATTTGTCTTTATAATATAAGACCAGTGAACCCTCGGCAAACTTCGTATTGCCTGTATAAATACAGGATGAAGAAGAAAAAAGTACTGCGAAGAGATGGAAGGAAAATTGGACCTTCTTCTCCCAGGATATTCCACCTTCATAGGTAAAATGACCTAATACCCGACGAAGAAGAAGACGAAAAAAAAAGTTTTAATCCAGAAACCATCCCGGGTATACGCTCGACAATTCACCAAAGTTTCATTGCAATCGGATGAACGGTTTACGATCGCATAGTATACATACGTACATGGATACATACAAACATTCAAATTTAGAATATACATGAAATTTTTGTTTTTAGCTTCATCTCACGTTCTAGAAAATGAATCTATTGAATTTTAGTTCGTGTGCAATGTGGGTACAGTTCAAACAATAATTTCAAAACTAACATATATACACAATATCAAGCCATGTTCCGAACGCCATATTATTCTATCATGGCACTCATCCTTCGTCTCATCAACATTGATATATCGTCTTGACATGTTCGTCTGCTTGGTCGAGCCATCGTTTTCTTGGACGGCCCCGACCTCTTATTCCATTCCTGTCCGCATTGTATAGGGCGTTCCACATTCATTCTCCCCATGTGGCCAAACCATCTTAATGTATTCAATTTTATTCTATTGATGACATCTCTCTTTATTTTACATTCTTTCCCAATGTCCTCATTTCTTACCCTGTCAACTGTATGTAGGTATTCTGTTTCGGCTGAAGACATTCTAAACTGGAGGCAAAAGTTGCAGAAGGCCAAGGTTCGATTTGAGCTATAGCGCCATCGAAGAAAGAGAAAATACTTCAAGATACAAGATTTCTTTACAATTTGTAATAGCAGCCATTGTGTTGGACACGACACAATCTTTTAATTTATTTTTCGAAGCTTTCTTCTTGATTGACATTTCCCTTAATAAGGTTTCCCGCCAAGAATAAATAATAGATAGTCAGACGCCCGACCATAGAGGTAGACAATTTTGCCTCCATAGATATACTTAGATAGGTAAGTACCCACCCATCTACACCGTGTTTTGCGGTTGACATGCAGTATCGCGTTTTCTCTCTGGTTTTGTGAGTTATCTGGCGGGAAAACGCCCGTCGCCCGCCAATCGAGTAGGATACTGTCTGCTATCTTATTTGTTCCAAACCAATCTATGGCTTCGTTGTCGACGTTCGATTTTCAAATAATTGAACAGCTAGCAAACTCGTAAAAAAGTAGGTAATCATTGAATTTCGAATAAGGAATAATCAATGTTCTCTTGCATGTTTGAATTAGACGAAATTTTGCTAGCTTTGCAAAAACTCGCTACATTTCATTTGTTTAATATTCGAAATATAGCGATTTATAATATTAGTCAATGTATTATTTCTCGGTCCGTTTTATTTATGTAAATTCACTTTAAAACAAGTGTAGGTACGCACAGATGAGTTTATTACCATAGGATGACCTGTTTCAAACGTATATAGCCTAGTCTTCACACCAGATTTTTTGTACCTAACTTACAAAAGTTTGGTAAACATAGGTTGGTCAGGCTTATTTTATATATAACATTATACAGTCACATTATATATTAAAAAGTAACTGAAATATTGAAAAAATAACAAAATTGGTATTTTTACCAAAATTTTGTAGGTTAGGTTTAAAAATTCTGGTGTGAAGACTAGGCTATCCCTTTAAAACAAACAATGCAAAGAGAAATCTTGCGAATGTGGTACAATAATATGTATTTATTTCACTAGGTATTTTTTTAATCAGACAAAAATGATTATGTTTCTACATATATATTTCCCTTATAATAGGACGACCATTTCGGCAGACTAGGCCCTTATCAACTGGTTGATAAGGGCCTAGTATCAGTTAATAAGGGCCTAGTCAGCTGAAACGTTCGTTTTATTATAAGGGAAATATAAATGTAGAAACAATAATTTTTGTTTGATTAAAAATACCTAGTGTAACAGAGTTCTACACATTAAACTCCGTCAGTGTTGACAAATTAAAAAATAGGTTCTAATGGGGCAATATTTTTGAATTATTGTTGTACTTTATTGTCAAATGTACTTTTGTATTCTGTAATGAAAAATAAATAAAATAAAAAAAAATACGGTGTCACTATTTTTACGACCGGAATTGGCGGGAAAAGCGTTTTCCCGCCAAAAAGTGTCTATTTACACGACAAATTTTCTGACGTCGTCTATGTTTTTAGGTCATTTATAACCATAGAAAGCGCAGATAAATCAAAATACAAAAATATTTACCTTTGTCATTTTTTCAATGGTCATAAAAATGCATCATGGAAACCAACTTGAAGAAAAAATAAATAATATTGGCATCTTATTACATTTACTTAATTTTATAAATCATTTTTCATCGAGATCTACAATTATAACAAAGTATAAACAAAGGTAAATATTTTTATAACTTGATTTATCTGCGTTTTCTGTGGTTATTTTTGGTTTTCGTCTATGGTTGAGTCGTGTAAATAGTCGTAGCCAAAAAATATTCTAAGTATTTGTTTGTTTGTACGTGTAGCGATGAATAGAAAATATATAGTTAGTCGATTGTGCACCCTGTTAATACATAAAAGTTTTGCACAACACTACTGTACGTACAGTGGGGTGGTGTAGTTCAACCAACTCGAAACCGATGTGAGACTGGAAACTAATATGATATATTTTTTTGCGATATTCATTTTTAAATATCTCCTTTACACACAGGACGCAGAAAAAATATTTGTGATATTATATTGGTATCATTGGTAATTACGAGGATCCCCGAAGACGGTCGACTGTCTTCGTGAACCGAATGACCGCGGAGCGTGTATACCTTTCAATAGACTCATAGCTAGGTATTGCAATCCAGCAGGATTTTTGCGTCCATCATTTTGATGTTTAATAAAACCTACAATATTCTCACAAAAAATAGACAACTTAGTTGTAATCGTATTTAACTATATTTAAGCCTAAAGGTCTAGCTGATTGTTCTTGAAAAGAAATGCAAACACCAGAAGAGTCAATAAAAAAATACGACGTTACAACGTTCAACAGTTCAAACAGAGCTATATTTTTTTCAGTAAAGAGTTAAAATTTATTTTGCTTTGATGGCGTATAATTTAAGATTTTGAATATTTTCAGAGAGTAAAAAAAAATATTGAACATTCGAATCCCAAGAATTCAATCACAAATTCGAAATATTCAAAAGGTGATAGGTATTTTGGGAAAATATGTGTCAATTCAGTTTTGAAATTCATTTTAGAAATTCCAACATTTGACAACGTATCCAATCTTAAAAACGTCACGTTCAGAAAAAAAAAATTCCATTCTTAAATTTCAACACTGCTGTAAGTTGACAACTATTTTTTAACATACATACATACATACCATCACGCCATGTCCCTCACGGGGTAGGCAGAGAGAACCGAAACGCCACATTTTTCTATCTTGACACGCATTCATCGCCTCATCAACATTCATACATCGTCTCATACATGTTCGTCTATTGCTCACACTTCAAACATTTCCGTCTTTCAAAATTTCGTTCACATGGTCGTGTCATCCCTTTCTTGGGCGTCCCCGACCTCTCATTCCATTCCTTTCCGCTCTGTATATTTTCTTCGTCAGGCGCTCTTCATTCATTCTCCCCAAGTGACCAAACCATCTCAATGTGTTCACTTTCATTCTAGTAATGACATCTTTCTTAATCTTACATTCTTTCCTTATCTCCTCGTTTCTTACCCGGTCATACATCGTTCTATTACAAATCCTTCTTAACGATCTATTTTTTAACTGTTATTATTATAACTATTTTTTTAGTTGTGAGGCACCGGCTTTGAATAGTGCTTCCACTCTTTTCTATTATTGTTTTCGAGTATCCCGTAAGAGCCGGGTAATCGAAAATACAACAGGCAACAATAACATCTCACATAGTTCAGCAATGAGGTTCACCACCCATTCTGAATATAGTGCCTTTTTATGTGAGACGAGACTGGTGTGTGGGTAAACACAGATATGTTTTGCTCCCTTTTATAAGGCAATGCACACCCGCACACCTTTCGCTGGTTACCCCACATTGTGGGATATGCCGTGATGGTATGAATTAATGACAAAAAATGTTTTTTAACCCTTTTTTCACTTCTACGTTGCTGGTTTATAATTGATTTTTTTCAACAAATTGTTTTTTCATAAATTTCGAAAAACATATGTCGACATTTTTACATGGATACTTCTATGAAATAATGACTGGTATATGGCTGTGCTCAGCTAGGTATCTATTGGACCATGGTTCAAATTCTGCCTCATACAATTTAATTCAACTAAAACAAAAGGTTTTGCTTACATTAAGGAATAAAAAAAAATTGTAACTAAAAATTGTAAAAAATTGTATTTTATAGAATGCTTTTTCTCAACCCACACCACTACCCGTTCTGCTTATGGGGACTAATAACAGCTCCTTGCAAAAATCTGAAAGAATACACAAAGAACATAAAAAAGTCCGGAAAACTCTAAAACCTTGCAGACACTGCACTTAAAGAAAACTTTCAAAAACCTTTAGAATGCCTAATGCATTTTGAAAATAATAAATTACAATCGAGGGAGATATTTTTTTTTAGATAATTCATTCATTCATTCATAACAATACCAACAATCAAATTGACACCGATCTTGTATCTGAAAGTAGTATCAAAACAAGCAAAACAGATATTATCTATAATATCTATTATCTATATTATATATTATATTAGAACATAATATATAAACACTAGAAACACACGATTTAAAAAAAAAACTAAAATAATAATTAAATAATTTAATAACAATAATTAAATAACTAAATAATTGTATCTTTGTTAATCCTTGTTTTTGTTCTTATATCATCCATCTGATTACTATGAAACATGGTGATTCCTTCAGAGCACACCCGGGAACATTTCTGCACAATTTTTTTTTACATATTTCAGTATCATTATGTACATAATTTAAAAACGGAAGGATTTTATATGTGTAAATAACATACATATACAAATTATTTTGAAATAATGTGAAAATCTGCACTTATCACCGAAAGAGTCGTTGGGCATTGGTAAACGCAACCTCTCCCAGGTACAAGACTTACCTTATATATTCACTTTATTTTCCATATCTACATACATATATTCAATAAGAAAGAAAATATCAAAAAACAATCGAAAACTTTGTTATCTCTAGGACTCATTCGTTTCGGGTAAGGTCGAAGAAGCTCATTCAGTAGCTGACCGTTTGATATTTGTTAAAAGTGAGTTACGTGCGAGGTATCTGATGTCTGGTGCAGACAATGCACAAGATGGATTCAGTAGACGGGAGATTTGGTTCAATTAGATAAACTTGCTGATGCAGAAGCAATGCGCTGTACGTGACTTAATACATGCACCTTAGATTATATATGATACAGATACCTAGTCAGCGCAATGAATGTATGCCAACTAAAACTACGCTGAAACAGACGAATTTCACTCGCCCGGCCGTATACGTACACCTACCGATACGCACACCTACATAATATGTAGACCAACCGATCTACCGCATACATTTGAATTCGAAAAAAAAACTTGGCATACATTTGAATTCGAAAATTGTACTACACGCGGCTTCTGTACTTTATAATTCTATGACATGCACAGATAAACTCTAGACAAACTCTAACCTATGTTTGGTATAATCATTTTGTTAAAACTTCTGGGAGTTATCATTTTATTGTATTCATATACTTACGACAAATATCTATATATATAAAAATGGATTTACGTATATTTGTATGTGTCCGATGAACTCCCAAACCAACCATCCGATTGCGATGAAACTTTGGGAATTTGTTCAACTCATTCCGGAAAAGGTTTATGCATTGTAATTTATTTATTCGATATCTCACAGAAAAAACAATAAAAAAAAAGTTGGTATTGATACTTAGTGGGATTGTTCAGCAAAAATCATATATACCCATACATAAAATGGTATATTATATAAAAAATGGAATAAAGATCCAAGGACCTATATTTGTTTGAATAATTAAATAAAATTTGAATGAATGAATGAATAGGGACGGAAGGGACTGTAGAGATGGAAGGGAAAAAAATACGGAATTATTATTATCGAATTTAGATAAGAATGTTAAGTGATAAAAAGGAAACATAGCGAACAACCATTTTTATATATTTGGTGGTAAATAACGTCTGCTGGGTGTTACTAGTAATATATAAGACACGATGAATTATGATTAGGTAATTGTTTACAAATACTGTCCCTCGCCGATCGCAATAATTTTTGTATCACAAGATATATAAACGCATTTATTTAGGGTAAAATAAAAACTTTTGGCGGTAAGGCTTTGAAAAATTATAAGAAAATAAATAAAGTTACGAAAAATGTATGGACAAATCCATTACAATTCGTTAGTTTTCTGACAATTTGAATTTCTGAAACTCACCGCTAGGTGGCGATTCTGCATCCAAACTACTAGCGTTTTGGAGACAAATTTTTTCCAACTTACCAGTGTTTCCAGCCCAGAAAAGAAACATTAGCATGAAACCAATATCAAATTTAATACATCTACTGGCCGGACAAGACAAACGTCACTTTTCTTCTCCAATATCTGTAAAACAAATGCTTCCAAAAACGCTCCGATTAACAGATTGATAAACTTATTTAACTCTTACGAAAAAAATGTCGACTTAGACATATTTTTTGATTCACATATAACATTTAAAAATAAACTTATATCTAACATCGTGACATTATAACAATTAGGTACTGATTAATTTTATTTTTCCCAACCACCCTCAGTAATATATTTTCTTTTTCTTCCCAACTCATGAATCTGTCAATATATATTCGTCTACACACACATGCACACCCTCTCTCACACACACACACACATACACACCCACACACTCACACTCTTTCTAGATATCTCTTTCACTCACACATGTATTACTCTTCTCTCATGCGCGCACCCCACTAATTAATACAGGACAATTTTAATGAAACAAAAAATAAGTATGACGAAATATTACAACAAAACAGGGAAATTTTAAATACGATACAATTCATTAGCGAACAACAAGATGAATTTAAAATTAAATTACACGCACTCGAAGAGCAGACAGAAGAATCATTAAAGGAGACAGCTGCTCTGAAAATTGCTAATTCAAATTTTCAAAAAATTATAACCACTCAAGAAATAAAGATCGATCACCTGGAATACCTGACTATGGATAGGAATATTGAAATAAGAGGGGTTCCAGAAACTCAACAGGAAAACAATGGCGAGCTATTCAAAAAAAATTCTAAAATTATTAATTTCAAAATTGCTACATCCACCACACCAGCATTTAACAGAACCGGGCAAAGAAATATAAGTAGACACCCTAGACCTATCATCGGTATCTTTGACGACAGAGTCATGCGCGACGAATTTCTTGATAACCTGAAGCTTTATATAAAACAGACAGCTTCCTCAGAAAATAGATTAAACACTATTGATTTGGGCTTATCGCAAATCTCGTCAAGAATATTCGTCTCCGAACAACTTACCCAAAGGACCAAGTTATTACTCTCTAGAACGAAAGACGTTGCCAAAACTTTGAATTACAAATACGTATGGACCAAAGGAGGACAAGTGTTCGTCAGACAAAATGATTCGTCCAAAATTATCCGGATTAACAACACATCAGACATTGAAAACATAAAGAAATAACAATTCGTAATGCTGCTACTAATACATTATATTTCATTGTATTCGTTTAATATTTTAATTGTAACTATTGTATTCACTTCTACCATATTTTATCGCGATATGTAATCACCAAATAAATATATAAATATCCAATTTTACACTCTTACATAATCACCTTTCAATCATTTTTATATCTTTACTTTGTTGTATTTTTGCCTCTATATATTTAATTACTCGCTACTATATTACAACATCTTTGAAGTTTTAAATTGCATAACACTTTATATTTTGATATATATGAAACAATGTTTATCCTCAATTCACAACGGTACAGTAAGATGTCATTTATTTAAAATTGACAACATATCACTTATTAAATATTTTTGCTGTCCGTTACTATTATTATATAACCTCACGATGAATTATTTGCCTTTAGTATTTTATTATGTAGCGACAATTAACCGCACAAAATCACATATTGCAAATATTATTACTATGATCTCTTACAATAACATTATCTTATTATTAATTTATTTTAAACAAAAAATACACGTTTTTATTCCACGAGTAAATAAAATAAGGCACTCGAAATCGCTACTGACACTATTTGACATTTATATATTATTTTGTTACAATACCACAATACATAATACCACGGTATCCAGTGGCAGAGAAATATAAAGCCGTATATTCACGTACGTTACGGCCTCTACAAGGCGGTAAATGCTTGTTTTTCATAATAGATTATCAAGATACGGAATTAATATTTTTACTATTATTAATATGCCATCAAAATACTTTTAGCAAGTTCTCAAAGTGTCCATCGCGATTTTTAGCATGCTCTCAAAGTGTTCACTTTAAATTACTGTTTTTTCTTAAAATGTGTTTTCGAAGTATTGATTTGAATATTTTTCTATTATCAATATATCACCCTAATGTTTATATTATATTATTGCTGTTATATGTATGTATGTTGTCGAATTATTGACCTGATTTTTTTATTATTATTAACGTGTCACCAAAATATTTATATTATACTATTGATATTACTTGTGTGTTGTCGAAATACTGTTTTGAATTTTTTACTATTGTTAATGTGGCATCTAAATGTTTGTATTTTATTCTCACTATTATTTGAATGCTGTCGAAATATTGATTTGAATTTTCTGCTATTATTAATGTGTCACAAACATGTTTATATACCAATGTCGATGCAAATACTATATATTGTTATCAAAAACAAACTTAAAAAAAATTGCTTGATGATGCGTTTCTTCCTTCTCTCGAATATTAATTTTTACTTACTTTTTATTCAAGATATTTATACATATTATATACTTATATCGTTACTTTCACCACCTTTGATGTGTTTAATGCCAATGCCGATGCAAATACTATACATTGTTACCATGTCACGTGCCGTGGTCCTGGTTTCTCATCCCACTACTATTCATCCACAAAAACGAAAAATTTGATCAATAGTGTCTGTACGAAACATAAAGAAAAGGACCTTGACAATTGGTCTATTGAATGCTCAATCATTGGGTACAGGGTTCGATGATCTGTGTGTATATGTTGGGGAGCATGACATCGATGTACTGGCTTTGAATGAGACATGGATTGATGAGGTTAGGGCTAAAACAGATAGGACTATCCCAGGCTTTGTATTACATCTCTCTCCACGCTCTGGTCGTGGTGGTGGTGTTGGCTTCTATGTGCGCCAACAATTATCATGTAAAATTCTACCCTATGAAAATAAATTCTTAGAACAGATGTGGATTAAAATCAAAGCTACAAATATCAACATAACTCTAGGTACAGCCTATAGACCCAATGTTAAGAGTCTGGGACAGACCCTTGAGTGTTTAAGTGATAATATATCTGATCATATCTTTCGGTGTGAGAATATTTTTCTACTGAGTGATTTAAATATTGATATAGTAGACGAAGAACATATAGACGCAAAGAAATTATTGGATAGTTTAAAAGTCTTTGATATGACACAAGTGGTGCGTGACCCCACACGAATAACTGATACATCTTCAACGCTTATAGACGTAATATTCACCAATATACCCGAGGCAGTCACAAACACAGATGTGTATCATTATAAGTCCATAAGTGATCATGGTTTGATAGTGTGTAAATTAAAATTTCCGAAACAAAAAAAAAACCTGAAAGAATACGATACAGAAACTTTAAGGACATGGACGTAAATAAGTTTAACTCAGAACTTGAGAATGGTCCCTGGGAGTACATTAACTCATTGAATGATGTTAACATTATGGTCGAAAATTTTAATACTTATATTATAGATATGTATATTTGATTCCCATGCACCGTTAGAGATAAGAACTATTAAAGATAAACACAAGCCTTGGATCACAGATGTAATCAAATACATGATGAAAATTAGAGATAGAGCCTACAATAGATACCTTAAAACTAAAACTGACACACATCATATCTATTACAAACAACTAAGAAATCTTGTAACGTCCTCCATAAAAAGAGAAAAATCCGCTTTCTTCACACACAATGTGAATACCAACATTAGAGATTCAAAAAAACTCTGGAAATCGCTAGAAAATACCTTACAACACAAAGTAAAAACACATGAAATACCTTTAGAGTTAAATAACCCTGAGATAATCAATAGGTAAACACTTTTTAAACTTAGATCATAATCATTCACATAGTACGGACCTTCTTAATTATTATAAGACAAACAAATTTTCCACCTCACTCTCGTTTAAGTTTCATATTGTGGATGAAAACACCATAGCAAAACCTATAAGTAGTATCAAAACAAATGCAACCGGTTGCGACAATATAAACGTTAATATGATAAAACTCATTTTACCTCATGCTCTAGGTACTATTACAAACATAGTAAATAAGTCACTAATATCTGGCACTGTACCTGAGGTGTGGAAAAATGCTATAGTCAAACCACTTCCCAAAAAGACTCCTATTGTGGGATTAAACGATCTTAGACCTATTAGCATACTTCCTACACTTTCGAAGGTACTTGAAAAGGTCGTTTATGATCAAGTAGTGAAATTCACCGAAAGATGTGAAATAGTGCCTCCTCATCAGTCCGGGTTTCGTAAGGGCCATAGCACCACATCTGCGTTGCAATGTATTACAGACGACTTGCATGCATCTGGTGATGATGGAAAAACCTCAATAATAGTACTCTTGGATTACTCTAAAGCATTCGACATGTTAAGTATTCCATTTCTAATTGAAAAGTTGCGATACTTTGGTTTCGCATATGACACTGTCGAATGGTTTCAAAGCTATTTTCGGTACAGAACGCAGCGCACAGCATGCGGCGAAATTTTGTCATCTGCTGTTGAACTGACTCGTGGAGTTCCTCAGGGTTCTATACTTGGGCCATTGCTGTTTGCCATATACACATCGGACATGATGCATGCTCTCAGATTCTGCAAATCACATATGTACGCAGATGATACACAATTGTATTTATCTTTTGAGGAGCGCAATGCGGGGTCTGCTGTGGGTATGTTGAACAGTGATCTGGAAAGAGAATGGGCACAAGACCATGCACTAGCTCTTAACCCCAAAAAAACTATTGCAATAATAATCGGCTCACAGCATAAAATCAATGCTGTAAAAAACAGCAGCAACAAAATTCAGCTAAATGGTAACATCATCCCTTTTGTAAAATCGGCGCGGAATCTTGGCATCATAATGGATGAAAGATTAAGATATGAGAAGCACATTAATAAAAAAACGCAATGGTGCTTTTCGAGGTTGCGTCTTTTGTATGAGATCCGTCCATACATTGCAACGGGTGTTCGCAGGTTGCTTACTGATAGTTTGGTTCTCTCAATATTGGACTACGGGGATTCGATATATGGTACGTCTCTGTTAAAAAAAACACAAAAACAAGTGCAACGCGTACAGAATGCATGTGCCCGATTTTGCTTCAATATACCTAGACGAGCACACATATCACCTTATCTTAATCGGCACGGGATTCTGAACATGTCTAACAGAAGGAAGCTGCACTTTCTTTGTCAACAACATAGTGTGATAAAGAAACGTTCTCCTTCCTATCTGTTTGATAGACTACAGTGGTCACGTGATTTGCACGTCCACTCAACGCGACAGAGAGGCCATTTACTCGTTCTCCCCAGACATCGAACCTCCGCATTCGACGGTAGTTTTAGGTATGCTTCCTCAAAGTACTGGAATGAGTTGCCGCAGAACATACGTGCGATGAACTCTTTGCAGAGTTTTAAGAAACACTGCAAGATATGGTTATTGAACCAACAAGGGTTCCAGCAGTGAAAAAAGAGAAGGAAGAAATACATTTTATTTTTGAAATACATTTTATTTTTATTTTATTTTTAATTACTATTAAATCTTTATAGGTCATGACATGTGGTCTGTCCTCAATGTTTTGTGTTGTCCCAAGGCTTTGCTGAAAACCAGCAGCACTCCAGGGGTACCTGGAAGTGCGCAGCTGAGCAATAGCCTTTTTGTTGTCAATTGTAAATCAAAATTTTGTATATATTTTTTTTTTGTTTGATGTAACAATAATGACAACAAATAAACGGTTTATTATTATTATTATTATTATAATTCACACTTTTTTGTTGTATTATTTTGATATTAGGTATAGTACGTAAGAGGTACATGTTATTTTTGTATTTTTATTTATTTAATTTCAATAATTGTATGCATGTACTGTCCTTGGTAAAATAAAATAAAAAATAAATAAATGAGAAATGAATTTAAATAAATTTCTCCTCTGCTGGGAATCGAATCCAGGACGCCTGCACAGAAACCGAACGGTTTACCAACTGTGCCACGGCGGTCGAGGTATTTTACTTTTCTGGCGAGATATGCCTGGAATATTTAATAGTAGGTAATAGTAAACATTTTCCTAAAAAGCCGTGTAATAATTCAGGATAATTTATTTCTTTATTTATCTGAATCAAACGTTTTTTTACTTTGAACATTGTCGAGTCAGAAATTTGTTACAAACCCGGTTTAAACAGGCTTTGAAACTAGTAGTTAATAAAATACTAGGAACATTTTTCTTGTCACCTGTCTATGAAGTATATACAACGTGCCTCGGGAATATTTTTTTTGTACATCTTTCGTGTGAGAGAATAAAAATACACCGTATCGTATCCTCGGTGTCGAGGGACGTGACGTCACTCGGGGGTATCGCGACGCCGCCCGCGTGGGCGTCCCGGCGCTACTCCGACCGACGCCGACGACGCAAAGACGCATTTGTCTATGGGATTGGCGCCATAATATAATGGTTTGCCTTTGGCAACCGAAAGTTTTATCGTGTTGTTTCTATGAAAATCTCCGGTGGGATGAATTTAAGAATTTAATCCATCCCACTTGGAAAGAAAGATGTCTTAAAAAAATAATCGAAGCAAGTAAAGCATTAAAATTATGTGACTTAAACTAAATACTTAAAACTTGGGCTAAATTTATAATGTTATTCATTAGAAATATTCATTTATTAATTGTTGGTTGGAGAGGAGCATGTGACAATATTTTAAACCAGTTGTAAGTTGAACCAAAATTAATAATAAATGTTATACTAAAGAAAAAACGTAAATTTCCCACAAAAACATTTTTTGACACCCTTTTTGATGGCCAAATCACAGCGGAAGTTTTAATAATATGAGTATTAGAAATATAATAAAATCAAAATGCATTAGTAATGCAGAGTATACGGGTTCAAATTTTTCGTCATCCATTTTAGTTTACCTATACCACATGTTACAAGAAACTGTTCTTAAAAAAAAAACAAAGTGTAAACGAATGTAATGAATTCCAATCAATAAACAAAAAGACATTATTCATTTGGAGTTATAAACAAGACCAGTGTTTATCAACATTTCTAAAAGTTTCAAGGATGCCTTCTTTAAAAACGCGATATATTTCAAGGATATAAAAGATTTTTGTTTCTAGTCTCAGAATGTACTCAAAATAAAATCGAAACGATACAAAAAATTCATAATAGTTTCAGAGCATTCGACTACGCAGAGTTATCTTTCTTTCGTGAGATGTTCTCCGAGATTTTCTTGGAGCCGATTGAATACTAAATTAAAGAACTTTATCCGATTTTGTTTCCAACACCCAGGAAATATTGACTTTAATCTCGACTTTGTGAAGGTTTGTTTTTCTTTACCTCCCCCCGCCCTCTTTGTAGAAAGACTCATGAAAGAGTTGACTAAAACATTGATTGAATGAATGACGAAATGTTGATTTGTGCTTAATGAATATTGAAATAAAATAATGTCTGAAATACAAAGATAATGACGAATAATATAAATTTACTTTTGGATATCATATTGTTTAGGCAAACAATTTATTGAAAGAGGTTAATACAAAATTATCAAAGAATTTAAGATGGATTTTGAAAGATTTTCGGTTTGAAATCCTTTGATTAATTCAATAATAAAACGTAAAAACCTACAACGTAAAAATTTCATTACAATTCTATTGGGTTTTTTTTTATTCGTTCGTCTTTTTTTTATATCCACGTTTCAGAATCCATCGACAGTCTTGAGACAACTTCAAACTCTGACGATAAACATGTAACAGAAGATGCTGACCTTTGCGAAGAAATCCAGATCAAATTCAATAAGGCAACTGCAGTCTCTGATGCCCAAAAAGATCATCTGAAAAAATGAGGATATGGCCATAAAGAGCAAAACGAGAATTTACTAGACATGCGTCAGACCAGTGATAAAATATGGAGTGAAGGCACAAGCGGACACAGTCAGAAGTAAACAATTGCAGAGGATTTTCGAAATGAGGACACTGAGAATGATAGTAGGCAAAACGTTGAGAAACCGAGCGAGGAACACCAGAATATGGAAAATATGTGATGTTATTGATTTCATTAGATAAAGTAGGTAGCAGAAGAGGGACTGGTATGGTCACGTCCAGAGGATGGACAGCAACAGACTTACTCATATCATGCTGCACAATCAGCTCCACGGAATATGCACGACTGCAATCTCCACTTCGCAGGAGGTGCAGACATCTTAAAAATAAACCCAATGGTCTACGTAAAAGAAGAAGCAGCCGATTAACTCAGTGCATTCATGTGATTCAATATGATTATTGAATGCCCCTAAAAATATAATCTTATAAGTAATTATTGTAAGGGTGTTGTTATGTATATTAATTAAAACAAATTAATAAAATGTTTTTATTTCTTTGTTACAGGTAAGCAAGCATTTGAATGAATCAATTGGAAAAATCTTGAACAAGAAAGAAAATTACTGAGGTTTGCTATTGTATTACTGTCTTTTGTAAAGTGTATTGTTTTATTTGTATTACGTCTCATTCTTGTTAATCGTATTGTTTCATTTGTGTGAAGTATACTCTACCGTACTTTTTAAAAAAGTAGGGTTTACTTAATAGCATTGTTTTGTTTATGTGAAGAACACTCAAACTTTTTTTTTACAAATGTAAGGATGCCTGATCGTATTGTTTTGTTTGTGTGAAGAATAATCAATCTAATTTTTTATAAATGTGAAGTATCCTCAATCATTTTTTTTATAAATTTAAAGTTAACCCAATCGTATTGTTTTGTTTGTTGACGAATATTCAATCGTATTTTTATAACTGTGAAGGATCCTCTATCTTTTTTTTTTTTTATAAATATAAAGTAAACTCAATCGTATTGTTTTGTTTGTGTGAAGTATACTTTAAATCGTATTGTTTTATTAATATGATGTATATCATCGTATTTTATGATTCAATGTGAGGTAGGTATACATATTTTTTGAAACAGCTACGTAGGGGACACCAGATAGAAGGAAATAATTGATCTTTCTGTTTTGTTTATACATAAAGTAATCATTATTCGTCAAACTCATTGCAATATTTTAAAAATAAATAAGTATTTTAAATGATGAAAATAAATATTACAAAATATATATTAATATTAATTTAACTACAGGAAGTATTATAAAATATCGAGTAGGTTCAAATAAATCGATACGATACCTGTGAATTTTAATATCCGGTGATGTATCGCTATTGCAAAAATGTAGCAAATTTCATTACAATACTTAATGTAGATACCTACTGGGTAAACATGTACAAGAGATGATATCCGGAATATTATTTTTCGTTATATTCATGATCGAAATTTTATTTGGGTGTGGTGAGATGAATTTTACCAATAATTGTTTGTATATACATTTAATAAATAATTTTGAAAAAAGTTTCCCCGCCTCCATGCATTAAAATGATTAATAGACTTTGAACTAGTTTAAGTAACAACGTTGCTGAAGATGGACGAAAGTCTGAAAACGATTCGACAACACTTATTTGTAAAAAAAATATTGAAAGTGAAACTGTATAATTATTTCGTATATCCTTCGAATACTTGGTCAGTATAAAATAAAAAGAATGGGTTAAGGTCAACGCTATACTCCTTATTGCCAAGTCACTACAAAAAGGATTCATATTTTGTATGGAAAATTTTCAGCATTTTTATGAAATGAGTTTGTTTCATTATTTTTGATTAAAATATTTAATAATGAAAAATTTGATAATTCCTCAATGCCATTTTATGTAAGTGATATGCCTTTTTAGCAATTTGAAAATCAAAATATCATATTTTAAGTTACTTGAGCTTGGGGTCACTTTGAAATATTTGACAGTTAAAAAAATTGAGAAGCACTGATCAGATATCCTTCAAAATCTAATGGGGTCGAACAAGTATTTGATTAAAAAAAATTTGAAAAGAACTGAATAGAGACGAAGTTGGAATATTAAAGAAGAACCGAGAACTCAAGACATCTACGACCTTACAACCTGTTATCGACTGGTTTACGTGATCACTTTATGCGCTTGCGCAACGTTCAATTTACAATTAAATTAAATTTCTCAATAGATGGCTTTACAAAAAAGTTTCTTCGTTACTTCATAGATGGCAATAATAAAAATGCATCATTTTCAAATGAATCGTTACATATTATTCAAATATATAGAACTTTCAAAAATTACATTGATAAGGGAACTTAATAAGAAGGCATAATTGGTGAAAAAGCACATAAAGTGATCACCTAAACAAGCCGATGACAGGTCGTAAGGTCGTAGGTGCCTTGAGTTCCCGGTTCTTCTATTTTATTCCAACTTCGTCTCTATTGAGATATAAAAAAGTTTGTCAATAAAAATAAAAAGAATTGCTAGTGACTGGATACGAAAAGTTTATCTTAGACAGTTCAGCAATGGACAGGAGTAGCTGATTAAGTAAATAAAAACTAATGAAGTACCTACATATGTGTTTAGTAATAGCTGTTGCTAACAGTTTTTATTGTCATTTATTTAAAAAACATTACTTTATTTCTTGGTAGTTGTAAAGTTTAATTGTAAACTTCGCATTTTCATTCAATATTTCGTTAAAACATTACAATTCTTGTCAGATTGTGTTATTCCGAACATTGCCGAAGTCAAACGTTCTTTTTTATAGCTCTCCTTAGTACAGTAATGAACGTAGACCTCCCCGTGAGACATCCACAACTCCTTATCTTGGGCAGACCGCATCCATCCACCTCCAACCACTCATCTCATATTATTAGACCACCTCGCCTGTGGCCCTCCAACACTTCTTTTGCCCATTCTAGGTCGCCATTCCAGCATTTTCTTAGTCCATCTGTTCTATGGTTCGGACGACATTCCCTGCCTAGCTCCTTTTCTGGTTAGTCGTTTACATTCAAATATCCCGATCAATTTGAAAAAAAAAATCATGTTAAAATCAACCGAACTATAGTGACTACAAAACATTTCGTTTTGTACTACTAAATATTTGAAGCGCTTAACCAAACAGTACAGTCATAAATAGATTAACTTTTATTACTGATAACAAAGGTTTGGCTAAAAACGCAGGTAGCCAGTTCGGTGGTCACAATTTTTTTTTCGGTGTTCTTACATTTCGTTCACAAAAAATTATAGACTTATTTTTGGACATATCCCAATTTAGACACAAAACGCGCAGTCACCTCTGTACATAGCTTAGCGTTATAAACATTGGTGGGAGATATAATCCAGTGGCGAATAAAGCGGTACAAAAACGCTAATCTCGGGCTTAGAGCGTCATAAATTGAAACGTGAACGGTGACAAAGGGAAACTTACCGGCTTCATAATTACATTTTAATAAAACAACCAAAGGGGTGGAATTCACCGAAACCATTATGCTCGAATACCGCGTCATTTTTTTTAATAATAAACAATTTTAATTTGCGCGTGATACACAAAATAAGGCCTCCCTACCTAATGATCAGAGACCAACATCAATTTTTCAAAATCAAGTATTATTCAATAATACGAATAATACTTAATAAACCATTCAGATATCCCAGTAATCAATTATTTACTGATTTTAAAGTCCTAAATGTTAGACAACTATACATTAGCAAAATAATTCTACATACTCACAAACATAGACAGGAATATCCGATAGCTACCCACTCATACCCCACTCGTAATTCTCAAAAGTCCATTATTATAAAGAAAAAAACAAAAACCACATTCGCTCAACGTAATTTTAACTTTCTTGGCCCCAAAATGTTTAACATACTGCCTGATGATTGGAAAATGATGAAAAGAGTTGTGCTAAAAAAAAACAATAATTGCTTGGCTTATATCCATTGGTATAGAGGAGTCAAATAATATATTGACTGCACTCTAGTATATTCAGATTATTAACTTTGTAAAGCCTACATATTTTTGTACCATTATGTATGTGCTGATACTGGTTATTGATACTAATTGACAAGTACTACTACTAATCAGACGTCCTAAAACAGGTTTACCTAGTTGGGCGTCCAATGAGACAATATATTTAATGCAGCGTAGTAGTTTGGAAAAATTACATTCCCTCTGTAAATTGTATTTTCATTATTAAAATGTATGATATACCTACTGTAAAATGTAATGTAATTTTGAAATTTTATATGTTCTAAAATTTTTCTTATTGTTGTCACTTGCGCTGTATGTATATTAAATATTTTTTATGTAAAAGTAAATGAATAAATAAATAAATAAATAAATAAGGACTTGTAGAAGAACAATGTATGAAAGGGAAAAGAGACACAAGTAAAGAATATAACAAAGCGACGAGAGAATTAGATCAGAAGTAAGATGTCACAAGGCGCATTGTCATGATCAAGCCACGACTGATGAGATACCTAAACACGACCTCACTCTTCCAGGGATACGTTCACAATGAACGCCGAGTGCACTTCGTGACGCTCTAAACCATTCATAATAACCGGAAACAAACGCTCGAAAGACACCCTGTTGATTTCAGATTGAACGTCGTGTACGCTGCAAACGCTCGGTATAATCGTCTGGTGAAAAACGCTCTGACAGTTATAGTATCTGTTGACATCTATTTTATCTGTGATAAGATGATATTCATATATTGTACAAAATTAGGTTTCAGTTCGTTCATAGAATTTAACCATGAATGAAACCTATTAATATTAATTAAAAACTGTATTAACACTAATTTTGTGGTCACTTCTTTAGCTACAACATATTTGATGCCATTCTTTACTATTTCTTTTGGACTCTTCATTTTTTTTCTATATATGTATGAAGTTCTGGTTTTGTTTCCATAATTTATCAATTATAAGAAAAGTCCAGCAGGGCTACTAATGGAATTTATTTACATACATTAGTAAAGATCAGGTTTAGACTAAACAAATCTTTGGGGTTAAAATTAATCAACTGTGTTAATTTATACAAAAATTAATGACAATTGCATAAGTAACTTTAATATTAGCAATTTTTTATGATTCAATGTAGATTTTGTTTAAAATTACATTGTAATCGAGTGTTGCTTTAAACACGTTTAAGATTAAGACAAGGTAAGAAAGTATTAAGAATGTATCTTGATGGTGAAACCAATCCAATTACATACATTGACTGTCATTGAATGGTCAATCAAAAACTGAATAATCTCGCATATTCAAAAAATCTCCACGCTTATTTTCAATACTTTGGAAGATAAAAGTATCAAATAGATATTCGCATGATTCATTTACGTTTGTGCTCGTTAGCAAGTCAAAATATAATATGATAAGAGAACGAAATTTTAGTCGATTATAAAAGTGAATAATATAAAATCACCTTTGAATGACTTCGCTAATGGACTCGTCCAAAGAAATGTATTTGACCTGTCACGCCAAGGACTCTTTTATAATTTTTTTTTACAAATCACAGAACTCACCGTGAACAATTGTCCCATTAATCATTATTATTATTTAGCAACAAAGGCTGAAAACTTTTCACTCTAGACTTAATAGCTCACAATAGTTGATATTGTTTTAAGCTTTCGCTGTTATCTTGGATTGTTCTACAGCTGATGGACGAGAAACAATGAATGTATCACAATTGGATTCTCTATCTTTTTTGGTTCTCTTTATTAAGAATTGTTTTTCATAACAACTGTCATTTCAACCTTCAGTGATGATTTAAATAAGGATATTCGTTTTATAAAGAGAATTAAAAACAAAGGTTTTCACATTTCGTTGAAATATTAACACAATCTCTGTCAACATATTTTTGATTCTGTTATAAAATTCCGTGAAGTGTCAATATGTCGTCTATTCAGATTCTCTGACGATAAAAATACTTCCCGCTGTCAAGCGAAATAAAATCGATATATCCTGTATTTTTGTAATCTAAAGTAATAAAGCAATCAAAATGTTAGTGTATGTGTGTGTGTGTGTGTGTATGTGTGTGTGTGTGTGTTTGTCTCACGCCTTCTGAAAAACCAAGAGCATCTAAAAATCTAATTTATGTGCGAACGTGTACCAGTATACCTGATGCAGTGTCACGCTAAAAATTATGCGATAAAAATGCTGAATTTTAAAAATATTTCAATAATTATTTTTCTCATACAAAATCATATCTCATATCTGTCAAAAAAGTGTACATTTTGCACGCAAATATCTGTTAGTTTAAAAGTTAGAAGTACGTATTTACACGAAGAAAATATATTTTCAAGTATAACTTAGCGTTTAAGTGAAAAACATGGTGAATATTTTGTATAATTATAATGTTTAACTTATTTTTAAAGTAAGCGTTTTGTACATAAACGCCGCCATTTTAATATCTTTTCATACAATATTTCATTTTCCTACCGAATGAATATGTTCTTGAAAATAATAAACCTTTGAAATAAATGTAATTGTGAAATAATAAAATGAAACACAAGACATTACAGCAAGTTTTAAGACATATATTGTAAAAATGTGTTTATTATTAGTAAAGATATAGGCATAATAAAATTGCATAATTTGTAAATAATATTTGATTTTTCTGACAATTTTCATTTTTATGGCATCGAACAAACCAATGTAGGTACCTACATATTCAAAAATAGTCTCAAACCATTTGATATTTTAAACGTATTGGAATGGTTACTATGGTAACGGAAAGATTCTGATATTCAAATAAAATTTGTTATGAATCAAATTTATTTAGAACATTGTTGTAGGTAGGTACCTACCTATTACTATTTACTTACAAATCAACAATATACTGATTTCCTATCGGAAAATTGTATGCGATGTACTCCTAAACCGTTTGTCCGATTACAATGAAACTTTGGTGAATTGTCGAGCGTGTGCCCGGGATGGTTTCTGGATTTAAACTTTTTTCTTATTCTTCTTCTTCTTCGTGTATTTGGTCATTTAACCTATGAAGGGGGAGTATCCTGGGAAAAGAAGGTCCGACTGTCCCTCCATCTCTTCGCAGGTCTTCCAGGACGGTTTGTGGATTTTAACTTTTTTCTTCTTCTTCTTCATCGTGTATTTGGTTATTTTACCTATGAAGGTGGACTATCCTGGGAGAAGAAGGTCCCATTTTCCGACCATCTCTTCACAGGTTTCTGGGTTTAAACTTTTTTCTTTTTTTTCTTCATCGTGTATTTGGTCATCTTACCTATGAAGATGAACTATCCTGGGAGATGAAGGTCCAATTTTCCTTCCATCTCTTCACAGGTTTCTGGATTTAAACTTTTTTCTTCTTCTTCTTCTTCTTCATCGTGTATTTTTGGTCATTTTACCTATGAAGTTGGAGAATCCTGGGAAAAGAAGGTCCAACTGTCCTTCCATCTCTTCGCAGGTCTTCCAAGACGGTTTCTGGATATAAACTTTTTTCTTCTTCTTCTTCATCGTGCATTTGGTCATTTTACCTATGAAGGTGGACTATCCTGGGAGAAGAAGGTCCAATTTTCCTTCAATATCTTCGCAGGTATCTGGATTTGAAATTTTTTCTTCTTCTTCTTCGTGTATTTAGTCATTTTACCTATGAAGGTGGAGTATCCTGGGAAAAGAAGGTCTTTTCATCTCTTCGCGGTTCTTCCAGGATGGTTTCTGGATTTAAACTTTTCTTAACCGACTGAAGAGACGGGATGTAATGACGGGAAGGGACGTAATGAGGAATTGAAGGGACGGGAGGTACTGAAGGGCCTGAAGGGACGGGAGGTACTGAAGGGTCTGAAGCGACGGGAGGTACTGAAGGGTCTGAAGTGACGGGAGGTACTGAAGGGTCTGAAGCGACGGGTCTTTTTCTTCGTAATTTTATGTAGACCTTTAGGACAGTTTTTATACAAACTATTTCCTATAGTCTAATTCATCTTCTTCTTCTTTTATGTATACATTTGGGTCAGTTTTATTAATTTCTTTTTCTTTTATGTAGACCAAAGGTGAGTTTTTATACAAACTTTTTCTATAGTTTAATTATTATTCTTTTATATAGACCTTTGAATCAGTTTTTATATTAACAATTTCCTATAGTCTTATTCATCATCTTTTATGTAGACCTTTGGTCAGTTTTTATACAAACAATTTTCAATAGTCTAATTCTACTTCTTCTTCTTTTTTGTAGACCTTTGGGTGAGATTTTATACATACTATTTCCTATTGTCTAATTCATCTTTATTTATGTAGATCTTACTTATGTAGTCAGTTTTTACACAAACTATTTCCTTTAGTCTTTTTCTTCGTTTTCTTATTTTATGTAGAACTTGGGTGAATTTTATACAAACTATTTCCTATAGATTAATCTTCTTCTTCTTTTATGAAGACCTTTTGGTTTGTTTTCATACAATCTATTTCCAATAGTCTTATTCTT
This sequence comes from Molanna angustata, assembly GCA_963576475.1. Classification (NCBI taxonomy): domain Eukaryota; kingdom Metazoa; phylum Arthropoda; class Insecta; order Trichoptera; family Molannidae; genus Molanna; species Molanna angustata. The sequence goes on from OY754987.1 coordinate 17,716,285, forward strand.
CTATTTTATGTATTTTAACTTATTTTACGTAGACCATTGGGATAGTTTTTTATACAAACTATTTCGTATAGTCTTATACTTATTCTTCTCTTTTTTATTTAGACTTTTGGGTTAGTTTTAAGTCTAATAGTCTATTGTGCAGAAATATTTTTAACGAAATGCATACTTGATGAAAATACATATGTAAAAACGAATGGATTGTGGGATGTGACGATGTAACCTGCACTAGAATCTTTTCAATACTTTTGTTTAAACAAATTTAAACCATTTATATCATCCTATTTTGAATAATTTTCAACACCTACGCATTTGATTTAGTTGACAATATTTAAAGAATGGGGGGTTGTGGCCATTACTGAACTCTTCACATCGTTTATATTCAAATTAAAAACTACTTACCATAGTTTAAGTCTTCTTCTTCTTCGTTAATGTAGACTTTTGTGTACATTTGTTTAATCAAATTTTAACCACATCCCAACATCCAAAATTACTAAATTTTCAATAGGTACATATTAAAATTTATTTCGATGATAATATTTAAAAATGGGCCAAACCAATCTCTTTACAACGTTGATAAACAGTCATATTTAAAACCATTTCGCATAGTCCATGCGTTCAGAAATTTTGTATATAATACTTCATTCACACTTTATAAAAAATAATGGGTTGTGGCCATCACTTGAACATTTTACAATCAAATTCAATCATATTTCAAACCACTTTTCATAGTCCGATTTTGCAAAATAATTGGGTGACAATATTATAAAAAAGATTGCTTTTTCCTTCACAATATTACATTCTTGGCCAACGGCGGGACATAAAAGCTAGTAAACAATATAATTCAAATCAATTAAAGCGTATGTACCTATAAAATCGATATCTTCTGAATTTTTGTAATAAACAATATAATGTTTCAAATCAATTAAAGTGTACCTATTAAATCGATATCTTCTGTATTTTTGTAATAAACAATATAATATTTCAAATCAATTTAAGTGTACCTATTAAATCGATATCTTCTGTATTTTTGTTATAAACAATATAATATTTCAAATCAATTAAAGTGTACCTATTAAATCGACATCTTGTGTATTTTTGTAATAAACAATATAATATTTCAAATCAATTAAAGTGTACCTATTAAATCGATATCTTCTGTATTTTTGCTATAAACAATATAATATTTCAAATCAATTAAAGTGTACCTATAAAATCGATATCTTGTGTATTTTTATAATAAACAATATAATATTTCAAATCAATTAAAGTGTACCTATTAAATCGATATCTTCTGTATTTTTGTTATAAACAATATAATATTTCAAATCAATTAAAGTGTACCTATTAAATCGATATCTTCTGTATTTTTGTAATAAACAATATAATATTTCAAATCAATTAAAGTGTACCTATTAAATCGATATCTTCTGTATTTTTGTTATAAACAATATAATATTTCAAATCAATTAAAGTGTACCTATTAAATCGATATCTTCTGTATTTTTGTAATAAACAATATAATATTTCAAATCAATTAAAATGTACCTATTAAATCGATATCTTCTGTATTTTTGTAATAAACAATATAATATTTTAAATCAATTAAAGTGTACCTATTAAATCGATATCTTCTGTATTTTTGTTATAAACAATATAATATTTCAAATCAATTAAAGTGTACCTATTAAATAGATATCTTCTGTATTTTTGTAATAAACAATATAATATTTCAAATCAATTAAAGTGTACCTATTAAATCGATATCTTCTGTATTTTTGTTATAAACAATATAATATTTCAAATCAATTAAAGTGTACCTATTAAATCGATATCTTCTGTATTTTTGTAATAAACAATATAATATTTCAAATCAATTAAAGTGTACCTATTAAATCGATATCTTCTGTATTTTTGTTATAAACAATATAATATTTCAAATCAATTAAAGTGTACCTATTAAATCGATATCTTGTGTATTTTTGTAATAAACAATATAATATTTCAAATCAATTAAAGTGTACCTATTAAATCGATATCTTCTGTATTTTTGTTATAAACAATATAATATTTCAAATCAATTAAAGTGTACCTATTAAATCGATATCTTGTGTATTTTTGTAATAAACATTATAATATTTCAAATCAATTAAAGTGTACCTATTAAATCGATATCTTCTGTATTTTTGTAATAAACAATATAATATTTCAAATCAATTAAAGTGTACCTATTAAATCGATATCTTCTGTATTTTTGTTATAAACAATATAATATTTCAAATCAATTAAAGTGTACCTATTAAATCGATATCTTCTGTATTTTTGTTATAAACAATATAATATTTCAAATCAATTAAAGTGTACCTATTAAATCGATATCTTCTGTATTTTTGTAATAAACAATATAATATTTCAAATCAATTAAAGTGTACCTATTAAATCGATATCTTCTGTATTTTTGTTATAAACAATATAATATTTCAAATCAATTAAAGTGTACCTATTAAATCGATATCTTCTGTATTTTTGTAATAAACAATATAATATTTCAAATCAATTAAAGTGTACCTATTAAATCGATATCTTCTGTATTTTTGTTATAAACAATATAATATTTCAAATCAATTAAAGTGTACCTATTAAATCGATATCTTCTGTATTTTTACTATAAACAATATAATATTTCAAATCAATTAAAGTGTACCTATTAAATCGATATCTTGTGTATTTTTGTAATAAACATTATAATATTTCAAATCAATTAAAGTGTACCTATTAAATCGATATCTTCTGTATTTTTGTAATAAACAATATAATATTTCAAATCAATTAAAGTGTACCTATTAAATCGATATCTTCTGTATTTTTGTAATAAACAATATAATATTTCAAATCAATTAAAGTGTACCTATTAAATCGATATCTTCTGTATTTTTGTAATAAACAATATAATATTTCAAATCAATTAAAGTGTACCTATTAAATCGATATCTTCTGTATTTTTGTTATAAACAATATAATATTTCAAATCAATTAAAGTGTACCTATTAAATCGATATCTTCTGTATTTTTGTAATAAACAATATAATATTTCAAATCAATTAAAGTGTACCTATTAAATCGATATCTTCTGTATTTTTGTTATAAACAATATAATATTTCAAATCAATTAAAGTGTACCTATTAAATCGATATCTTCTGTATTTTTATTATAAACAATATAATATTTCAAATCAATTAAAGTGTACCTATTAAATCGATATCTTGTGTATTTTTGTAATAAACATAATAATATTTCAAATCAATTAAAGTGTACCTATTAAATCGATATCTTCTGTATTTTTGTAATAAACAATATAATATTTCAAATCAATTAAAGTGTACCTATTAAATCGATATCTTCTGTATTTTTGTAATAAACAATATAATATTTCAAATCAATTAAAGTGTACCTATTAAATCGATATCTTCTGTATTTTTGTTATAAACAATATAATATTTCAAATCAATTAAAGTGTACCTATTAAATCGATATCTTCTGTATTTTTGTAATAAACAATATAATATTTCAAATCAATTAAAGTGTACCTATTAAATCGATATCTTCTGTATATTTGTTATAAACAATATAATATTTCAAATAAATTAAAGTGTACCTATTAAATCGATATCTTGTGTATTTTTGTAATAAACAATAAAATATTTCAAATCAATTAAAGTGTACCTATTAAATCGATTTCTTCTGTATTTTTCTAATAAACAATATATTTAAAATCAATTTAAGTGTACATATAAAATAAATAAATAAACATTTATTGAGACGAAAAGAAGTTTACATACAAAAACACAGACATATAAAAACAAATATATAGAAAAACAACCTTTCTGACTCAAAAGGACCATGCTCAGCTATGTTGCTGGAAGACAAGCCCCCCAGCAGCTGATTTTCAGCATGATCCTATTGCTTATGTATAATATTTTATTATATATACAAGGTCTACTTTATTTATATGCAAAATAAATACAAAAAATACATAAGAAATGCTCCTAAAATACACATATATAAATATACATACACGCACATACATTTATACACACATTAATTTATACACACCCACACACATAAATCTTATGTATTTTTGTAATACACAATTAAAGTGTATCTATTTTATCGAATAGTTAAAAATAAAAAAAGAAAAAAATATACTTTCTGGAACGTAAAATCATTTTGCAAGTATTGACATATATTTAAATTGTGGTTTCGGTTGTAAGTACATTGTATAGAGGACACAACAATTTACTATACGACATTTGCCATACACACAAACATCTCGAAACTCATATAGTAGGTATACAATGTATACACTATACTAGATATTTTATACTATACACAAGAGAAACTATTGTGAAAAAACACGCCTAGTAAAATTATGAAATCAAAACTCTCTACTATAACACGTAAATGTATGTATAATAAATATAAATATTATTGTATCATACATTTTACTTCAGTTCAAACACGCCTGAATTTTTGCAATCTGTCTAGCACTGTTGACTGCACCAACGTATTGTAAAATATCAACCCCAAAAACCCTTTATTTTGATATTACCCCTCATCCAACTGGAGAAAAGAACCATCACATCATCATCATGAACGTGAAGAGTTATTATTATTATTATCTTTCGTCGTTTTCTTATGTCGTTTCGTCCTTGGCTAATAGTATCATCAAGTCACATCAGAGCTGTACATTCACACTATAACGTTTCAACGAAATATTCATTTTGGCGAACCATACAAAGTAATGACAAAACGTTTCTTGCATCGCCGCTCTGACGAAGGTCTTGAAAATAATAGAAAAAAAACAAAACCTTGAAGAGATTCGGCACTGACAAGGAATGTAATTTGGGTTAAGAGAACAATTCACCGTGTCCTTATACTAGTAATCTATTTTTTATGTTGAGAGTACACACTTTTATATGTTATCATTTCAACAAAATAATGGATATTATTTAATTATTTTTTGATCTTGACATTTAATATTTACGAACTTTCATCACATATGTAATCCCCAATCTCACTAGGACTATGCCTGTTTCGAAGATAGCGATTTCACACAATTAGTGCGACATTATTCATTAATATACATATTACAAGTTTATTTATTTATTATTAAGAACCACTTACAGCTAAAAAGTTATTATACATCATAGTTCCATAAAATAAGAGCAAGCCACTACATAACTGGTCAGCCAATTACAAGTCTCCACATCCTGCATTAAAAATTGGCGTACAAAACCTATAAGAAAATAAAAATATCTTAAATGGCATTTATATAAAAATGAATAGATACAATAGAAATTAAGATCACAACAAAGAAAAATAGTGAAAGATGTTAACAAAAGAAGACAAAAAGATAAACATTACTTTAAAATATACAATTAAAGCCCTAGTATACCCTGGATATACGGATGTACGCAAAAATGCACACTAAATTTCCTTCTAATGTATGAAACACGAGAAAATATTGTGTATCACCTGATATGTGATATACAACATTTTATCGTGCAAAAATGGTTATATTTAGAGGTTTTTTTCAAATAGCAAGAAGAGTTATTGAAATATTATAATAATAAAAAACTCAGCCGGTACATTTTCATATTCTCTATCGAATTAAGTAAAAATATACTTCATAGGCCTTGTAGTTTTTTAGTTACTTACATATATACGTAAATAATGAGAGCAACAATTCTTATACCTGAGGTGACAAATGCATTTTTCGCATAAAAGTCACCCCTGAATTGCGCCAGACTTATAAGGTCATTTTTGTCTTATTTCCTATTTGTACCAATGTGTAAGTAATTGAATATTTTTATTATTGCATATGCGCAAACATTGGATTTTTTTCCCTGTCGGGAGTCAAAGATATTTTTTAACAGATTTTTAATTATCCAATTCCCCAAAAAAACCAATTCTCTCAATAGATGTCGTTACGATAAAAAATAATAAGAATGTTTTTCATAATTTCACACATAGATGGCTGTAGTAAAAATCCTTATTTTCAAGCGAAAAGAATTTCAGTATTGCAATATATAGAACTTTCAAAAATTGAATTGATAGGGATCTCATTAAAAAGGCATAATTGGTGAACGTTGCGCAAGCACATAAAGTGATCACGTAATCCAGCCGATGACAGGTCGTAAGCCCTGTAGGTGCCTTGATTTCCCGGTTCTCCTACAATAAATATTCCAACTTCGTCTCTATTGGGATAATTAAAAATCTGTTAAAAAATACCATTATAATAATATATTAAAATAAAACACATTACACATATTCAAATATTAAATTACAGTAAATATTCCAACTTCGTCTCTATTGAGATAATTAAAAATCTGTTAAAAAATATCTTTGACTCCCGACAGGGAAAAAAAATCTAATGTTTGCGCATATGCAATAATAAAAATATTCGATACAAATAGGTGTTTTTTGGGACCAAGGCTATAAAGTTAAGAAAAAAGACATAATTACCATTGAAAGTTGACAGTTATGATGTTTTTCATTTTTTTACTGAAATAACGGTGAATTTTCGGCGATGAGCAATTGACGACCAACTGTCCCAGAATATAAAACGTTTCGCTAGTATGACATATCCCCAACGAAATAAAATAACAATATGACACATTATTCCTTACCGATTTTCAAAATTCTTCTCCTCGCTTTTTTGTTGACATTCACTCGTCCGTCTGAGAATTTTTCGAGATACGTCAAACACACGCACGCGCGGGCGCGTGTTTTTCTATAATAATAATGTGATATCTGTCATGTGGTTGGTTGAAATACAAACCTGACTCTGACAATAATGCCATAATGGTGATAAGCTGATTCGAAGGGAACCCGGTACCTTTGGATCCGCAGTCACATACCTTAACAACTGAGCCACAAAGGCCAACAACAACTGTGTGATGCGTGCATCTTGCATGTCACTTTTACCCAGATCTTTGCAACCATGATGTATAAAACAATCACACCCGCATTCTCTTATTTGTTGAACTCTATGAAACCTTTAAGAAGAGTATATTAAGAGTAGATATAGGTTTCTAGCAAAAGACTAGATATTGTTCCAAAACTCTGTTTTCAACTAGATCAACTCCTTAATTCTTATAAATATTTTTTAAATATTAATGCAAAAACAAATTTTAATTATTGCAAACAATAATGTATCTTAGTACACTAACAACATGAATTAATACACTTATATAAGATGGGTGGTGACAAATCGATTAGCGTACTGGGTTAGTAATCCAATGGTCGCGAGTTCGAATCCTGCCACGAACGATTTCGTATATCAATAGCACAAGCGTTTTTGCTAAGTCTATGGAATGTATGAGGATATGTACTTATAATAAGAAAATAAAGAAAACAAAAGCACATTTCTGATACACCTACACAAAGCCTCTCTTCGTAGGTATATATAATATTAGTCATCACCCAAATGTGCTTCGCTATTTTTCGAAAATGCTTATAATATATAACGTGGCACAGTTGGTAAGCCGTTCTGTTTCTGTGCGGGCGTCCTGGGTTCGATTCCCAGCAGAGGAGACATTTATTAAAATTCATTTCTCACGCAAATATTGCTTTTCTGGGCTGGAAACACTGGTTAGTTGGAAAAAATTGCCATACGACTGTAAAATCGCCACTTGCGCAGGGTGCAACGAAGTTTTCATTGTTATTATTAATATATCGCTAAGGAATCCGAAAAAAATCAGTGCTGCAGGGCTAGTCATGACACGATATTAACACGTTCTAATCTTATCTTAATATTAAAAATGTATAAATCAGTACTCGATCTACCTAACGGGGATCCCCTACCTAACGGGGGACACTATAATGTTTTTTTTTTTTTTTTTTTTGTTGGCTCTTCACCCGTTAAGAGTGTTCTCAGCCATCTAAGTTAAAATATTAAACTGTCAAAATAGAGAAACCTAAATTATTTTTGTATATTTATTTCACTTCGATCAATTTAAATTTTATGAACAGAGTTAAATTTTAATGTCATTAATTTTGATGAATTTTTTGAGCAAAATGTTTACCTGCCTGGAATTGTAGCTCAACAATGTCCTCACATTTGTTGGCATTGGAACCCCAATCTCTGTGAGGTCGGTAAAAAAGGATGGATACCTATCGTTTATGGGGCATTCAAGAAACAAATGATCCAGTGTCTCATCACCAATCATACATTCGCAGAGACTGCTATCAATGATCCCTATTTTTTTTAAATGCTCTCTGGTACAACAGTGTCCCATGCGGATACGACACATAACGCTGATGGAATGTTTGTCAAAAGCTTTATCATGGAACCATGGCTTATTGACAATTGTTTGTTGGGTCGTTTTGTAAAGTCTACCCTTTTTCAGTGAGCTTGTGTCCCAATATAACTGCCATTTATTCATCAGACGGTTTTTTGCGATTGGTAGGAGATCGTTTTGTGTAATATTGGGATGTGTCCGTGTGTTTCCATATGTTGCTCTCTTAGCCAATTCATCCGCTTTCTCATTTCCTGGTATACCACAGTGACTTGGTATCCATGCCAGACAAAGTTTTCTGTTTTGGTTGCATATTTCTTTAATTTTTTTCCATATATCTATACAGTAGTGGTCATCACTATACAAAATAGGGGATTTAGAGAGTTTTTCGAGTGTACTTAAGGAATCGGTCAATATTAATGTCTTTAAGAATCGTTTTTTATTTGCATAGTTCAAAGCCTCTATTATAGCTATACATTCTGCTGAGAATATTGTAGAATCTTTATGGAGAGTCAAAAGTAATTCAACTTTATCTGAATCACTAAATACTGCTGCTCCAGTATTGCTTTTGCAGTCCATTTTTGATCCATCCGTATAAAGTATTTTCCAGTCATTCCATTTGGATTCAATTACGTGTTTAAGTCTTTTAGATGCAAAAGCATCTGGAGTTATTCCTAATGAGTGGATTATGTTTGGCGGCTCGATTAAATTTTGATAGGGTAATGAGTAAACTGGGAGTGTCTCAGATTTAATGAAATCCGATGAATATTGGTCTAAAAAGGTGAGGCTATTTACAAGAGGAGGGGAGATTTTATGTTTCCAAAATGGTGATTGATTTGTGAATATTTTAAGCATAGCGATTTTTCTAATTAGAGGGTGGAATTTAATAATATTGCATTTTAAAACAAATTTATCTGACAGATACTGTTTTCTCAGCTCATGTGGTGGGTCCACGGCTTCCACCTGGAGTGCACATACCGGTGTCGATTTCATAGCGCCTAATATAAGTCTCAGACCTTCAAATTGTATTCTATCTAAGCGTTGTAAATTTTTCTTGGAAATTGGACTAAGTAAAAACGCTCCATAGTCGATTTGACTGCGAACGTATGATATATACATTAAACGTAGAACAGAAGGGTGACCTCCCCACCAAGTACGGGTTACAGCTCGCATTGCATTTAGTCCAGACTGACATTTGTTAATGATATGTGTAACTTGAGAGTTCCAAGATAGTCTGGAATCCAAAGTGATACCAAGAAATCTTAATTCCGAAGAGACAGGGAGGATAATGTCATTTAGTTGAATTTTTATATGTGGTATAGAGCGTTTTTTTGTAAACATAATGGATTTACATTTGGGAGGACTGGGATTCAGGCCATTTTCAGATAACCACGAAGAAATATTTTTGAGAGTATTATTCATAATGTTCTCCATTTGTTGGATTTTTTTCCCTGATACATAAATAAAAAAATCGTCTGCATATATCAGTAACTGTGCCGAGGGTAACAGTACATGAAAAATCTCGTGAATATAAATATTGAAGAGGATAGGGCTAAGGACTGACCCCTGTGGCAAGCCTCTGTCGACTTTTCTTTCTTGAGTATCAATTCCTCGAATGTCGAGAATGATTTTTCTATCCAGGAGAATATTCATTATGAAGATGGCTAATTTTAGGGGGATTCCAATTCGGAGAAGTTTAGATTTAAGAAGGGAGAGAAGCACATTATCATATGCACTTGTGATATCTAAGCTTACTCCTATGACCTGTTCTTGTCTAGAGAAAGCTAAAAGAATATCCGTTGTTAAATTGGCTACACTTTCTACTGAGGATTTTTTTTTTCTGAAGCCAAACATATTGTACGGCAAAATATTTTTGTTTTCAACGAACCAATCAATTCGTCTTTTTATAATATGTTCTGTTAATTTAAGCAGAGTTGATGATAATGCTATTGGTCTGTAGTTGACACCTGAATTAGGGTCCTTTAGTGGTTTCAAAATTGGGATAATGAGTTGAGTTTTCCAAGATTCTGGGATAACCCCTGTATCGAACATTATGTTTATTAATTTTAAGAGATTTTCAAGAATTTTGTCGCTACTATTATGTAAGATAATATATGGGATCCCGTCTATTCCAGGTGAAGTATTTTTTACCACTTGTAAGACTGATTTTAATTCGTCTATTTGGAATGGGGCATCTAGCCAGTTACTGCTAGTATGTGAATATTGTAACGAGATTTCATCGATGTTAACAGCATACGGTGGGGCCATTTTATTTAAGAAATCTTCTGACCATAGTTTAGGGCATGATTTAGAAGATGGGGTTTTGTATGAGCCACGAAATTTTCTGATATTATTCCAAACTTCTGAAATTGGAACTTGGATACTAAGTGATGTGCAGAAGTCTTTCCACCCTTTTCTTTTCTTGTTTTTGAGGAACCGTTTGACTTTAGCTTGAACATTTTTAAGATACAAGAAATTTTCAAGTGTCATGTTATGCTTGTAGTCTTTATATGCTTGCTTCCTAATTGACGAATGTTCTTCGCACGCTGAGTCCCACCAAGGAGGAGGTAAGGGATACTTTTTGAATTTGGGATTCTTTTTAGGTATAAATTTTTCTGATATTTCAATCGTTTTAATAAATTCATCGTAGCATTCTTGTAGGTTTTCTATTGAGGGGGGAGTAAATGTTATATTGGGGTTGTTGGTGTAATGATTATATCCTGACCAATTAGCTTTTCCAAAATTACAAACATTTTTATCGAATTTGTTGTTTCTTTTGGATTTTGAGTTTTCAATATGAGAGGTATATATGTATCTGTATGACGGTTGTGAATAATGCAAAATTATTGGAAGATGATCACTATTGAATGGGTCAGAAAGTATTTTCCAATTCAAGTATGGAGCAATATCGGGACTACATATTGTTAAATCTACTGCGCTGATTCGTTGATTTGGCACAGGGATACGTGTCGGTGATCCGTCGTTAATAATGCAAAGATTCAACTCATTTAGCAGATCAACTATAATTCTACCTAATTTTGTGCATGATGATGAACCCCACATGTTATGGTGAGCATTAAAATCTCCCATAATTATAAAGGGATGTTTTATTCGAGAAATTATGGTTCTTAAAATATTTTTGGTGGGTTGGAAATTAGGAGAAATATAAATTGAGACAAAAGTTGTACCGTCTATTTCCGCAGCAACAACTTGTGATGGACAATTTATTGGTTTTAAATTTATCTGGTTAAAGAAAAATGTGTCTTTTATTAATAACGCAGCTCCACCTTTGCCATCATGTCTATTATCTTTTAGGCATTGGTAGCCGGGAATTTTGAATGTTTTTTCATCGCGGAGCCAGGTTTCAGATAGTGCCGCTATTTGAACCTGGTTCTCGGATAGCAATTTTAAAATAGAGTCTTTATTAGGTATTGCACTTCTGCAGTTCCACTGGGCAATATTTAAGGCCATTTTGTATGAAAGATTATACAGGGAATTATTGTGCGAGTTACAAGTTTAAGGTCTAATTTGTTTCTGTGATAGAGTTTGAATCGATATCTTCTTTATTTAGGTTGTTATTGAGTATATTGACAGTATTTTGTAAGGTGTTATTAATAAGTGCATCGTTGGACGGTACTGAGATATAGTGTTCTGTGGTAAGAAGTTCATGGATCATATTGTATATGCAATTTAGAATTATTTCTTTACGACTATAATTAATGTCTTCAGGTATTATTGTATCTGGGGTAGTTTCATTTGTTAACGGGAGAGCACATCCATTTTTAGGTACTGGATGGTTTCCATTTGGTGCAATTAATAATGAGTTGATTTGTTTTTTATCCAAGTAAGGGGGGGTATTACTATGTTTTTTAAGATTATTTTTGTTTGAAGGGGTGATTACCCTCCATTTTGGTGTGAAATTATTTTGTGTTTCAATTTTGTTTGAATTGTTGACAGCTTTCGTTTTTTCTGAGTATGATATTTTCACGGAGGGAAACATTCCAGCTGCTTCGATATACGATATACTTTGGTCAGCCATTACTTTCTTAATGTTCCTCTGTCTTGTCAATTCTGGGCAATTTATATCGATAGCCTGGTGATTTCCCGAGCAATGAACACAAATAGTATTTTCTTGAGTTACATTACATGTGTTTCCAAGATGATGTAAAGTGCATTTAAAACACCTAGGTGCTGCAGATTTGCAGTTAGTTTTAGTGTGTCCGTATCTTAAACATTGATGACATTGAATAGTAGGGAATATGTAAGTTTCTACTGGTAGACGATTGTAAAAGAGGTAAAGGTGTGATGGGAGTTTTTGCCCTTCGATTGTGACCACAACAGTTTGAGATGGTTTCCATGTCGGGATTTCAATTTTACGGTCTCTGTAGTTAAGCCTTCGAATTTTTATTATTTTTCCGAATCCCGGAGGGACTTCCAAATTACTTAATATTTCCTCGTCAGAAAGAGATGTAGGTATATCTTTTACAACTCCAAGACGAGTTACGTGAAAGGAAGGTATAAATGGTAAGTAGTTGTTTTGTTCTAAAATTTTGTTATTAAGAAAAGTATTTGCTGCTAAATAATTTTTGAATTCGATTGCAATTGTGCGTTTACCCAACGGCTTGATTTTTTTTATATTATCAATTTTATTTTTGTAGATAAACGAACCGAATGAGATAGCCTGTATTTGAAGACTTTCTCCCGCTACTTTCTTTTGTACATGTACAATAAATGGGGAAAGAGAGGATTCATTATACAGTAAAGAATTCTCTTGGTGTACTGAGGGGTTTATGTTTGGTTTGAATTTTTTGGATACTGAACTATCCAATAATGTATTATCATGATCTATCGGTGTGGACTGGGCCTTACGAGTTTGTTTTGATGGCGTACATTCTAATACATTGTTATCTGTTGACTTGGCAACAACGTTACTAGGTAACATTTCGCTAGCACAGCGCATGAAGCGCCGGCAAATTGTTTGCTTACCTACCTCCACTAAGCAATTGTTTTGACACACTTACAAAAAAAAATAAAATAAATAAAAATGGAACGAACTCACCGGTTACGTGGGGACAATATTTTAACTAAGATATGTTCACATAAGCATTTAAACAAAAATTAACACAAAATATAAGTTTTTGCACCACTTAAAACATCAAAAACACAAAAAATATGAGGAGCGAACTACAAGCGTCGTGATTCATTCAGCGGCAATTCACGTCTCCACTATAATGTTAATGTGTTATGTAACTTAATTGTTAATGAAAATAAAGAAAGAAATAAAGTACTCCATCTTAATCTTTTTCTAAATTCAATCATAAAAAATCGTATAGATCAATTTTTTGTGTGAACTTTTCATATTTTTTTGTATAAATAAACATTGTTAATTTTAATCTAAAATATTTATTGAGTCTGAATCTTATCTAAATTAACTTCATGAGTAACCCTTCTGAAAAACATATCTATTTTATTCCATTGTAAAGTTGTCTAATAGCGTTTTAATCATCGATCAGGGGGGCAAGTTTGGTCCAACCAACGAAATCAAAACCCTCACGATTACCCATATCATGTTAATAATTATTATATAGAGTTCTATAATATCTTTTGATGTAAATCGAATATTTTTCAATTGCATATACACAAACATTGGATTTTTTTTCCTTGTCGGGAGTCAAATAATATTTTTATTTTCAAATGTTTGAATGTTAACTTTGTGGTTCATATTTAACAAATTAAATTTAAAGATATAACTTTGTATTAACCACGTTTTTTGGTTGAAACGATGCGACCGGTTTCGGAACTAACTGTTCCCTCATCAGGCTAACTTTCAACTGAAACAGAATGTGACGACGTGCTTACAAGAAATCTATGGGGGCGGAGGTAGAGGTAGGGTGGGGGTACTTAGGGTTGGGTCTTGTGCAGGGTGGGTCCGATTGGCTGAAGGATTAGAAGTAAAAGGAAACATATTTAATAATGGACTGAAAGATAAATTTAACTGATTGTTTATTATGTTCTGTTTTGAATTAATACACTTTTTAATTTCTAGCGACTCTAAATTATCAAGACGGAGACCTACTTTGTTGACGTGTAAAATTTTTGTTCCCGATTGCATATTAAATTGATGATCATTAAGTACTAAGAGTTCTGCGAATTCTGAAAAATTATCATTGTTTATACATCTAATATGTTCTTTTACTCTAGTCTCAAATTTCCGTCCTGTTTTTCCTATGTAGACTGCAGAGCAGTCTCCACATGTCAGTTGGTATACGCCGGAGTTTTCCATTTTATTATCTTTATCTTTGGAATTCATTAAACTTTTTCCAATATTATTGTCAGTGTAAAATGCCGGTCTTATGTCTTTTGGTAAGAAATTTGAGACTAATTGGGATAAATTATTAACAAACAATATGCGTCTCCATCTATATTCATCTTTTTTGATATTTGTATTATAACTATGTAGGTATCTATTGACGTTAATATTTTTTATTTTTTTATTTAAAATAGAGTCTATCAATTTACTGTTATAACCATTATTGTATGCAATCTGTTTTATTGTATTTAGTTCTTTATTTGATGTATTTTTTGATGTATTGTGGATAGTTGTATCTGTATAGGTCGGTTTACGATATATATCAAATTCAACAAAAAGAAGGATTACCAATGGGAGCCCGTACAAGTCCACTTATAGCCGACATTTTTGTAGATTTCTTAGAAAATAAAATATTTGGATCAAATTCGGTTTTATTGAAATATATATTTTTATGGAAGAGATACGTGGACGATATATTTTGCATTTTTACCGGTACTGATCGAAAATTAAAGCTGCTCTTAAATTTTATAAACTCGTTTCACCCTAAGATTCAGTTCACATTGGAAATAGAAAAGGAAAAAACACTTAATTTTTTAGATTTAAAAATGACAATAGTAAATAATAAAATTGAATTTGATATATATCGTAAACCGACCTATACAGATACAATTATCCACAATACATCCAACCATCCAGCATCCCATAAACATTCCGCTTATCATTCCATGGTCCATAGATTACTAAATATACCACTATCATCAAATAATTTTAATAAAGAACTAAATACAATAAAACAGATTGCATACAATAATGGTTATAACAGTAAATTGATAGACTCTATTTTAAATAAAAAAATAAAAAATATTAACGTCAATAGATACCTACATAGTAATAATACAAATATCAAAAAAGATGAATATAGATGGAGACGCATATTGTTTGTTAATAATTTATCCCAATTAGTCTCAAATTTCTTACCAAAAGACATAAGACCGGCATTTTACACTGACAATAATATTGGAAAAAGTTTAATGAATTCCAAAGATAAAGATAATAAAATGGAAAACTCCGGCGTATACCAACTGACATGTGGAGACTGCTCTGCAGTCTACATAGGAAAAACAGGACGGAAATTTGAGACTAGAGTAAAAGAACATATTAGATGTATAAACAATGATAATTTTTCAGAATTCGCAGAACACTTAGTACTTAATGATCATCAATTTAATATGCAATCGGGAACAAAAATTTTACACGTCAACAAAGTAGGTCTCCGTCTTGATAATTTAGAGTCGCTAGAAATTAAAAAGTGTATTAATTCAAAACAGAACATAATAAACAATCAGTTAAATTTATCTTTCAGTCCATTATTAAATATGTTTCCTTTTACTTCTAATCCTTCAGCCAATCGGACCCACCCTGCACAAGACCCAACCCTAAGTACCCCCACCCTACCTCTACCTCCGCCCCCATAGATTTCTTGTAAGCACGTCGTCACATTCTGTTTCAGTTGAAAGTTAGCCTGATGAGGGAACAGTTAGTTCCGAAACCGGTCGCATCGTTTCAACCAAAAAACGTGGTTAATACAAAGTTATATCTTTAAATTTAAATATTTTTATTGACAAACTTTTTAACATCCTGGTTCTTCTATAATATCCCAACTTCGTCTCTTTTGAGATGTTATAAAGTTTGTCAGTAAAAATATCTTTAGATCTCATAGATAATAATATCCATGAGATGGGTAATCACGAGGGCTTTGATTTCGCTGGTTGGACCAGACATACTATTCGATAAATGTGACAACACTCCCAACCTTTTCCTCTCCCAAATATATTGCTACCTACATGAGTAGTCAGCCGTACAACGCAGGCTGTATACAATCGTCTACAACTCGTCGTCGTGACATCACTGACAGTTGAAGTAGTAGGTAAATTAGTTTCGATACCCTTCGTGTTGATCAACTAAAAACTACGCGCCGTGCGCCCCTTTAACATACCCAAACCGTGTTTGGAAGTGGTGTGTCTTTCACCAATATTTTGTATTGTGATACCAGAGGTATAGTGAGTGCCTTCCGTGAAGACCTCCCAGACGAAGGAAGAAATTTGCCACCAGCTAGGTGCAATATTCCCATTCTCTCTGTATCCAACACTTACTATATTTTACGTATTTCCTATTCAATATTTTTTCGAAAATTCTATAACAAAGCAGAGCACTCCATGCTCGAAATAAACGCTTAAAAAAATATTTCGAGCATCTGTCTGTTGGACCACTCAAAACGTTCGGACGTTATCTCAATCGTAAAAAAATGTAATTATTTTGCCAAAATTTGTCAACGTCCCTAATTAATTAACAATTCTGCGAGAGTGACTCTTTGACCAGCGGATCGTGACCCACTGTAATGAAGAGAGAGAGAGCTAATACAAGGATTGTTAAAGTACGAAATTTATTTAATTAAATTAGAATATAAAATTGCTGCGAGACACCGGTTTTGAATTAATATTGCTTCAACTCCTTTCTATATAATTACATCGTTTTCGAGTGTCCTGTGAGTGCCGGATCAGAAAGAAAAAAAATATCCTGTTTAAAATAGTCGTCAGGACTGTTGAATCATATGGGTGCGAGGCTTGGACACTGACAGCAAAGTTTATTTATTTATTTATTTAAAATCCATAATAACCATACAAAAAATTACAACAATACTGTGGTATTTGATAACACTGAGAACATAGGTATGTACTTATCCAACGACAGTGAATATCGCGTCATGTCGTTATTTGTCGTAAATCTTCAATTGTTCTTCGTTCAACCTTGAAAGTGTTCACACTATGTCAAATTAGGTATTATCTGTATACAATACGCGTGCGATATTTCATCTTCACCTACTCATTCAACCGACTCTGAATCTGATGGATTGTATGAAAAAATCACCAAACACATCGACGAAAAATTTTCTGACATGAAGCGTGTATTTGAAGAGGAAATTAGGCAAATAAAAAGAAACAGTGAATTTATTAGCCAGCAATATGACGATATAATACAAAAGCTAAACAATATGCAAGAACTACAAAAAGAGGTGCATTCCCTTCGCGAGGAGGTAAAAACAAAAAGCACCAGAATAGACAATCTGGAGTCACGGATCGCCACTATGGAGCAAGAATCCCTCTTGGACTGTTTGGAGATAGCAGGAGTGCAGGTGCAAGAGGGAGAACAACTGGCCGAGACTGCCGTGCGAGTAGCAACATCACTAGGCATGCCTCTACAACTTCAAGACCTGAGACGAGTTATTCGGACACCAGACCGCAGACCCAATACCCCAGACAAACTACATATACAACTATACTCCAGATATATCAGAGACAATTTACTAACTTATAAATATAAAGCTAAAGAATTAAACAGCGCGACACCCATCTACATCAGTGAAGTACTCACTCCGTACTTCAAAGAACTTATGTGGAAAGCCAAAAAAAGGGCTAAAGAGGCCGGTTTTGAATTTGTATGGTTTAAAGAAAACAAATTATTTGCTAGAAAAGGTCCAGGTGAAAAAATTATACTGATTAAACAAACTTGCGATATAGAAAAAATTGCCTAATACGAAGAATACTTACTCGGAACTGGCTTACTTATGCTCCTTAAAATGTCTAAACACATAATATATATAATATCTTTTTTTCTGAAAACAACCTATCTACAAGTGTATTTCTTTTCGTTCATCTATAACAATTTACTGTATTTATTATTGTACTTTTCTTTCATGTATATCAATTTACTATATTTTTTATTATTTCACTATTTTATCTTACATAAGAAAATAATAGAAGCAAGATTCTCATGCTTACGAATAACATCATATATTTCAATAACCCAATATAATCCAAATATCATAAGACATAATATTATTGAAATAGCGCATACATTTATAAATAAACCAGATAAAATACTAGACATTAATACACTAAAAGTAGAGAATGGATATGCTTGATGAGATTGAAGACAATACAAATACAATATATATAAACAACCCAAATGAATGCTTACATCTAATTAATAATATCAACATCCTTCAACAAAATATAAGAAGTATCAATAAAAATTTTGATGAACTGGTTATACTCCTTCAAAGTCTACCAATTAAAGTCGATATAATAATACTGACTGAATGTCGATTAACTAATAGTTACAGTCCTAAATTACTTGATGGTTATACATGCCACTCTACATCGTTGCATTATAAACAAAACGATGGTGTTATAGTATACATAAGCAATGAATTAGATGCACAAATAACAGAATTAAAAATTAATGACACAAACTGTCTTCAAATTTCTTTTAATAAAGAAAACACCCTTCTAGCAATATACAGGTCACCAGCAACCCGTAATATAAATGCATTTCTTACAGAAATAGAAAGAGAAATTAATAAGTTAAAAATGGTAAAGAATTTATTTATTATGGGTGACTTGAACATAGACATATTGCGAAATGGACATCCGCAAAAAGATGAATATATACAAACCTTAGCTCACCTCGGACTAATCAACGACATAAATATCCCTACGAGAATTACTCATAACTCACAAACATGTATTGATCATGTATTTAAAAAAACGAAAAATTCTACACAATCTTTAGTGTATAAATCAACAATAACAGACCATTACACAACAATTTTGTCAATTAAAGGAAAAAATTCTCTAAAAAAAGATATAAAAAAAGATATAAAAAAAGAATATATTAAATATGACATAAATTATGAAGACCTTAAAAATGAATTAAAACTAGAAAATTGGGTACAATTAAAAAACATAGACGATTCCAATGACTCATGGGAATATTTTACTAAGTATTTACAGAATAAAATACAAAAATTTACTACTAAAAAAACAATACGACCACCCCATAAAAATAAAAGACTCAAACCATGGATAACACAGAGCATATTAAATAGTATAAGGAAAAGAGACAAACTGCATGAAAAAATTAAAAATAATCCAAACGATATATATACCATTGATTTTTATAAAAGATACAGAAACATTTGTGTTAATATTATACATAAAGCAAAGGAAACATACTACATAAACAAAATTAATGAATGCAACCAGAACCCTAAAAAAATCTGGCAAATACTCAAAGAAATCACACATTCAACAAAAAATAAAGACTCATTTATTAAAAAAATTAAGATTAATGAAGAAACAATGCTATTCGAAAAGAACCCAGATGTGATAGTAAAATATATAAACCATTATTTTGCAAATTGCGGAGAAGAAACTGCAAAAAAAATCAAAACACAAAAACGACAAAACCAAAACGACAGGATGGTAACAACAGACACAAACTCCGAAATTCGCTCTAAATTTGAATTAAAGGAAATTAAAATTACGGACATAGAAAAAACTATTTCATCACTGAAAACAAACAGTGCACCCGGGAAAGATAATATTTCATCAAAAACACTCAAAATACTACAGAAAGAACTATGTGAACCACTAACACACCTTATAAACCTATCAATAAAAAAAGGAGAATTTCCTAACATACTTAAACAAGGAACAATATTGCCGATTCACAAAAACGGTAGTAAGGAAGAAATAAATAACTACAGACCAATAAGTTTACTAAATTCAATGTCAAAAATTTTGGAAAAGGTAATAAAGAAGCAACTGATGAACTATTTAAACACATATGACATCCTCTCTAAAAACCAATACGGTTTCAGAGAAAATAAAAGTACCTCAGATGCAATTTCGTATGTCACTGACCATATAAAAGAATTAATGGACAAAGGCAACAAGTGTCTTGCAGTTTTTATTGACCTCACCAAAGCTTTTGATACCATAAACCACAATTTGCTCTTCAAAAAGCTTGAAAACATTGGTGTTAAAGATACTTCCCTAAAAATACTCAAAGACTACATGACAGGCCGAAATCAGTGTGTAAAAGTGGGAAGTCACATAAGTGAAAACCTAACAATTAACTGTGGTGTGCCTCAGGGAAGTGTGTTAGGACCTATACTGTTTCTTATATATATGAATGACCTGGGCAACCTACCCACAAAAGGACATGTCATCAGTTATGCTGATGACACAGTTTTCATCTATTACGAAAAAACTTGGAATAAACTATACAAAGTCGCTGAAACTGAATTAACCCATGTAAAAAAATGGCTTGACAGGAACTCTCTGGCACTAAATACAAACAAAACAAAATACATTGCATACAGCATAACCTCCCGAAATAAACCTAGTGACGAACATAAACTAAGAATTCATGATTACTGTACCGAAAACTTAAGTGATCAACCAACATGTAGCTGCCCGATCATTGAACGAACAGAGAGCATGAAATATCTAGGAGTTATATTTGATGAAAACTTGAGATGGGACTGCCACATTGACTGTATGACAACTAAAATGAACAGATTTATATACTTCTTTAAATCAATCAGAAATGTTATTGACCTAAAACATTTGAAAAATATATACTATGCTCTTTGTCATTCAATAATGGAATATGGAATTATTGGATGGGGAAGTGCAACGCCAACAATAATAAAGAAAATAGATATAGCCCAAAAAGCTATCATAAAAGTTATACTTAAGGTACCTATTCGAACGAATACTGAAGAGATTTTCACTAAATTCAAAGTTCCAACAATTACAAAAATATATGCAAAAAATCTGCTATTAAACAAGCTAAAAAGAGAAGACCAATATACTAGCTCACAACAATATAAACACACTAGGTTAAGTACAACAAATACCTTAAATATACCATACATAAAAACAACTTTTGGACAACGTAGCGTACGATACTTTTCAACAAAACTCTTCAATAGTTTACCAACAAATATTAAAACCATTAAAAATGCAAAAGAATTTAAAAAACTATCACTAAGATGGGTTTATGAAATAGATGAAAAAATCCTGAAGGAAATAATTCTACCTAATAAAATGTAAATGCACTATTACAAACAACAGAATAGACAATTGAAAAAAGTGAAAAATAAGTACTTTTGTTGTTTTTTTTTTGTCTCTAAATCAATCAATTTTTTCAACAATTATTTTATTTTTACAATTTTTGCTGTGTGTTAATGACTCATAATGAAATATTGTGTCTGGAAAGAGAGAAAGAAGGATGAATACGCTTGAATGCGTAGCGTATGTATGTACATTTACTTATATTATATGTAAACGTATCTATAAATAAACAACGCAATAGACAATAATATAAAACTAGCTCACCTTAGCACAGGCTATGCCTAGTGAGGGGGCTAGTAACAAAGATACAAACAAAAAGGATAGCTTTAACTATGTAAGCAATGGTGAAATAATGAAATTATATTTATTGAAATGAAATAACTTATATTTACTTTGTATGTCCTACTATGTATGAATAAGCTTATAATACCTTTAATTATTTTGTATCTTATATCTACTCTATGTTTTTGGATAGAAATAAATAAAAATAAAAAAAATAAAATAAAATAAAAAGTAAATTAATTTGTTATAAGTATTGTAAATATATTGATTACCTAATGTAAAATAAACAGTGTTAAATTGTATTGGTTTGTTCATTGATAAATACACCACAAATACAATAGTGAAACTTATTACAACAAAAATTATGAAAAATAGACAATTAAGTATATGTTGGCACTGACAAAATAAATACAATCTATCAGTACCAACATCCAGTGGATAAGACGAATTCCACTAAGCATTTCTTGTGTCGGAATAGCTTTTTAATCATTTTAACTGACACATTCCATACTTATGTATCCTATTATGTCTAACACACAATTATAACATATCATGAATCAAACATATAAATAATAATATACACCTTTTATATCGAATATTTTTATTATTGCACCAACAAAATAAATAAAAATAATAAGATTGTTGTTCATAATTTCACCAATAGATGGCTGTAGTAAAAATTCCTTATTTTCAAGCGAAAAAGAATTTCAGTATTACAATATATAGAACTTTCAAAATTGAATTGATAGGGATCTCATTAAAAGGCATAATTGGTGAGCGTTGCGCAAGCGCATAAAGTGATCACGTAAACCAGCCGATGACAGGTCGTAAGCCCTGTAGGTGCCTTGATTTCCCGGTTCTCCTACAGTAAATATTCCAACTTCGTCTCTATTGAGATAATTAAAAATCTGTTAAAAAATACCTTTTATATCATTTCATTATTTAAAAAAATATATTTTCAATGTTCATTCTACCTTTGTTGAGAATCCAAGAAGATAGTTTATTTTTTATAGCACTTAGTGACTTTATATTATATGTCTCAGAACCATTTAATTCTTTTGTAAATATGTTTAAAATACGATGTAAAATAAAATCAAAATGTTTTTGAGCAAACTTGGTATGAGTTCTGGGGATGTGTAAAAATCTGTGTCTAATATTGTAGGAATTTTCAACTCGAGTATATTGTGTTATATTGAGCTTATGTGAGTAAATGATTAATTTCTTGAGGTATAGCTGACGAATATCTAAAACCTCGAATTCTGAAAATAATGAATTTGATGGATATCTAAAAGGTTTTTTATAAATACCTCGAATGATACTCTTATGGGCTATTTCAATGGGACTAAGTGCGGTTTTATACGTTACTCTCCAAACTATGATGCCATAAAATAGTATAGATTGAGCAACTGCATAATAGATGAACTTAAGGTCATCTATTTAAAACATTGCGAATACGTAAGAATGGATATCGAATTAGTTTCGAATTTTTATCGAACATTCCTAAATATGCTTTTTCCAATTTAAGTTATTGTCAACAACAACTCCTCAATACTTGATCTCGTTACATTTTTCCAGGGGAGTACATGGACAGAAATTTTTGTAGCAATTGTGAACTGTAATAAAATGTTGATCCAATTAAGGGATAATACACTGTTATCTAGCCAAGATTTTACTATATTTACTCCCTCTTCTGCCAATACGTACGGTTTTTCAATTTTCATTCCGCAAATATTCAAATGCGTTATATTGATTACCGCCAATTTGTAGCAAAGACGCGCTGTATGTACCAAAAAAAAATACTTTTGTCATGTCTATATATTTTTTAATTTAGACAAAATGTTATTTGCGCTGTTGATTACAGATGATTCACCGCATACAATATTTATTATATTTTTCTAATATATTTTATCAGTAGGTACCTACAATACATACCTATCTCAAATTTTCCTTAAAATATTTATCTGTGAATATATAAAAAAAACGTTTTTCAAATTCAGAATATTTTCCTTGTATATTTCAAGCGACATTTTCATATATATCAAAATGGCTTTAGGGGTATGCAAATGTCGGTAATATTGTGTAAAAGTGAAATTTTCAACGCCTCAGGTGGTGCGACGAAAAATGTAGTTATTTCAAAATGGCGTAAAACGTCGCTGATTGGTTTTACTCATGTTTTACGTTTACACATATGTTATATTTATATTGAATAACAAATAAAATAGAGTTATTGCCATAATGAAATATTCAATATTCGAAAGTTTCTACTGTGTTGACACAATGTTTGAAATCCATTTTTAATTAGTTCAACGTTGAATTCAACACATATTTTTGAGACACATTTGTAATATTCAGATTTGCTTTTCAAATATAGTTTAAGTAAAATAACATAAAAAAAGTTTTCAAAAGGCATATCATTCAAATTTATTCAAAAAATAATTATTTATATCTAAAATTCATCAATAATTCTTTCATCCCTGAGTAAACATTACATTGACTACCTATACCGTTAAAATTATTTATAAATTGTCATGAAACTAGTATTCGTTTACATTTTTATGCTCAAAAAATATTCTGAAATATCGAATTATTTACCTAATGGAATATTTTACAAAAAAAATAACTATATTTTTAATTACCTTGTAACTTAGATTATATATATATTATGATACATTAGGAAAGTCGCAGTCACCTACCCCACTCCATAGGGAACGTTATAGAACTATGTGTTCTGTTCATCCCCGGAGCGGCTGCTCGTCGGACGAAACAAGAACTACCACCATGCATATTTCATACCACTGCCACTAAGAGTCCAACCACACTCGTGAAGGCCCGTGAATCATAGCAGGGGTTACCCTCCCAGTAGCTCCACGAACAACAGACTGCCACAGGGAGCCTTCGCCACGCCCGTAGTACTTTCAGTTCTTCGATTTCCACACCAGGCGCAGCGTTATCTGCACCTGTCTCGTCATCAACTCGGGTACCGCCGAGTGGGTCGTGAATATTATGATACAGATACCTAGTCAGCGCAATGAATGTATGCCAACTAAAACTACTCTGAAACAGAAGAATTTCTAGTATACGTACATCTACCGACACGCACACCTACATAAAACGTAGACCAACCGATCTACCGCCTCACACAAACATGTAAAAAAAACTTGGCATACATTTGAATTCGAAATTTGTACTAGACACGGCTTCTGTACATTATAATTCTATGCCTTGTAAAAACCAACTTATTCGTTGAAACCATGGTTAGTGTCAAACATTTTACTTCAGATTTGTAAAGATTTTACTCTCCGCATCTATGGAATATTTATTGTGGGCGTTGCCCGTCACTACTATACTTGACCAACACTAATCGCCGCCACTATCATCATAAAGCACCACAAGAGCTTCAACAGACCTTAAATTTTCCTTAACCTTAGAATACACCACAGCTCACATTTTCAAGGTCAGATGAACTGTCAAAGTTGACATTAAATGCGAAAATTTTAACCTAAAAATATATATTAATAATCATACAACTAGGTAAGTACGTATATAATATATTGAGAAATTTTAGTCTAATTCAGATAGACATATCTAACGTTTCGTTATTTCTGGTCTACTCTAAGAAACTTATTTATTTAATAATAATATTATATTTTGATAACTCTTTCGATCGACAACACTTGTTGGAATTCCATTCTTCTTCATCTTCTTTGTCAGCCATCTCTCCACTGCTGGATGTAGGCCTCATCCAATGAACTCCATCACTCTCGGTCCTGTGCTTCCCCCAGCCAACCCCTTTCCGCAACCGGAATGATATCGTCCACCCATCTTTTTTGTGGTCGCCCTACTGGTCTTTTATTTTCCCACGGTCTCCATTTTAGTATTCTGGGTGTCCACCTCTCGGTACCCTGTCTTGCAACATGCCCTACCCACTGCCATTCTCATTATAATATATAAAAATAAAACACATTTATAATTTTCTTCCACTTGGTTTAATTTGACTTACTAGTTTCGCTCTAGACGAGCATCTTCAGAGTTGTGAAGAAATTTTTGTATAACATGGAGTATTTCTTTAAAATAGTACAGTGATTGACAACCAACAGTTGCAAGGTTGCATTTAGCGAGGTTCATATCTTGACACCGAAAATAACTCTTTCGACCTTGAAGACTTCGTTGATGTCAAAACTATGGCACATTTCAAAAAAGAAAAGTATCCGACGACTGATGCATGACAAGTGACGACGCCTTCTTCTTCTTCTTGTCGTGTTGATCCCCACACATTAGCATATATGCCCATCCGTTCCCAGAAGGCCACAAACTCCTTAGCGTAGTCCTCTAGGTGGGCTCATTCATTAAGAATTTCCCAATCACACTAGCAAGGAACCGTTGGACATGCAGGAAGGTGCTCGCTGTCTTGCATTTTTCCGAAGTCACACATCGCATCTTCAGCCAATCGATTGCCAATAATGTATAAAAATAATAGATACGTTTCTAGACTTTAAATTTAATAAACAAAAAGTAGGACGCATAACTCAATTCTTACCACACTTAAGTTACACGCAAGATGTTGTAGTGTTCGGACGTATTGTCCTTGTCAAAATTTCATCTTGTATGAAGGTAACATGTAAAAAAATACACCAGAACTGTGAAGCTACGACCAGATAATATCTGACCAGATGATATATTATATCATTTCAAACTGCATATTTATTGGATAACTACTATACAAATATGGGTTTCGCGCTGGGTTGGTATTTGGTTTTAAATATTAATTTATTAATTTACAGAAGGGTGCTCCGGTCTAGATAGGCACTAGGTAGTAACCTGTCGCCTGTGCCCCAAATCCAACGCGAAATGATGTCGCGTGTGTATTCGATCCTGCTGTGCGTAGCTCGGTAATTAGTTGCAAGCTAATTAAAGAGCGTTACACAACAGAGCGAGGTACCCACGCCACACCATAAAACATTTATATATTATCAGAAGAATATGAATTAATTAATATTATGGACAGGTATTAAAATAGTTTGAATTGGACTTACGTATTTATTTGATAGTGTGATTCTAATTATAAATCAAGATTGATACTTCAATTATGGACTATTAAATATTTTAAATAATATAGATCGATA
This sequence comes from Molanna angustata, assembly GCA_963576475.1. Taxonomy (NCBI): domain Eukaryota; kingdom Metazoa; phylum Arthropoda; class Insecta; order Trichoptera; family Molannidae; genus Molanna; species Molanna angustata. The sequence continues at coordinate 17,743,281 of OY754987.1, forward strand.
AATGCGCGTAATTATAACTGGAATGTGAGTCGGGCAGAGTGACTGCCTACCGCTGGCCTGGGTTAAACTAAACCATGAGTGATGATGTGCGCTGCCTTAAATAGCCGGCTGACGTCCCCCTACTCCTTGAAGTGAGTGGTCAACTCGGCTGGCCGGACATGCTACATGGGTTTTTCGATAGTTATTTTTATTTTGAGTAAACGAGAGAGTAGTAAAGTCATATTATCTTGTAGGTAAACAGAGATATTCTGTGGTTGTATTCGCTGTTTCACACAACTATGTATAACTTGATATAAGTTAGTCTCTTTCACAGTCATTATTTGGTGTGAGAGATAATAATTATAATGTGGTTTCACTGGAGTAAAAGAGAAAGTATGTCTACAATGCTTATATTATCGTATGATCTCTTTCTCACTTAATATATTCTGTTGTGTGTGCATTATGTACCATGTACCATTTTTGTAAAGCGTTTTGTTCGCATATAACGTGTCTTTATATAAAATGTCATTGGCGCGCCAATGGCGGCTGCTGTCACATTAATAAATTTAACAACTATCACTTCAATAAATAATATTCATTGAGATGATTCGTATGATATGGAAGTTAAAAGGTTCTCCAAAACTGTCACACAACAAATCAATTTTGACAATCGACCACGAAACTGATCACCTCAGCATGCCATCCTGTGATCACCTATCACAGGATGGCATGCTAAGGGCCACACGTATTGAGAAAAAGAGTTTTATCAACTTTAACATATTATACAACCATTAGAAGATTCTTAATATCTGAATTATTGATTTCGGGTGTTAGAATACCACAGAATCCTTAAAGAGGTTCGGGTCTAAGCTTCACACCGCCATAACAATATTTTGTCTTACTATTATGAACGGTTGACAGAAAGCAATAAATTTAAAATATATATTAATTATGAAACCGTTTTCGTTGCCTCTGACCACAAATGCCCCAACGAAGAGCCGTTCTGTAACTCATCTAATATTTGGGTCTATCTTACCTACATTAAGTAAACATCAGAGAGCTATAATACTTTAATATACATACATATAAAATTATGTTAAATGTAACCTTTATTAAAATAGTGACAAATAAGATGTGTTTTGATAATCCAGAAGAAAAAATCAATATTATTGTAGAGTTAACATAAATAATTTATTTTCTATTCCTAATCACTGTACCATATTATACTAGACTTTAGAATAACTTAAGTGATAATGTTGCTTAGTTTTCATCTGTAAAAATATTGAAAAAACTCTTAAGAAATTATGTTTATAATATTGATTTATTATTCTTATAATTTGTTTTAGTGTAAATTCAACAAATAAGACTAAATACATGAGCTTAAAAATATCTTATAATAACTCGAGTAAAGTTATTATTTTATTTCAATAAAAACTAAAGAAAAAAAATAATTAATGAACGGTTTTAATTCTTCCTCCTTAATTTCCCACCCTCCTATCTTCGTTACTGTGATTCACTTTTTATTTTTTTTTAATTTTATCTTTTTTATAAAATACAACACATATTATTCGAAAAATATTATCACAAGACACAGAAAAGGATACAAAATAAAAAAAAAAACATATTACCCTTTACTAGAGTGCAAGCACTCGTGTGTAAAGGAGACGTATAAAAACAAAACAAAAATTTATGTTTATCTACGGAATTACAAATTATAGAAAATGAAGTAATTATAATTTACAAATTCGCCAAAATTTGATAAGTCTATTATTATTTTGAAATTCAGTTGCCAGTCTCAAATCTCTTTCGAGTTGATTGGACCACACCACCCCATAGTAGGTACATGGAATAGTGTTGTGCAAAACTTGTATGTGTCAAAGGGGTATAATAGTGACCCACTATATTTGTATTTAACTCTATACACGTACGAAGGCATAGCGTGAATTTCCTATATCTTTATGTATATGAAATAACACATTTTTTTAGAAATATTTTTGAAAGATGATGAAAATATGAGTTATTGTTTATTATTGTCTTTAAAAATTATATATTAACACTTAATTAATTCAAAGTTTCTATGTATTGTGTATTTTCTATGTACAATGATTACCTAATATAATAAAATGTATTAACCATCAATTACACCGCTATAAATTTACTCTAAAGATCTGTTCACTAATAGTGCGCTCTTAATACATCATTACAAATCTTATTGGATTCCTGGTAAATAACGTAAATACAGAAGAATAAGTAAGAGAGCATAAGGGTGGCAGAATAGGTTATAACTTAAGGTGATTCTACATGAAATAAGTCACAGCGAACTAACAAAGGATATGTAATTAAAAACGTAATATGAATTTACGTGAGAAATATATTAAGGATATAAAGGACTTGCAACCTGGGAAAACATATTCACAGAAGTACAAATTAATAAATATTATTTTAATTCATGTTTTTAATTACATTTTCAAACATCATTTATTTGCCCTAATAAGAAAATGATTAAATAATAATAACAAAAAAGTTATATACCTAAACAAAATTAAAAAAGTATTTTTCCACAAATTCGTCTTGTAATGATGAACATTTTCACCGAAGTGACTCGGCATTATCAAGGTCCAAATAACACTAAATTTGACAAGACCAGACCAACACTGCGGAGTTACAGTCTGGCACACATACAGTCCCACACATCTGACAATCTTGTAAATATTGCTGTATGGTGTTGGACTGGTTTTGTCGGCCGTAGTGGTCCAGTTGGTTGGGTATCTGACTGCTGATCCAAAGGTCACGGGTTCGATTCCCGGTGGAGACATAGTTTTTAATTTTGTTTTCAGTCTGGATCTGTGAGACTATTAATATCGTACGAATGTGTGGAAAAATACTCTATCTATTTGATTTGTAAATTTTGAAAATTATAATTATTAAACAAGTAATTTATTGTATTTCAACAGTAGAAAATAAAAAAATGATTCAGCAATCGAAAAATATTTATATTTTGATAGTGTGTTATAATTGAATGAACGGGTAAATAAGGATATCGAAAGTAGATTTATACAGAAAACAGAGTAAATGGGGTGCTCAAACAATAATTGCGACGCTGCTTTTCTTAAGAAAATTCAAGTAGGTACTTGTATGGCTTGTAGGATATCTTGGCATTCATCAGTCAGTTAACGTCTTTCATTTATCTTCCGATATGATTCTGAAACGAGGCCAAACGACAAACTGTAAAGATCATGACGCGAAACCGGTGACGTTGGGTGCCGAACACTACTATACGTCACTACTTTGATGACGGCGCATGGTGCCGTGCCATGGCAGAAATGAATATAAGAAACACTCATGGGTACGTAGAAGACACCAGCTTTAAGGATTTGGATGCATTATACTCTTCCGAAAAAGCGCACTACGTGTCGTTGGGGAGGGTTTGCAATCTGATCAGGAAAATATTAATTAGCTTTTAAAAAAGACCCGGGTCACTTAGCTTTTAAAAAGACCCACAACCGGGCTACTGTGTTAATAAAAGAGTTCGAGAAACAACATGTACCTATATGATTTGTGTATATTAAAGGTTTACTGTGAAATTGTGTTGAGATTGATACCTATGCTCATATTTTAAACATTTTGTACAATGGCGGATTTATTGACATATAGCAATATCTTCCAACCAACCATATTCATTTTGTGAGGTTAATTTCTTTATGATACGTACCAATTTATGTCAACAAAATATAAAATATATACAAAATATAAACAAAAACAGAGGGAAGACTAGGATATGATAAGGAGACTGTGCGATATCGGCAAAGAACAGATTGGACTAGACGGAAAATGAAAAGGAGTGGACTTACTGTGCCAGCTGGTTTCTTCTTTTCCTCTGTCGCGTTTGTTCTTCCTTCTCGTCACTGATTCAATAAAACTATGTTCACAATTTTGTCTGTAATATACGTGCGAAAGCCGCGAACGTAATTTAATGTTTTTATATCTATGGCGCACGGCGCTTGTGTAACACGAGATGGTGCAAAGACGCGTATTCTCGAGAGACTGGAGAACGTGGTTGGCCCGCGCGCGAACAGAGGCGAGATTGTTGTTGCCACGTTCAGGTATGGATGTAGGTATGGTGATTTTAGGTATGTCAGGAAGATGAGGATAGGTACAAAAAGGAAGTATCTGTCATCTGCGCCAACATACCGCCCACCTAATTTGGTCTGCAAATTAAAAGTGAAAAAGAAAAGAAAAGCAAACACAATATTTTATCCCATATTCATGTTCACGTAAGTTGTCTGTATACATAATATGAGTATATTTATATATAAGTACACAAAACAAATTTTTATTCAATAATACAAATTACATATGAAGACGCAACTAGGTCTTAAAACACAAATAAAGCGAAGACGCAACATGGTCTTAAAAAAAAAAACAAATAAGGCGAAGACGCAACATGGTCTTAAAAAACAAATAAAGCGAAGACGCAACATGGTCTTACAAAGAAAAAAAATAAAATTAAATAAAGCGAAGGCGCAACATGGTAAACAAAGAAAATAAAGACGCTAACTGGTCGTATAAAATTAAAAAAAAATAAATAAATAAAAATACATTATGTTTACCTATTCGATCGGTAATGGACATAATTTTAATGCAGGACGAACAAAAGTACCGCTTTGGGTTTTAACAGTAGCAACCCTAACGACGTTATCCTTTCCAGGATGGACATGTGTTATTCTTCCTAAAACCCATTTTAAAGGAGGAAGACGTTCATCCTTTATAAGTACTAACTGTCCTACTTTAAGGTTTGGAGTAGACCTTGACCATTTTGATCTCTGTTGTAAGGTATTGAGGTATTCGTTGTGCCAGCGTTTCCAGAAGTGTTGAGACATCTTCTGGAGATGTTGCCAACGACTAAGCCTATTTGAAGGAGATTCAGACCAATCATAATCTGGGACAGACATTAAATTCCCACCAATCAGGAAGTGACCTGGGGTAAGTGCATCGACCTCCTCAGGGTCAGTACTTATTTGACATAAAGGTCTGGAATTAAGAATAGCTTCGATTCTAGTCAACAGCGTAGCGAATTCCTCGTAAGTTAATTGAATTTCACCCATGACCCGTTTTAAATGATATTTTACAGATTTTATTCCTGCTTCGAAAATACCTCCAAAATGTGGTGATGATGGAGGAGAAAAAGACCAAATGATACCCCGTTCTGAAAGCGTATCATAAATTTTCTCACGCTGTGGTGAGGTTGTGAAAAACTTATGTACATCCTTCAAGTGACGATTCGCACCAACGAAATTCGTACCATTGTCACTAATAATTTCCGAACACAAACCACGGCGGTCTGTGAATCTATTGAGTGCCGCTAAAAATGCTTCAGACGATAAGTCAGATACTACTTCTAAATGTAATGCCTTGGTGGATAAACAAACAAATAAACATAAATACGCTTTTGAAGATTTCGCTCCGCGTCGCTTATGGTCTTTCAAAAGGAAAGGACCCCCAAAATCGACACCTACTTTTGCAAAAGGACGACTTTGCTGGACACGACTGGGTGGTAGGTCACCCATGAGTGGGGGAAACGCAGTCGCTTTTAATTTATGGCATATAATACATTTAGAAAGTTGAGAACGAATTTTGTTTCGTGCTCCCAAGATCCAATATTTTCGCGATATCATGGATTGAAGACTTCGCGGTCCGGCGTGAAGATATATTTTATGATAGTAATCTATTATGAGATATGCTAAATGACATGTTTTCGGAAGTAAAATAGGAAATTTACTATCATATGGTAATTTTGAATATTGTAATCTTCCGCCCACCCTGAGGATTCCGCATGAATCCAAAAATGGCTTTAAAATTTGAATATGACGTGAGCATGGGATTCCGTTTTTTAATTTATTTATTTCATCAAGAAAATATGTATCTTGCTCAATACAGATAATTTTTGTAAGTGCAGCATTTAATTCGAATGTAGTAAGAGATAATTGATTTTGCTTAATTATATTGAATTTTCTACATCGATTAACGAATCGTAATATCCAAGCAATAACGCGTTGTAATTTATTTAAAGACGAATATTTGCATAAAATAGAATTCGGTACTAATTGAGATATCAAAGTTTTCGTATTTACTGATTTAATATCAGGTATATTTTCAAGTTCGATATTGACTGAACACGGCCAGTCATTCTTGTGCTTATGAAGCCAAGAAGGTCCTGAAAACCACAAGGGGTGTGAAACAATGTCTTTTGGAAGAAGGCCTCTAGATCCGCAATCGGCGCAATTTTCTTCCGAGATAACATGTTTCCAAATAGCAGTGGGTACATTGTCCAGAATTTGGACAACCCTGTTTGCGACAAATGTTTTTAATGAATATGGCGGAGTTTTAATCCACGCTAGCACAATAGTCGAATCCGTAAAAAGAAAAACGTTTTCTATCTGTTGAGAAAATTTAACGGATGACATAATGTATTTAATAAGTTTGGTTAGAAGTACAGCACCGCACAATTCTAATCGTGGAATAGACAGTGTTTTTAAGGGGGCTACCTTCGATTTTCCCATCATAAGATGAGTAGTATTTGTATTTAAATTTACTAAGTAAGCGACGGCCGCGTAACCTAGTTGTGACGCGTCGCAAAATCCTACGAGGATCAAGCGACTGGTGCTTAATGTATTATAATATCTAGGTATTTTTAAGGTACGAAGAAGTGACAGTTGGCCAACAAATGTATCCCACCTATTCTGAATATCGGATGGAACAGGATCGTCCCAATCGGCCCTCAGTTTCCACAACTCTTGCATCAAGCACTTTGCGAAAAAGAGTACAGGGGTAATCCAGCCCAATGGATCAAACAGTCGAGCCACAATTGACAAAATATTTCTTTTTGTACAGCTCTCACTAGGTATAATTTTTATATCATAGGTAAAGTTATCAGTTTGGGGGAGCATCTGAATGCCTAATAACTTAACAATTTTGTCGGTTTCAGTATTATCAAACGATCTTGATTCAGAAGTTCCGATAAAATCTTGCTTCAATAGTGAAGGCGAATTTGACTGCCATTTACTTAGCTCTAATTGTCCAAGTTTTAACAGTGCAGTTATATCATTTTTAAGTTGACAGGCTGACTCGAGGGTTTCAGCGCCTGTGGCTAAGTCGTCGACGTAAAAGTCTTCCACAAGTGCCCGTGCAGCCTCCGGATATTTTGAATTTTCATCCATGGCCAGTTGTCGTAAAGTTCGGATTGCTAAGAAAGGGGAACTCGACAATCCATATGTGATGGTTTGTAACTCGAAATCAATGAGTGGGCTATCAGGAGATTGTCTCCAAAGAATATGTTGAAATTTACGGTCGGATGGTAATATTAATATTTGTCGATACATTTTACAAATATCTGCAGTGAAAACATATTTATGAAATCGAAAATTTAACATCATGCACGGAATTTCTGTTTGCAGTTTTGGACCACTAAGAAGCAAGTCATTCAGACAAATATTATCAGGTTCGGTTTTACTTGATCCATCGAAAACTACCCTGACCTTCGTCGTATCGCTAGAAGGATTAAAAACGCAGTGATGGGGCAAGAAAAACGATTCAGAATTAATAGGAACGCGTTTCATGTGTCCTAAACTTTCATATTCCTGTATAAATTTTCCGTAGGTATTTGCTAAATCTTGATTTTTTTGAAAACGAAATTGTAATTTCCTTAATCGCGTGTCTGCGAGTTGAAAGGAATTGTTGATAGGTATATTTTCTGTTTTCAATAACATCGGTACTACATATCGCCCGTCATTCTCGCGATAATGTTTTGACGCAAAAATGTTTTCAGCTAAATTATCATCCGTATTTAAATTCGAATACGAAGGTGTTTCTTCGACTTCCCAAAATTGTTTTATCATGTCACATAAAGAGGTATTTGTTTCAATTAAAAATGAAGAAGAAATTTCATGTTGTTTCATTTCAATTCGTCCCGTTATTATGTAACCAAATATACTATTGATTGCACCAGGGGTGCCACGAATAATTTCGTGATTATTACTATTTATTATATCTAGGTACATATCAGCGCCTAATAACATATCGATTGGACCTGGTTTGTGATAAAACTCATCGGCTAAATATAATTTTTGAAATTGTGATATTATTTGCGAAGAAAGGTTACATGCAGGAAGATGTGACGTAATTTCTTTTATCACAATAGCGGTGCATTTGAGCATTGGTCCTGTTTTATTTTTCGGTTTAATAAAACAGGTTGTTATACCTAAACAATTATTTATTATTGAATTTCCTAAACCGTTTAGAGGTATGTTGCATTTGTTAATTTTTAATTTTAAACGTCGTACACATTCCAATGTAATCACAGAAACTTGGGAACCGCTATCGATAACAACGCGTATACATTCAAAAATATTATTATTATTTTTTATTTGGATCCGCGCCGTCCCTAATAAAACTGAATTGGCTCGAGACGAGTACATATTATAACGGTCGGCGGCTCTAGCGTTCAGGGCCGTAGCCGGCGCACTGACGCCCGCGCCGGTGCCTTGATGCGTCGAATCATTAGAGGGCGTAAATTCAAAATGTAATAAAGTATGATGGCGTTTATTACATGTTCGACATGTATATTTTGAATTGCAGTTTTTATAAGCATGTTGTTTGAAACAATTAGTAAAACGATTAAGACTCTGTATTTTTTCTTTGCGTTGATACGGAGACATTTCCATAAATTGAGCACACTTATATAGAAAATGTGCTCCACTACACAAAGGGCATTTTGAAAAATGGGGATTGTTTGATGATAATAATGTTTTAATATGACCTTTTTTCTCTTTACTAACATTTGGCGTTACAATTTCTAGAGTGCGACAATGATTTCTAAGAAAAGAATAGACAGTTTCTGAACTAGGAATTTCTTCAATTTTTAGCTTCGACTCAATAGTGCGACGAGTGGTTACGTCTAAATTCTTTATCACCATGTGCGCGATAAACTTATCAAATAGATTTTCAATTTTCATACTTTGCAGAGCTTGAATATTCTCTTGAAAAGTATTTAAAATTTTAGAAATTCCGGAAGCGGATTCAGATTGCAGAGTGCGAATATTCAGAATCTCGTCGACATAATGAGCAAATAATATTCGCGAATTTTGATACTGATTTACTAATATGTCCCACGCGATGTGATAATTTTCATCTATTAAAGGCAAAGATTTAATAATACCTAGCGCCGGCCCAGATACAACAGACAATAGGTAATGAAATTTTTCGATATTTGAGTATGTAGGTACATCGTGGATAACACTTTTAAACATAGAATAGAAATATGACCAAGACTTAATATCGATACCGTTAAATGTAGGTAGATTAATAATCGGCGGTCTTATATTATTATTATTATGTGTTTTTGTAACTTTGGATGTTTCACATATATCTGACTGAAAGGATTTTTGTTTACATAGGATTTCAAAATATAATTGAATGGCATTTAACTGACCAATTTCATTCTGTTTATTTTCTAAAGATAGAAGAATCTCATGTATATCTTCTTGCAATGATTCGAATTCATTATACCAATCCAACAATTTGGTACAACGCGATAAAAATATATCTTTTTTAGAGTTATCTTTTAATAAATCATATGTTATTTGTAATCGCGATATAATTCGATCGCGTTTAGCTTGTAACGACAATAACTTTTTGTCGGACATTTTATATTTAAATTTACAAAATTAAAATATATTGTAGGTATACAGAAAAATATGTTTAGATATAATCTACGTATAATATATACGTAGAAACGCATAAAAGATGATTATTTTTATATAAATAATCTATTTTAAGACAACTATTGTGAACATAAATATAAATGAAAATAATTGTGTGAAATCACGAACTAATTACTTCAATTTATACAGTCAGTAATTGCGAATTACTGATCCGCTCGAAAGGACCAAAATATTTATGTGCGATATCGGCAAAGAACAGATTGGACTAGACGGAAAATGAAAAGGAGTGGACTTACTGTGCCAGCTGGTTTCTTCTTTTCCTCTGTCGCGTTTGTTCTTCCTTCTCGTCACTGATTCAATAAAACTATGTTCACAATTTTGTCTGTAATATACGTGCGAAAGCCGCGAACGTAATTTAATGTTTTTATATCTATGGCGCACGGCGCTTGTGTAACACGAGATGGTGCAAAGACGCGTATTCTCGAGAGACTGGAGAACGTGGTTGGCCCGCGCGCGAACAGAGGCGAGATTGTTGTTGCCACGTTCAGGTATGGATGTAGGTATGGTGATTTTAGGTATGTCAGGAAGATGAGGATAGGTACAAAAAGGAAGTATCTGTCATCTGCGCCAACAGAGACAAAGGATATGATAAGGAGACAAAGGATATGATAAGAAGACAAATGTGTAGAGAAGATTTAATAATTTTATAGTATTTTCGGTGATAGTCCAGCGGTACGAATCCGGGCGGAGCACGCACCTTTGGATTTTCAAAAAATCTAGGTATGTTCGGATTTATATCACTAGCTATGTGTAGCCATGATCCAATTTGTCTGGTTCCCCTTTCTAAGGGTTACGAAGGTCAGATGGCAGTCGCTTCAATATAATAACCAGACTCGCCAATTCTAGGATCATGGTCAAAGCGTACCCCGATAGAAACGGGACAAAAGCGTTAAGGGGAAAGAAATGGTATTTCATATTTGAATTTAATTACTAGCTATATACCACTAATTTAAGTGAATAAAAAAATGGTATATAACTAGTTATATGTGTAATTCAAATATGGTTAGTAATAACTTCCACCAAATATCCGCCAAATCAGTAAAAGTTATAATATTTTCCTTAGTAAATGTTGTAATATTTTCCTCAGCCATCTATGTGTATAACGTGTTATCAAAGCTTTTGAATAATGATTTTAATATAGCAACGTGATTAATCGTATTTCAAAATATTCATCATAATTTTACATCGATTAAAAATACGTTTTTAACACTCAGTTTAAACTATTCTATAGTCGGCCTATAGTAAGTACTCGACTATTACTGACAGAATTTTTAAAACATATCAATCTTTACGTAAAAAAAATATTTCTCACAAAAAAAGTAGTAGTCACTGAAGACCCCGTTGCATTCTTGATCAGTAGGGCTCATCACATGCTCTTGATACGTCTTTATATTATTGTCTCTATCTTAAATATGTATAAACCAATACTCGATCATGATCATAATCTTAACTCAATCGTAAGAATTCCTTGAAATCAAAGTTTATTACGGAATTGTCAATTATGGTCAATCTGTTTTTTGCTTCTTAATAAAAAGACTTTGAGAAACCCTGGAACTGTTTTTCAAAATACATTTCGAGATACTATATTCGACTATATTTGTACAAAATTTTAGCGTTCTGGCTTTTATAGTTTTTGAAATATGTGGACAAATGCCATAAAAATTAAAATGTTGATAACCCTTGACTGGAACAAAAATTCTAAATACTGAGTATACAAGTTTTGTGTACCAAAAATTATCTATATATTCTGAAATTTTAGGCTTTGTGAATCCAGCGCATCATAAGTTATAAGGGGGAGAGGGGACAGAAACACAGACACACAAAACTCACATAAAATGTTCTACTCCGAATTCTGAGTAAATCCATGTATCGGAACATATATGCTGCGAAGCCTCTAAGTTGGTGTTTTTAGCAATGCAAAAAGTCCACTACGCCATACAAAATGTTCCTTCATACACTCGTCTTGGATTTAAACTGCCTCTTCCTTCAATAGAATTTCATTCTCCTGAACGAATCGACAGTTGGAAAATCTTAATAAAATTCCTGAGTAGCCGCGTAGATTTATTTTGGTAGGTACCTACAACATCAATGCCGCTTAAATAAATGACAAAAATGGTTGTATAAAAATGACCAAACATACATCTTAGTTATTCCACAGTAAAGAATATAAAAAAATATACTGTTAAATTTCAAACATTTTAATAATACGAATTGTAGAAGAAGCATTATCTCATTCGTGTAGCTCGTTTGTCGTTTCCAATTTAAATCGTATTGAAATCCTAGTGCAGAGGGATGGGTATGACTGAGACGAAAACTCTATTAGTGTTTTGTTGTGATTAATACAAGCAAGAGTGTAGAAGGATGTACAATGTACATGTACAAGGATCTCAGCAATTAATCCAAATGTCTGTCTGTATTTATATGTGAGTCGAGCTTAGCTGAGCTATTGCCATTCTAATCTGCCGCTCAAGCACAGACGTAAATTCGATTATCGTATATAACTTATTACATAAACAACGTTTCATATAAATCTTTGTCGCAAGTAGTATAACATGTTAAAGTACAATGAACATACACAAATCTATCCCATTACGCCGTTACCCTCTCTTGTAGTAGACAGAAATGAATTACCATACCATACCATCTCGCCATTTCCCTATTTGGAGTAGGCAGAATGAACCGGACGCCACACTCCTCTCTTTTGACATGCATATCTCACATAATATATGCATCTTTATTCACATAATATATGCATCGTCTCATATACGGTCTTCTGTTATTCCTACATATAATTACTTACTTACTTACTCAGCCTCTTCTTGAGTCCAGTATTGGACAAAGGCCTCCCGCTTGGACTTCCACTGGCCTCTATCCTGTGCCATTCTGGACCTGCCACTTTTTTATGTCATCGGACCATCTGGTCTGGGGCCTACCCACGATTCTGCTTCTTGTTCTTGGCCTCCAGTCCATCACAACTTTTGTCCATCGGTCGTCCGACATCCGAGAAATATCGTTCCTCTCCTGATTAACAATCGTATCTGACATTTTTTGCAAAATCGAGTTAGGACCACCAATGTGTACTAATTTGTTGTACGCATGTTCTCACTAAAGGTCTCGACTGTATCACATCCCGTTAACTTGAAATAGCTTAGTGATTTGTTGTCTACGAATTACTGAAAATAAAATATCACTAATAGACATATGTGCAAAAATGATTTTAATATATATAAGAATGATTCATCGTGTGCTGGGAGAGATTAAAATATGCATGCGCAAAACACTAAAAACGCTCTCCTGAACAATTTGAATTTTGCAGATACGACTGTTAGTCAGGAGATGGACGATATGACCCGCCCAACTCCACTTTAACTCCGCTATTCTTTTGGCCACATCCGCATCTCCTGTGTTCTTCCTAATACATTCATTATTTTTGTGGTCGCTTAGCGAGATATTCAACATTCTTCTTTCCATCGCTCTTTGTGTCACCCTTAGCTTTTCAATCATTCTAACGTATCCATCTTTCAAAATTCCATTTATATGATCGAGCCAACTTTTCCTTAGCCGACATCTACTTTTCGTTCCTCTTACATATTCTTTTTGTCAGACGGTCATCACTCAAACTTCCAGAATACTATGTCAGCACGATAACGTGTTATGTATATACGGTGTGTTTATTCTACTTCATTGATCAGGTAAAGACTAAAGTACTCATTCAAAAGTTTGTCAATAAAAATATCATCGGACTTCCGATAGGGAACAAAATCCAATGTTTGCGTATATGAAATTAAAAAAAAAAACATTCAATTCTTCTTATGTCGTCGCACCATCGTATTACCTACATATACTGAGATAATAATGATAAAATATTGATGTAAAAACCATAATTTTACTATTCAACACTTAATTGGTCGATCTTGGAGCATTTCCGTTCGCTAACTTTGAACGTTTGGTCACACTAAAACTTACGTCTAAAGATTAGTTGTTACGATAGGTGGATTCATTATTATTGCTGTAAAAGGGTTCAAAACCCGTCAGGATCTCCCTAATTCATATGACTTACGTGTAAAAGGTTATATTTATATACCTTTATAAGAATGAAACTTGTTGATTAATATCTAAATTTGTTTTATTTATAACATAGGTGTTCCCATTTGTACCAATCCTCATCTTCCTGACATACCAAAACCTCTTCATACCTACATCCAAACCCGAACGTGGCAACAATAATCTCGCCTCTGTCCGCGTGCGAGTAAGGCACATTCGTCAGTCTCGAAAATACGCGTCTCCAATACACCACTCGTGTTGTGTAAGCGCCGTGCGCAAATTAATATATCTATATATAAAAATGGATGTACGTATATTTGTTTGTTTGTTTATTTGTATGTGGCCGATGGACTCACAAACCAACCATCCGATTACGATGAAACTTTGGGAATTTGTTCAGCTCATTCCGGAGAAGGTTTATGCATAATAATTTATTTATTCGATATCTCACAAAAAAATTGAATTGATACTAAGTGGGTTTGTTCAGCGCGCACATGAGAAGGTTTAAAAATTTAACTTCCGACAAAAAAGTATTTGAAAAATTATCTATTTGGTATAGCAAGCAAATTTTAAATAACATTTAAATAAAACAACGATCGAATAAATAAATGAAAAAATATAAAAAAAATACCATATAAATAAATAAATCAATGATAAATATTATTTATTTATTTATTTATTGATTTATTTATTTATTTATTTATTTATTTATTTATTTATTTATTTATTTATTTATTTAATTATTCGATCATGGATTTATTTATTTATTTATACTTAGTGGGTTTGTTCAGCAAAAATCATATATACCCATTCATAAAATGGTATATTATATAAAACTGATATAATGCTTAAGTACCTATATTTGTTGAATAATTAAATAAAATTTAAATAAATGAATGAATAGGGACGGAAGAAAAAAAATACGGAATTATAATAAGCGAATCTAGATAAGAATGTTAAGTGATAAAAAGGAAACATTCCGAACAACCATTTTTATATATTTTGGAGGTAAATAATTAAACAGGCAGGACAACGTCTGCCGGGTTTTACTAGTGTAATATAAAACCTTTAAATACGTTCGCGGCATTCGCACGTATATTACAGACAATTTGTGAACATATTTTGTTGAATCAGTGACGAGAAGGAAGAACTACACGACAGAGAAAAGAAAGAATAAGTACATCTGGCACAGTAAGTCCACTCTCTTCCAAATTTCCATCTTGTCCGATCTGTTCTTTTGGCGATATCGCATAATAGGATTTGATTGTTGACTTTGTGAAGATAATTATGGATTAACGATATTATCGCACAACCAATTTCATCATAATCTCCATGACTAGTCGAGTTTCACGAATCTCTACAAAACATCCGATTATATAATCCTAGTTTGTTTTAAACTCGGATAAACGTGAACTTTGAACGTGGCTAATCCATTGTTTCGTTGTTTGTGCCCCCATTTATATTATTATTGTATTTCTGTCTGTGACAGTGGTTAATAATGACCGTGATAAATGAACAGCACATTGTCCTGAAAAGTTCACTCGGGCTGGCCAGCTATTTGCCATTAGCCAGCTATAAACAATTAACATTAAGCTGGCGATTCATTTTCCGATAAAATCAGTTCTGGTGGCCTTGAAAAATATGAAATTTTAAGCTGAAAATTAGGTTTTCGCTGAAATTTTTTTTAAAAGTAACAAAATTTCATGTTAAAATTAGGCTACGACTATTTACACGACTCAACCATAGACGAAAACCAAAAATAACCACAGAAAACGCAGATAAATCAAGTTATAAAAATATTTACCTTTGTTTATACTTTGTTATAATTGTAGATCTCGATAAAAAATTATTTATAAAATTAAGTAAATGTAATAAGATGCCAATATTAGTTATTTTTTCTTCAAGTTGGTTTCCGTGATGCATTTTTATGACCATTGAAAAAATGACAAAGGTAAATATGTTTGTATTTTGATTTATCTGCGCTTTCTATGGTTATAAATGACCTAAAAACATAGACGACGTCAGAAAATTTGTCGTGTAAATAGACACTTTTTGGCGGGAAAACGATTTTCCTGCCAATTCCGGTCGTAAAAATAGTGGCACCGTTAAAATTAACCGAACTATGGTGACTACGAAACATTTAGTTTTGTGCAACTAAGAAGGTCTCAGTGTTATTTATATACGCTATTTGATTGTAATCTGTTTGAAATTTAATTGTCTTTTCTCTAACTTATATAACTTTTTTTAACTTCTTATGTACCTATTTTTTTACATCGACTTATGTAACTTCTTTAACTTATTTTTTTGCTTAATTTATGTAACCAATTTTTTTCTTCTTCTTTTTTTACTTAACTTTTGTAACCGAATGTTCTCTTATTTATATAACTATTACTTGTGTAACTTACGTGTGTGATTGAATATGAGCTCATGTAATTTTGTGTGCATCCATAATTGGAAGTCCAGCACTCATAATAATAACCAAAATTATTTTCTTTTCATGAAAATTGTTAGCTGGATGTCAGTAGATGTACCCTTTCAATAAAATAATAAATTTATTGTGCACACAGCCAAATAGTACATTCATAAATATATAAACATTTATTACTGATAACAAATGTTTTGCTAAAACGCAGATAGCCAGTTCGGTTGTCACAATATTTTTTTCAGTGTACTTAGAATGTTGATTTATTTGTTGATTTTGTGCAGTACAAATGCACAAAGATGGACTTATTGCCAAGGCTAAAGATTTCTAATGTCCAAGTCTAATGTTTGGTATCTGGGGGCAAGACCGGTTAAGCGATAGAATCAAAACCCTCACGATAATACTTATCATGCATGTAATAATATATTCATTAAGATATGGGTTATCATAAGGAGTTGAATTCCATCGCTTGGCCGGGCTTGCCCCCCTGAATATAATTTCTATTTATTTTTTATGTGACGAGTATCGTCATAGGTCTCTCAAACATCACAAATTCTTCATCGGGTGCGCGTTAAATTAACATTACTTTTTCTTCCTCTTTTTCTGGCCTGTTGGTCTGTCAAAGTCCTGTATCAATGCCAGCTGTCCGTCCATCTCTTGGTAGGAAGTCCTGGAGGTTTGCTTTATTGGGGAACATTATTCCTTAAATTAGTATTTAACAAATGGTTGTAAAAGAACAATTAAGCATTAATTTTTTCAATGTTTGAAACTGTTACTCCATGATAAAACTAAAACTATGAAAGAATTATGAAAAAAATGGATATAATTTTAAGTTCTATTTATTTTTCGCTAACGCGACTCCCATTAACCGGTATCGCTGTATGAGGAGCATCGTCAGAATGGCGAACAATAGTGATGAAGATCATCTATATTTAAAATTCAAAGTGAGGACTCGAATAATAGAGATGGAAGGGGTAGGTAATACCAAGAAAAATAAAATACCCAAAAAACATTAAGGTTTTCATTTCCATCGCTAAATTAACACCATTACTGGGTATCTAGTCTGTTTTCTTTTCAAACACCATACCTTTGATTTGCTGACATTCATCCTCAGTCCATTCTCAATGCATCATTCATATACCATACTTACAAGATACTGTAACTCTTCCATACTTTCTGCTAACAGAACTTTATCGTTTGAATACATCAAATCACGCACTATAACAGTACCTACTATATTTCAAACCCTTGCTATCCTCTTTAAGGGTTCTTATGCAGAAATCAATGTACAGATTGAAGAGCCATGGAGACAACACGTACCTCTGTCTAAAGCCATTATTTATAGAGAACCACGTCGTTACCGTGTCTTTGACACGCTTCGCTGTTCTCATATAATGACGCGATTGCCTGTATCAGCTTACTCTTTACGTATCAATAAATTATCCAACTGTCTATTTGTTCAAGATAATTCTATTCTATTAACATATCGACAAAATATCAAGCAACGATACGCGAGATTTGTATGTAGTGTCTATATTTTTTACGGTTTCCCAACTTTGATGTCAAAAAACAAACTTAGAGGCTTCGCAGGATATATATTCAATATCGGCCTTTGTGGCTCAGTTGGTTAGGTACCTGACTGCTGATCCAAAGGTCCCGGGTTCGATTCCCGGTGGAGACACAGTTTTTAATTGTGTTTTCAGTCTGGATCTGTGAGACGATTAATATCGTTCTCCAGAATGTGGCAAATTGTTATTGGGTGCGTGTTACTTAATATTTGATATAGTACCTGTTAGTTGCCCGACAAGTAATGTAAAATAAAATAAAATATATATACATTTATGGATTTACTCAGAATTCAAAGTAGAACATTTAGTGTGTCTGTGTGTCCGTCCCCCCTTATAACTTTTGATCCGCTCAATTTACGTAGCCCCAAATGTATAGATAGTTTTATACTCAGAATTTTGAATGTTCGTTTCAGACAGGGTTTTTTCTACTTTATTTTACTTAATTTTTTCTTTATTTTTCCATATATCTCAAAAACCACATAATTAAGAACGCTGAAAAATGGTATAAATATAGACAAATACAAAATCTAAAATTATTTTTCAAAAAAAATTCAAACATTTTTTATTAAGAAAAACATTTTTATTTATGATGAATTTATAAGTTAAACTGCCTATATTTCAAAATTTTTTAAAAATGTCGAAAAAAACCGAAACACCCCAAATAAGATAATTTAATTTGCTGTAAAAAATATTGACATTGTAGTAGGTAGTACATCTCAACTTTTTTTAACAATTTTTAATAATTGAATTAAGTGACGACATTATTTCATACAATTTGTAAGGCAGTATACACTACATAATATCTACGGGGAATTAATAGTTTGATACTTAATCTCCAAACAAACATACATACATACCTACAATTATCCTGTTTTCATATTCCGGGTAGGAAAGAAAGACTGTCCTTGATACTATCATATCCTGATATACATACCTACATATATAGAAAACCAAATATTTATAAATTTGTGTTTAAGTGTTTATAGTTTGGTACGTATTCATCAATTATACATCGACAGTTAGATCATATGTGTTAAATGCAACTAGGAAATAATTAATTCATTAAATAAATTGAAACTTATGAAGAAGCACTCATAAATCACGTATCACATCAACTTGTGTTTGTTAAGGAATTTGATAAATACATAAACAAAATAATTAGCAATCAATCGATGTTTCTATCACCTTCTACCACCCGTTGTGTGAATGGCGCAAAAGACAACATAAGCTGGGAAAAGCTGTCATGAACTACCGTTGCTAGTCCGAAAATCCCGGGACCTTGGGGGCGGGTGGGGTCTATAATCGGAAGGATTGTCAAATGAAAGGAAATTTATGGCACCAACAACAAAGCCCAAAGACACTAGGTCACATTTTGTATTGCCGTGAATTATTCTGTGAATGAAGATGCGATAGTATAATCAGCCAGAAAATGATGTACTATGAAATTGTGTGTAATATAACTCATTAAAGTGATTACTAAAAAACCTTTCCATTTCCCGACCATTCAACTATTTAAAGACTTTAACGTACTAACTACAGCACAAATCTACATATATTAAACAAATTCTTATTCACTTTAAAAATGATCACTGCTCAACATTCTCACGATACAAGACTTAGACATCAACTTATCACACGGAAAGAGACATTATCAGTATTTGGCTCCAAGATTCTAAATTAAGTTGTAAATTATATAAAGAACATACATTTAATAGAATATAAAAGACTTAAACATACAATACAATACAATCATGGTTATATAACAAAGGGATCAACTATTGACAGCAAATTCTCAATTCATAACAACATACACGACAAAACTACTAACATAGGACTCAATAAGTGAACCATGGGCTACACAATCATTCTATATAACAGCATACAATGACTTAGTAATTAATATTATGTAACTAGTCTACCTACCACCTCAGAACAGGTCTGGCCTAGTGAAGTGGTACAAACCAACCCAATTTATTTGTAATGTTGCTTATATAAAATGTAATTTTTGGTATATGTAATAAAAATATATATACAGCAAAACTGGGGGGCAAGTCTGGTTCGACCGGCGAAATCAAAACCCCAGTGATTACCCATATCATGGATATAATTATTATATGGAGTTCTACAATATTTTTTGATGTCATAGAACTCCATATGATAATTATATCCATGATATGGGTAATCACTGGGGTTTTGATTTCGCCGATCGAACCAGACTTGCCCCCCACATCTTCTTTTTCTTTGCCCTAGATTTTGTCCCATTTACTTGGGATCGGCTCTCCTAGTCCTTATCCTCCAAGTCTTTCTGTCCTCCGCGGCCTCCGAACGAAGCCTTGCCTCCTTGAGATCTCTGGTTATTGTGGACATCCAAGTGGTCATCCTGGTCTTCTTGGCCCCACCCCTATGTCCATCGTTCTTTTTATCATTATATCCTGTGGCAGTCTCAGTCTTACGTGTCCATACCACCTCAGTCTATTTACGGTCACTTTTTCACAGAAATACAGCTCATAGCATAAATTAGATCGACTTCATATTAGTTGGCCTTCGTTGCTCAGTTGGTTAGGTATCTGACTGCTGATCCAAGGGTCCCAGGTTCGATTCCCGGTGGAAACACAGTTTTTAATTGTAATTTCAGTCTGGATCTGTGAGACGATTAATATCCTAAGTCTCCAGGTGCGTGTTAAATTAATATATGACATAGTGCCTGTTAGTTGCCCGAGAAGCAAAATTAAATTAAAGAAATTGTGTATCATAATATTTTAATTAAATAAGTAATTAAAAGATACAGAAAAATATACCTTTACAATAAAAAAAAAAAAAAAATGAGTGGGTTGTGGCCAACGCTATACTCCTCAAATTTTGTATGGAAAATTATTTTTGGTATGAATATTTTATTTTGTAAACTTGATAATTCTTTGATGCAATTTTCTGAAAGTAATGTGCCTTTTTAGCAATTTGAAAATAAATATATCAGATTTTGAGTTTCCTGATCTTGGCGTCACTTTGAAATATTTGACAGTAAAAAAAATTCAGAAGCACTATTCAGATATCCTTCAAGACCTAAAAGGGTCTAAGGGAGTATTACATAGATTTATAAATTTACAAGAATTGAAAAAAATCGAATGAATATTTTAGTGTACAATCGATAAAGTAGAATAAACAAACCGTACATAGCACATAGCACAAATCACATAGTACAATCGTCAATGATAATACAATCGCTATGATTTCATCTGTCAAAACTCTCAAAATTATGAAAAAAAATTGATTGCTATCTGGGTAAAGGAATTTTTGTACTTATCTCAATGAAGACGAAGTTGGAATATTAAAGGAAAACTAGGAAATGAAACACTTACAGGGCTTGTGACCTGTCATCGGCTGTTTTACGTGATCACTTTATGCGCTTGTGCAACGTTCACCAATTATGCCTTTTATTGATTAACGTTATTTTAAAGAACTTTGAAAAATTGAATTGATAGGGGAACTAGAATCATAAAAGAATCATTGATTTTTTTGCATTGTTAATTGTCTTTATTTCATTACTTATTTATTTCTTTATAGATTAACACAATTTTTCAACATATAACAACAAAAATAACATACTCAAGAATAGCATACTATAATGCTTCAATTCGATATAAACTCAGAGGTGAAGATAAAACCACAAAATTACAAATAATGAGTTTTTTCTACCGGCACATCTGTCATTCTGTGTGACTGCATTTAATATTTCTATCAGGCATTACTCATTATATTGCTTTCATAATAATATGCAAGCATAAAATATTCGAATTGAAATGAACATTATTAAAATGTTTTCGGGAATTGTCAATCTTTACCAATAGTTTTGTACAATAAGTGTACAATAGCTTCGTAGTGGGGATTATAACAAAGTGTTCTGACTAATGTAATATTTTTTTTCTGATAAATTCATCTATATTTTTTCTGTAGGTACTTGTTAATTATTTAGAATGCCAAATATGCGAATTCCTAAGAGAATTATGACTGGTCATCCAGGAGGAAGAAGGAAAATAAAAAGACCCAGGTTGCGATGGGAGGACGAGGTGAGGAGGGATGCAGTACAGCTCTTAAGCGTTAGAATCTGGAGGACGGCAGCTGAGGACAGACGGGGTTGGGGGCAAAAGTTGAAGGAGGCCAAGGCTCGTCTTGGGCTGTAGCGCCATCTAAGAAGAAGAACTTGTTAATTATTGATGTTAAATAAAAAAAGTTATTATGTATGCTAAATATTGTGTTTTATTTTTAAATGTAAAAACCTTTTTTATAAGTGAGTGAAATACGAGTTTTTATCTATTTTGTTTTTTTTTGTAATTGTTTAAAAGTTTTGTTGCAAGTTTTTGTTGGATTTTCCAATTTCGGTAGTTTTTTTTCCACGTAAAACAGTATCTAGTCCTTCTTCTCCGTCTCTGACGGTGAAGCAATAATAGTACTTTTCAACAACACATAAGCAGAATTTACCACCCTGTTTATATTTTTCCATGTAAGTCTTAAAACGCTCAACATTTGAGGATAATTTTTTTTCAACGTTTATCTAATCTTTGACCATATTTATTTTTTTATTCATTGATACCATCGTGGCATAACCAGCTACAGGTGTAGGGGTGTTATTCATGTATAAAAGAAGGCCCAAATATGCGTGTATACCCACACACCAGTCTCGTCTCACCTAAAAAATGCACTTACAAGAATAGGTGGTGAACCTCATTGCTGAACTATGTGAGATGTTGTTGTTGTTGCCTGTTATATTTTGGATTTCGACCCGACTCTTACGGTACACTCGAAAACAATTAAAGAAAAGAAGCACTTTTCTAAGCCACTACCTCACAAAATATTTCTGGTTGAGTATAAACATTGAATTCATATTTCGTCGTGATTATTATTTAATTTTTTAAGACTGAATATGCCAACCGCTATGGCACAGTCGGTAAACTGTTTGGCTTCTTAAAGCTGTGTCCTGGATTCTATTCAAAGCATAGGAGAAATTTATTTAAATTCATTTCTCTCTCGAATGCTTCTTCTGTGAGCCGGAATCAGTGGTTAGTTGGTAGAAATGTTTATTGCCGTATGGCAATAAACTCGCCACCTGCGGGGGGTGCAATTAAGTTAATCTAATTCTGTTGATTAGTTTTCAGATTATATGATTGAAGTTGAAAGAAATATAGTACCAAGAATCAAACAGTCATATTTGTCGCCTAGTCCGATGATGGTTCGGTCATCAAAAACTCTCAGTATCGAATTATAGACTCATTTGTTCCAACGAACCGAATTTTCAGCCCAGAGAAGTAGGAATCTAGTTTATTGCTACATGACAATTTGTTCCAACGAACAATATTTTCTGTCCAGAGAAGTATGTCTCGAGTTTATTGCCACATGGTAATTTGTTCCAACGAACCAAATTTTCAGCCCAGAGAAGTAGGAATCGAGTTTATTGCCACATGACAATTTGTTCCAACGAATCAAATATTCAGCCCAGAGAAGTAGGAATCGAGTCATAACTAATTTATATTAATTTTTTATTTTGCTTGGGATTACGTCTACATATTCAGGGTAGAAGAGAAAAATGATAATTTCTTTATCTTGACAAACATGCATCGCTTCATTTACATTCACAATCTTTCATAATCTTCACAAAAATGACCATTTTCACTTTGAGCTTTTATGACAAACGACGAAAGAGAAGTAGGACAAAGCGTGTACTTTTAACGTTACAATGAATCTATTTGTACCTACACCATGGTGTGGGTGATTTTACAAAAATACTTCTCTGGGTCCCCAACTAATTTGCATGCAAGGCCAAATTTGCCTTATTGCTTTTCCCATAGTCTTGCCCTATGTAGGACAGTTCAGGGAAGAAAAGGATGTACAAAGTACTTACTTTCTCCATCCCTTTTGCCTCCTTGTTGCCCCAACCCAGCCGCTCTCTGTCACCCCCTCCCTACGAAATTGGGGTAATTTACGTTCATCGTGACTTACGACGAATCATTGGTAATATTTTTCTACGCGATAAGTCTCAATTTTAAGGGTTGAATGTGGAGAGAATAAAAAACGGAGTGTCTCTATGGAAAAAATATGTAAATTGTCGGAAAAATGTTCCCCTTTGGATGACAAGCAAATATTTTTATAATTTTTTTTTTATTTAGTTGGAAAGCCTGGTTTGTAAGTGAAATTTTTATTTATTATTTTTTTTGAATATTCGATATACATACACATTGGTGCAAGTAGGTAAACAAGTCAAAAATGAAAAAAATTGTACGGGTGTACAGCTGAGTAATAGTCTATTTGTTGTAAAATAATGCAAAACATGTATAATTTTTTGTTTTTTTTTCTCATATATATGCAACAAATACATTATTATTTATTTATTTATTTATGTCTAGCACAGTTCAGGGGTGACATCTGTGCGAGACACCGTCACCTCATTTATAAGGACTATTGCTTTCATTGTTTTCAAATAAATAATTTATCAATAGATGGCGTTACAAAAAAAAAAGTTTCTTCGTTACTTCATAGATGGGAATAGTATAATTCCTTATTTTCAGGGAACGCAATAAGAAGACATAATTGGTGAACGTTGCGCAAGCGCATAAAGTGATCACGTAAACCAGCCAATGACAGGTCGTAAGCCCTGTAGGTACCTTGATTTCCTGGTTCTTCTATAATATCCCAACTTCGTCTCTATTGAGATATTAAAAGTTTGTCATTAAAAATATCATTTGACTCCCGACAGGTAAAAAAATCCAATGTTTGCGTGTATGCAATTAAAAAAATATTCGATGAAATTTTTATTTTAATACTATATTATCAATTGTGAAGGCTTCTTGTTTGTGGAAATTATTAAAACCATTTTTTTTAACAATTAAGTATGTAAATAATTTTTTATTAAATAAACAGAACTTAAGATAATACCGAATATAACAATTGTACTGTTTGAAATAATTGATTCTTAAAACTTAGATCTAAGCAACAATAATTTTTGATATAATTATGTAAGCATGGAATTATTATTTATTTGATGTAGCGATACAGTTAAATTATGTAAACTTACTAACTTAAGCAAAATTCTCATTTTTTATAATTCAAACTACTTGAATAAGTAAAAATCACTACTGTTTTCGGAACCTGACGCTACGGTCAAAAATCAGCTCGACGGGGGGTGGTTAGCTCCAAAACCGGTACAAAAATTTGAATTTTTTACTTTAAATATTTGCAAAATAATAATTTATGGAGGCAATTTCAGCAAATATTATTTATAATAGAATTTTTTTTTAATTTCTATAACAAATCTGTATAACAGAATCCCATTTTATCATTTTATTTTCTATTAAGTATACATAATATAAACAGACACATAGTACAAAAATTTAAATTATTACAGTTTTTTTTTTCAATGGGCACTGTCCCAATAAAGTTTAATAACTTGTGCTTGGGTCAGGAGCAAATAACATATCTACATTTTACATATTACATACATTTAACTTACACATAATAATAGAATCATTTAATAAATTGCAAATCAAATTCAACTTACAGCTAATACATACAGATGATTAAAGTTTATTTATTTATTTTTATCATTGATTTCACAAACAAGGTGATTGTTTTTCTAATGGAACTTTTTTCTTCGGAAAACTCACCCTTAGAAAAACGTCTTACGTTCACGTTTAAATATTTCATGTGAACATACATTATGTATGTGATGTAAAGGTACGAAAAGTGGGATTTGACAGCGTAAAGGATAAAAAAATAATATGTTGATACATATTCGCTCTGTTACAACACGCGTATGTTGAATTCTGAAAACTTAAATTTCGAAATATATGGCATTTATATATTTTACACGATTCAAGACGATTCTCGACACTTTATTCATCTGAAGTATAAAGTACAGTTTAAAAGTTATCGAGACCACTGCAATGAACATAATCATTCATTTGGTAGAGGTTCTGCATTCAGAATATAAAGGATGGAAACTTAACGCTCTAGTAATGCTAAAAATTATTAAAAATAAAATAAAAGGCAACTTTGTTAACATCCAGGTACCAACCATAGATTTTTATTATAATATACAAGATGTAGTACTTCGTGCAAAAGGCGAGTCATGGAATATCGCGCGTTTGACGTTTTGGTTGGCAACATATTTCAGTTTTCCTTACATTTCAAAACATCTTAGATGACTGATCTCTAAATCTTAATAGACAAAGTGTTTTTTTTCGACAAATAAATCCGAAAACAATTCACATAAGTCGTTATTCTCTATAGAAAAATGATGTAGTCTGCCCAACAAAACGTTAAAAATCCCCCGAAAAAATGCCTCACTTCGATTCATACAAAATTTGCTAACTACGACATCTAGTATATTATAATAAAAATCTATGGTACAAACTATATCCCCACATCTTCAAACTTAGTCTGACCCACATAATTTGGCAACGCTATAAATGTTGTAGTATAATACGATTTTTATTTAAATTTGTTTGTTTTATTTTTGACCTTGATAATGCCGAGTCCCCTCGGCAAAAACGTTCGGTCATTGTTATCGAATTTTGTGATATAGCACTTATATTATTATAAATAAACTAGTTTGCATGTAACACATGAGATCCAACTGTCGATAGTGATATTATGTATAGTTGAAGAATATGTACCAAACTTGAATATTTTTGATATTTTGTTTTGTATACAACACATGAAGGGTTGTTTGTCAAGATAGGATAGTATGGAGGTCAGTCCATTTTTCTTACCCAGAATATGAAAACAGCATGATGGTATGTATGTATGTTTGGAGATTAAGTATCAAACTATTAAGTTTTCTTAGATATTGTGTATAGGCGACTGCAAAACAAATTGTCACTAAATTCAATTTTTATAAAAATTGTTAAAAAAAATTGAGATGTACTACTACAATGTTATTTTTTTTTATAGAAAATTAAATTATCTAGTTGGAGTGTTTCGGCTATTATAATTATTTTTAAAAATTTTGGAAATATAGACAGTTGAACACATAAATTTGTCATAAAAAATATTTTTCATAATAAAAAATGTTTGAGAAACTCTGAAGTTTTTTTGAATAATTAAATTTGAGATTTGTAATTTTCTATATTCATACCAATTTTCAGCGTTCTAGCTTTTATGGTTTCTGAGATATATGGAAAAATAAAGTAAAAATTCAAAAGTTGATAACCCCTGTCTGAAACAAAAATTCAAAATTCTGAGTAAAAAAATTTGTAGGCCTATTACTGTTTATATATTCTGAAATTTTCGGCTCTGTAAATTGAGCGGATCAAAAGTTAATAATAAACACACACACAGACACACGAAATGTTCTACTCCGAATTCTGAGTAAATCCGTATATGGAACATATATGCTGCGAAGCCTCTAAGTTGGTGTTTTTTGACTTCAAATTTGGAAACACCGTGAAAAATATAGACCCTGCATACAATCTCGCGTATCTTGGATTTAAACTGCCTCTTCTTTCAAGAGAATTTCATTCTCTTGAACGAATCGACAGTTGGATAACATACACAAAAAATACACAGTAAAAAATATGTTGCCCTTTACCAGAGCACAAGCACTCGTCTGTAAAAGAGACTTAAAAAAAACAAATAAATACAAATAATATCAACAGAATTATTAACTATACAAAATGAAGTGAATATAAATAACAAATCAGTTGATATTATATAAGTCTATTATTTTTTTTTTTTAATAATTAATTTCAGTTGTCAGACGCAAATCTGTTTCGAGTTAGTTGAATCATATCCCCCATGAAACAATGTCATTTTGCATTATTGTTTGGGCGAAATCGTAATATATTTTTAAGTAAAGAATCTTCTCAGGTTAATAAATATATAAATAATGTATCTATCTTTCAAAATTCCATTTATGTGATCGTGCCAACTTTTCCTTGGCCGATCTCTTCTTTTCGTTCCTCTTTAATCAGCCTTATATACATTTCATCAGATGAAAATAAATGCCCTTATTGAGATCTCTTTCAATCATATGTACATTCTCGTCTGTTATCCTGTTTTCTTATTCTCCAAATGTTTATAGTAAATTATATTCTTAATAACGTCTCATAACGTCTCGAACATAATACAAGGTGTCTCAAAAGAAAGTTTATATTTGTATTCAGAGCGTTATGTAGAGATGTTAGACGAATTATTGGTGCCTGAACTGCAAAACTTTACTTAACTGCAAAACCAATGAACATGGTTCAAGCAGGACGGAGCAACGTCACACACGTACAATACATCTCTGCCACGAGTTCGTGAAATTTTACCAGGCAAATTGATCTCCAGGAGGGGTGACATAAATTGGCCTCCACGCAGACCTGATATAACCCCTATGGACTTTTTCCTTTGGAGTTATCTTAAATCTAAAGTTTACGCCGATAAACCGACTTCCCTGGCGCATTTGAAAGAAAATATCCGTCACGAAATGGTAGCCATCACTGAGTCCACCTGCCGAGCCGTCAAAAGTAATTTTACTGTTCGATTAAATGAGTACTGCGAACGCGAGGGTCTACATTTGGACGATATTATTTTTAAGAAATAAATTCCCAAATTGTGTACTTTAATAATTTAATAAACATTTTTTCGATACACTGCTTACTTTTTTTTAATCGATCCACCCTGTATTATGGTAATACAGACTTCTTGTAATAACCAAGATTAGTGTCGAGACTGTAGGTTAAACGGTAATATGTAGTTACTACCAGCAGACACTGTCTGGCGTGTCTGCTGTAGTTCGTAGTGGTGGTGCCACACCTCCTTTTGAAGATTTACGAGGAACATTTGCAAATGCGACTCTCTCTTTACACTATTCTTGGCTCAGTCTGCATTACAACATGAATTATTACCGCGTTTGCCTCGTGTTTTTATGTTTATAAACGGCAGAAATGACTAGCATCGCGTCTGCGGAGCAACTCTATTCGCTTTGTGTAAGAAAGAGAGTAATCGATATATCAAAGGTCATAATTATTCAAAATGAAATAGCTAGCGGCAAATAACATGAGTACGTCGTATCGAATTTATATTTTTATGCTTGGTTGGAATATAAGCAAACCGCTCTCCTTCCATGATGAAAAATCTTAAGTTATTTTTCGAAAAATATACATTCAATATTACAGAAATCAGATATACTAAACACAAAAAAATATATAGACGACTTTATGACAGAGCAAAGTACTTTAACGGTATAGTAATTCAGTGGACACGAGTTTCAATTAATATAACATACTAGAGTATTATGTATTTCCTTTTGTGCAAAGTTGTACTTGTTTTCAGGACATATTTATTATTTAAAAAAAAAACAATGAATAGGTACTCGTCTTTTTAGGTATATTATGTCCATGTTTTAATACCTATATTGGACCTATATCCATTATCACTAAAATGGACAAAATTAGAAATGAATATATTCGTGGTAGCTTTGAGGTCGCGCCCATCCCAAAGAAAATGAAAGAAACCAGACTCCGATCGTATGGGCGTGTGAATAGAAGGGGAGACGATCACGTGGTCAGGTTGGCCCCAAATATTCCCACACCACCCAGAGCTAGAGGCCGTCCATAGGCCACCTGGTGGACGAGTATTGAGAGAGAGCTGAGATTACACAGGACAGAAAGACGTGGAGACTGCGCACCAGGAGGGCCGACCCCAGATGAACTGGGAAGAGGACCAGCCAAAGAAGAAGTTTTAATACCCATATTAAATGGTTCAATTTACGAAC